>JAJHSJ010000012.1:44602590-45055090 GCA_021015155.1 Magnolia officinalis
TCCACCAACTCCTTGTCAAATCTACTTCATCCATTAAGTTCTAGAAGCTCCACCAACAGATCTTGGCTGTTGATTAGACTGATCTAAGGTCTAGGTGGGCCATATGGGTCGATTCCTAGCTCTAACGGTGGATTCTCGTAGATCTAATGGTCAGATTGTTCTGAAATTGAATGTCAACAGCTAAAATAGTCCCTGGAATTTACTAGACGATTCGGTCCACATGTTGTAGGGACATGGTGGTGGAAACCACAGTCACTTTCGGTTTCTGAATGTTTCTTCACGTTGCTGTTCAAAATAGGTGGGGTCCACCTGTGATGATCTTTTAGAGAATCCATGCCATTCACCACTTTTGTATCACTATGTTAGGACACGGGGTCAAATATGAGACGATTTGATTAGTCGAGTAAGTCGTACGGTGTGTCCAATAGCAACCAATACTCACCGTTAAACCGCATGCACGAGAGACGTAGCTTGCTGTGAAAATTTAAATGAATTGAGCTATTTTGTGTGAAGTCCACTTTACTACTTGTAGTTGTACGATCCGCTCTGTTCATTGTGTTTAACATGCTCTGCTAGGATTAAGGTCCAAAAATGGGGTAGATCTATTAATCGGGTGGGCCATACTATCCGATCAAGCATCAATGGTGCATGTAGTGGCATTCACTATTTACGAACTCACCATCCATTTCTCAACTGGCATCCAACGCCCGTTATGTCGAAATGTGCCGTCCGAATGTCTTGAAATTTTGGCGAACATGCATAATTTTTCGTGCTTTTTCCTGTGATTCAGTTTGGGTCCCAGATCTCTCGAGGATGAATAAGATGTTCTTTTAATGGCTAATATACTTCAAAATTCTAAAATAATATTTGTACACCTCTAGTCAACAAGTTACCGGGCAGTTTGGACTTAGAACCTAAGATCTTCATGATGATCGGTTTACCGTGATGTTCTTGTGGCCCGTTTGGGGGATCCGAATATGACTGGGGGTCAGATGGCTAGCTAAAAATAAGGAAACTTGATGGTTAGCACTCTTACTATGTATGTAGGTAGGTATACGATCAATTTCGTAAACGGATAATATATAAAGCGGGTTTCAGGAGGATTAGGGGTAAAGCATGTGTATCGTCGGATTAGAGTGTCTTATTTACACGTGTAGGTTTTTCATATTATAATTCTAATGGTGGGTTAAGCATATTCATATGGTGTGAACAAGATGAACGAATCAGAATCTTGGTCTGATAAGTCTACGGATGGATGTAGGGATCAAGTAGCTAAATTAATGTAATTTAAGTGCTGAAATTTGATGTGTACGGTTACTTTATGATAATTAGGCCTGGTATAAAGTTTCACATGAAACGGATCATGAGAACCTTGTGAGTTGGAATTCAGGGTATAAGTTTATGGCATTTTCATAATTATTGCTAATCTAAGAGTTTTGTGAAATCTAATGGTTCTAGATGATTATATGTATTTTCTAAATAATTCTTACAAAGGGACTTATATTTAAATCATTATAAATAAAGACTTATTCACTGATTTAGTTAAAAGATGGTACATATATCGAACTAAATGAGCAATGGTCGGACGACTTGATTTATGGATGAATATCATTCATAATCGGTCAGATTCATGTTGTAGGATGGATGTAGGGTTAGGTTTGACTAGATTGGTATCGTACACGTATATATAATAGGTTAAATTTATGGTAATACTTGAGGACTTTCAATACTCGGGTATTGAAAAGTTCAGGGTGTTACAGGGCCCAAGCATCAAACGGAGGTTGAAACGATATCTCAATCTCCTAGCCCCTCCTATAAGAGCGGTACCACCGTGCATCAAGTACGACAAATTTAGGAACCGCAAGGTCGTGTACGAGGCGCATGTGGACGGAAAACTATTAGGCAAACATCAACTACTCGACCACCTTCTCGAGACTGGTTAGGGCCCAATGTTCGAGGGAAAGTATCGGGCCAGTGAGGGTCTAGTGCGGACCTTCTATGCACGCCTGCGGAAGCCCTCTCTCGAGCCGCTTAGATTCTCCATTGGTCTTGGTAAACAGGAGGCTCGCGTCGATGTGGATGTGATCGCACGCATCCTTGGGGTAGAGAGCGGATTCGTTCATGATAATGAGGATAACATATCGAAAAGGCAGATAAGGGACCACCACACGTGCCACTTATGCAGCCAACTTGTTGAGTGGAGACACGAAAATAGCATCAAGTCGTCGTACATGACCCCTGACTATCGCGTACTCCACTACATTTGCACTTATAACGTGTATCCGAGGTCGAGTAACCGCACGGAATGCATCCGGTTTATGATAGACTTCCTCTACCGTGTGGGGCAGGGAGAGAAGGTTTGCCTGCCTACGCTCGTATTAACTTAAATTGTGAAGGCTGCGCAATCCCCTCGAGATAAACAAACATTCTCATTTAGCAGGTTGATCTGTAAGATCGCCCATAATTATAGGTATAGACAGCCTGAGGAGCTCCCCATCCCAATCAAGATGATTGATGAGAATACTCTTAACAATGTGAAGATAGGCCCTAAGCAGCGTAGGGCCCGCATAGAAAGAATTCGGGACGAAGTGGAGGAAGAGAGCGAAGATGAAGAAGAGAGAGAATCTAAAGAGGAGGACGAAGAAGAGGAAGGAGGAGAGGCACAGGACATTGACTGGGAACCTCCTACCACTCGTAGCGAGCACAAGAGTCAGGATGCGCTCGACGCCCACGTGGCTAAGATCGAAAAGAACCAGGGAAACTTGAAAAGGAGACTGAAGAAGCTGCCCCGCACAATGAAAACAATCCTGTGCTATGTACAGGAAAAGGGAGCACCTCCTCCTTCACCGGAGTCGAAGGATTAGGAGCATGACGCTATAGTCGCCCTCTTAAGTAGTAGCTTTGGATAGGTCCTCTTTGCTTGTTTTAAGTCATAGGTCTTTAAGCTTTCCTAGTTACTGGCGACCCTTGCATTTTCCATCTTTGTACATGTAATACTTTAGCACATGTATCATTAAGAAATTTTGTTTAATGAAATGCTTGAAGTTGCCTAAGTTTAAGTAATGTTTTGAAATGTTATGGTAATTGATAATGCTTGTGCAATATTGCTATCGGAATGTGTATGTACTAAATTTGCATCCATGGGTTTAATGTTACTAAATGGTATAAGCATGCCCTTCATGACAATGAGGCCTCAGGGTGATGGCCGCCTAGTCTGCCTAGCTTTTGGCGAAAGAGACGAGCGAGGACGCACCGCCCCTAATGAGCAACAAGGTTGCCAGGGCGGAATTGACCAGCCCAACATAGGGAATGACTTACCGGATCACTTTCCAGAGGTGCCATAGACTCAAGGCAAGACCTCCTCGTAGCGGGTAGCCCCAGCCATGGGCACAATGGAGCAAATGCTACATGTTATGCAGTAACAACAGCAACAATCTCTACATTCCATAGTGGGAGCCATGGCCCACCACATAAACATGCCCTCGTCGGAGCAATTTGGGACGTCTACCGCTCCTACAACCTCTTTGAACTCTTCCAGAGGCTTAGGCCGCCCACCTTCGCCAGCACGCATCGTCCCGAGAGGCCGAGAGGTGGCTAAATCGGGTTGTTAAGGCGATTCGGCCTCTTAACAACATCGAAGCGTAACAAGTGGAGTTGATCTCCTATCTGTTTGAAAAGGAGGCCGACATATGGTGGGAAAGTGTGTAGAGAACCATCCCCGCCAACTTCGTATGGACATGGGAAGACTTTAAGGCTCGCTGCTTCCAGAAGTACTTTCCTTGAACCTACCGGATCGAGAAGGAGAATGAGTTTTTGCGTCTCCAACAAGGGGGGATGTCAGTGGCCGAGTACGAGAACTAGTTTACTGAATTATCCCACTATGCCCCCCACATAATTGCCGAAGGACTAAGAGCCAGTATTCACACCAAGATGTTCTGTGCGAATATCCGTAACTATGTCGAGCTAGTAGAGATTTCTTTGCGATCGGAACAGGATGAAGAGCGGGTCTTCCGAGAACGCCTCCAAGCTGATTCTCGAGGCAGATCAGGAGGACAGTCTTCTTCCTCCTCGGGAAGGAAGCCACACCCGAGCTCGCCTCCCCAGCATACACCTCCTCCACCCGCATATTCCCGACCCGTTCGTATATGCGGGTACTACAAGAGGGTGGGTCATTTGGAAGCCTTCTGCTTCTCCAAGATGAGGGACCATGGCTACGCGCCCCCTTAGCGTATCAACCCACCGCCCCCAACAAGCATTGCCTGCTCCCCCTCAGCGAGCCAGGGGTTCGGGCCAACAATTCCATAGGTCTCCGGCACCTCGTAATAGGCCGCCGCCTCGGCCTATGCACCAGCCCAATAGGCCACAACAAGTTCGTGTGCACGCACTAACAACAGAAGGTGTGGACCCCTTCTGATTCCGTGTTAAGGAGATTCGGCCTCTCAACTGCACCGAAGCATAACAAGTGGAGTTGATCTCCTATCTGTTCGAAAAGGAGGCCGACGTATAGTGGGAAAGTGTGTTGAGAACCGTTCCCGCCAACTTTGTATGGATATGGGAAGACTTTGAGGCTCGCTTCTTCCAGAAGTACTTTCCTTGAACCTACTGGATCAAGAAGGAGAACGAGTTTCTGTGTCTCCAACAAGGGGGGATGTCAGTGGCCGAGTACGAGAACCGGTTCACTGAATTATCCCGCTACGCCCCCTAGATAATTGCTGATGAAGAGACCCGGATGAGGCGCTTCGCCGAAGGACTAAGAGTCAGTTTTCACACCAAGATGTTGTGTACGAATTTTCATACCTATGCCGAGCTAGTAAAGATGTCTTTGCGATCGGAACAGGATGGAGAACGGGTATCTCGAGCACGCCTCCAAACTGATTCTTGAGGCAGATCAGGAGGACAGTCTTCTTCTTCCTCAGGAAGGAAGCCACACCGGAGCTCGCCTCCTCAGCATACACCTTCTCCACTAGCATATTCCTGACCCGATCATATTTGCAGGTACTAAAAGAGGGTGGGTCATTCGGAGGCCTTCTGCTTCTCCAAGATGAGGGACCATGGCTACACGTCCCCTTAGCGTATCAACCGACCACCCCAACAAGTGTTGCCTGATCCCCCTCAGCGAGCCAGGGGTCCAGCCTAACATTTCCGTAGGTTGCTGGCACCTCAGAATAGGCCATCGCCTTGGCCTGCGCACCAGCCCAATAGGCCACAACAAGTTCGTGTGTACGCACTAGCAACAGAAGGTGTGGACCCCTTCTAATTCTGTTGTTAAGGTGATTCGGCCTCTCAACTACACCGAAGCATAACAAGTGGAGTTGATCTCCTATCTGTTCGAAAGGAGGCCGACGTATGGTGGGAAAGTGTGTGAGAACCGTTCCCGCCAACTTTGTATGGATATGGGAAGACTTTAAGGCTCGCTTTTTCCAGAAGCCCTCGAACCTACCGGATCGAGAAGGAGAACGAATTTCTGCGTCTCCAACAAGGGGGGATGTCAGTGGCTGAGTACGAGAAATGGTTCACTGAATTATCCCACTACGCTCCCCGGATAATTGTCGATGAAGAGACCCGGATGAGGCGCTTCGCCGAAAGACTAAGAGCCAGTATACGCACCAAGATGTTCTGTGCGAATATCCGTACCTATGCTGAGCTAGTAGAGGTGTCTTTGCGATCAGAACAGGATGGAGAGCGGGTCTCTCGAGCACGCCTCCAAGCTGATTCTCGAAGCAGATCTGGAGGACAATCTTCTTCCTCCTCAGGAAGGAAGCCACACTTGAGCTCGCCTCCCCAACATACACCTCCTCCACCCGCATATTCCCGACCTGATCATATCTGCGGGTAGTGCAAGAGGTGGATCATTCGGAGGCCTTTTGCTTCTCCAAGATGAGGGACCATGGCTACCCCTTAGCGTATCAACCGACCGCCCCAATAAGCGTTGCCTGCTCCCCCTCAGAGAGCCAGGGGTTCGGCCCAATAGTTCCGTAGGTCGCCGACACCTCAGAATAGGTCGTCGCCTCGGCCTACCCACCAGCTTGATAGGCCACAACAAGTTCGTGTGCACGCACTAGCAGTAGAAGGTGTGGATGCAGCCACGACCACACCCTCATCATTCGAAGTGACGACACACATACAAGGTACCCCTATTTTCCTTCTAGTGGACACTGGGTCCACAACTTCGCTCATATGATACACAATTGTCAAGCATCTAGGGCTACCCGCCACTCTCACGTTGGGAGTGAGGATCATAGCGGCAACCAGAATGTTCACTGAAGCTACATCCGTGTGCCAAGGTTGCCCCATTGACTTGGGGGGTAAGAGGATATGTGTAGATCTTATAGTCACAAGGGTCTTCCACTATGATGTCATTGAATTGACTCTCTGCAATGAGAGCCGAGATTGATTACGAAGAATGGACGGTGACAATCCATGAAGATGATAACTCGTACTTTACATTCCCAATTCAAGTTAGCTATTCACAACGAGTCCTTTATTATGCTTCATTACAAGAGGGCGGTGAAGAACTTTCAGTAACATGCACACCCATTGTTAGGGACTACGTTGATGTATTTAAGCACATACCGGGACTCCCTCCCCAAAGGGAGATTGATTTTACCATAGATTTGGTATCGGGCACTCGCCCATCTCCCTTCAAACTTACCATATGCTTCCGTGTGAAATGGAGGAATTTCGGATCCAGATCGATGATCTGTTAGACTCGGGTTTCATCGACCCAGCATATCACCTTGGGAAGCCCCAGTCGTGTTCGTGAGGAAGAAGGACGACACCTTAAGGTTATGCATTGATTACCAAAGATTGAACTAAGTCACCGTGAGGAATAAATACCTGCTGCATAGAATTGATGATCTGTTTGATCAAATGAGAAGTGCCCAGTACTTCTCGAAGATCGACTTACAATCTAGATACCATCAACTATGGGTTAGGGTAGAGGACGTGCCGAAAACGGCATTCAGAACCAGCTTTGGGCACTACGAGTTCCTAGTCATGCCCTTCGGACTCACGAATGCGCCAGCTGTGTTCAGGGACCTAATGAACAGAGTCTTTAGACCCTTCCTGTACTGGTTCTTCATTGTATTCATAGATGTAAGTCAAGTTCTTGGGACACATGGTGTCTAAGGAAGGTATCTCTGTGGACCTAACTAAAGTGGCAGTAGTTCAGGACTGGAAACGACTGGGCTCGGTTACTGAAGTCAGGAGTTTCTTGGGATTGAAGGGATATTACCGCCGATTCATTAAGGATTTCTTAAAAATAGCCCGACCCTTGTCCCAGCTCACCAGGAAAGATATCAAGTTCGCCTGGAACGAAAGGGTGGAAGCGGCCTTCTTACAATTGAAAGAGAAGTTAACCTCGGCTCCCGTAATATTTTGCCCAAGCAACGAGTCAAGTACACTATCTACACAAATGCATCCCGAGTGGGATTGGGTTGCGTCCTTATGCAGAAGGACAAGGTCATTGCCTATGCCTCTCGGCAATTGAGGAAGCATGAAGAAAATTACCCTACCCACGACCTCGAATTGGCGGTAGTTATTTTCGCCTTGAAGCTATGGAGACATTATCTTTATGGGGAGGAATTTGAGCTCTTCTGTGATCACGAGAGTCTTAAATATATCTTTACCCAGAGAGACCTGAATATGAGACAACATCATTGGATGGAGACGTTGAAAGATTTTAAGTTTGAAGTATCCTGTCATTCGGGCAAGGCCAACTCAGTGGCCAATGCGTTGAGCCAAAAGAAGGCATTGGAATTTGCGACCCCATTGATGGTGAGAGAGTGGCGCATGGTAAAGTTTATATAAGATTTCGAATTGAAATTGACGTTGGAAGAGCCATACGAGGTCATCGCGCATGTCCACGCTCAACCAATGATCGATAGTCCGATCATCAAAGCCTAAAGAGCGACAAATTTCTAAGAAGGATGAGAGAATTTGCAGAAGTCCGGAGTGACTCCGAATGGGGGATCAGCTCTGATGGTGGCCTATGATTCCGAGGTCGCCTTTATGTCCCAAACCATCTTGGATTGAAAGAAGAATTGCTAAGTGATGCCCCACAACTCCAAGTTGGCAATGCATCCAGGAAGCACCAAAATGGACCAGGACCTCAAGCAGAATTATTGGTGGGATAACATGAAGAAGGAAATAGCTGACTATGTGTCTCGATGCCTCACATGTCAGCAAGTCAAAGCCGAGCATCGCCGACCACCAGGCCTCTTGCAGCCCATGCCACTTGCTGAATGGAAATGAGACTTCATATGTATGGACTTCATTTCGAATTTGCCCAGGATAAAGAAAGGACACGATTCAATCTGGGTGATTGTGGACTGATTGACAAAATCAGCTCATTTCCTTCTGATTCGAGCTTCTAACTCAACTGACGAATTGGCCAGGTTATATATTAAGGAAATAATACGGCTCCATGGCGTTCCTTCGGAGATCGTGTCGGATTGAGATACACGGTTCACTTCGATGTTCTGGACCCGAATACAGGAGGCAATGGGGGTAAAGTTGAAATTCAGCACCGCTTTCCACCCACAAACTGATGGGCAGACAGAACGGGTGAATCAGATACTGGAAGATATGCTGAGAGCATGTGCACTGGATTTCCTAGATAGTTGGGATGAGTGCCTTCACTGTGTTGAGTTCGCTTACAACAATAGCTACCAAGCTAGCATTGGCATGACGCCTTATGAAGCTTTATATGGGTACCCATGTTGAGCACCTCATTGTTGGGCAGAGATTGGAGAGAAGAGCCTAATAGGGCCTGATTTGGTGCGGACAACCATCGAGAAGATTGAAATCATTAGGCGTCGACTCTTAACAGCCCGGAGTAGGTAGAAGAGCTACGTGGATGCAAGACAAAGGGACCTAAAATTTGAAGCAGGGGACCATGTGTTCCTAAGGATTTCACCAATAAAAGGGGTCTTACGCTTTGGCAAGAAAGGGAAACTCATCCCGCAATATATTGGTCCTTTCTAAATCCTTGACCGTATAGGCCTTGTCGCATATCGCTTGGCCTTACCCTCTACACTTGCCGGAGTGTACAATGTATTCCACGTCACCATGCTTAAGAAGTACGTCCCCGACCCTACTCACATCATTCAGTGGGAGCACATGGAACTCAAGGACAACACCACGTATATCCTTAGACCTACTCAGATTTTATATAAGAAGGAACAAGTGTTGCGAAACAAGGTAATCCCGCTAGTCAAGGTGTTATGGACACATCACGGGGAAGAAGAAGCCACCTAGGAGACGGAAGCCTAAATCCGCAAGTACTACCCAAACCTGCTTAAGCAATATGAACAGGTACAAATTTCAAAGATGAAATTTATTTATAAGGGGGATAGATTCTAACACTTGCCCCAATCAGAACAGTGTCTTGAGGCGTTCACGTGTGAATTGACGCATAACCGTATGATTCGATCACACATGTGGATTTATTACTGATAAATTAATCTGTATTAAGCCACTAATGCGATTGAATCCAATTATGTTCGGGCCGAACACGGGCTGTAGAGTCAGTCAGCCCAATTATACTTGGCGACTGTCTGTACGGGCCGTGCATCGCCCAAGGTAGGACAAAAATTTTCAAAACTTTGGGGGGCCATGGGCCTCATTGGGCTTGTAGTCCATCACTGACAACAGACTCAGATGACACCTGAAAATGAACGAATCGCGCCGTCCAGTCGGCACTTGTAAAGTGCAAAGTTGCCTTAGCTTTGAAAATAAAATCTGAATTTTAAAACATATGGGCCCCGCTACTTGGGACTGTGAATTGGGGAACTTCAGCCATCAGATTTCTTCCAAACTTACACCGAAGGTTGAAGATATTTCCCTGCACTCGTCTATAAAATCTGACCCTTGATCGAGAATCAGTGACCGTTAATCACAAATCGAAATTTGTGATAAAACCTCATGTCCGTTTGCCATCAAACTTTACACAGCCTTTCATTGGGCCATGGGGCACGTATCCCGTGAAGTAGATGGGCCATGGGGCCATCGGGTAGCCCTAATTGCCAGAAATGGGTCCCACAAGGCCATTTGAAGCAATTAACGGAACCCAGGGTCAACCAGCCTAAATCCAGGGTATAAAACCCTTAAATCCCTCTCTCTCTCATTCATTTCCATAGAAACTCCAACAATTGAGAGAGAGAGAGAGAAAGAGAGGGAAAGAGTGTGTGTGGGTGCATGTTGTGTTTGAGGACCGGAATTTCCGGCACACTCGCCTTCACATTGTAGGGAATCTCAACTCTATCGCTGTAGGGACGAGCTACGTCTGATCCAAGGTGAGAACCGGAACTCCCATCCATCTCTCCCTAGCTAAGATAGCATGCATGCGTCTTGACACGGAGTTCATGTGACGCAGGGTCCCGGCACATCAAGTTTGCGGACCCGATGACACTAGAGCGACCACAAGAGCTGCTGGTCGACAAGAGGTACGCACCATTACCTCTAGGTGGCCGATTATCATGCCTAGCGTAAATCATAGTGATTTTAGGTGATGTATGTGTATGTATGTTGCTGAATTTTAGGTATTACTTGACTTAGAACATATGCATAGAATTTTCCTAAATTTGGGAAAGGAAATTAGGTCCCGAGGATCCCCTGATGTGTAGATGGTTGCTTTGTCGATCAGTTTGGAGAATTACAATTACAATTCCCCAAATGTGGCTGATGTGTACGTTACATGTTGGTTGCTGATTTGTATGTCACATGTTGCTTGCTGATTTGTATGTTATATTATTGGTTGCTGATTGGTATGTTATATGTTGTTTGGTTGATTTGCATGATATATGTTGGTACATGCAATTGAATTGATGTGAGTTGGGTGTATAACTATCCAATTTGTTGAATTGTTGAAACATGTTGGGCTTGATCTCCATTACTGCTAATCCCATAGGATTGATTTGTCAACATGCGAATGTTTCGTGGGATCTAGTGTATTGCTGTCCATGTTGTCAGATTCAGAACATGCTATTTGTTTAATGGAATAGTTCCTAGGAATTATTGAATACATGCTATATATTTGTGCACATGTCCCTTTGTGGATCAACCAGCCAACCGGAACTCCTTTGGGTGACCTTTCCGTTGGGTCAGCCCACGGGCAAGTTTGGCTCAACTAGTTGAACCGTGAATTGTCGGTCATAGTTGGATTACATGAGATGGTGTTCTCATGCCGCACAGTCTGTGGTTCATCTCGTGGGGGCAGATTAGTCCACTGGTTAGTCATCCTTGTATGTTAACCATGATTGCACATGCCTGTTGGAACCTGAGGCACACTATAACCCTTGCGCCCACTAATAACCATAAATTGTAGCCCACAAGACTCATGAGCCGGAGAGGGTGGTATGGGACACTATGCTCGAAATAAGCCTCCCCGTAGTGACTAGTGAGCACCAAAGACTCATGAGCTGGGGATGGTGGTATGGGACACTATGCTCAAGCTGTCGGCCTATGATGGGGTGACGACCTCCCCGTATGAGCTATGGGATGAAGAACCCACAAGGGCTAAGGATCATGAGAGTCGCATGGCCACGACCATTAAAGCCACGCAATTGGATTAGGGCAATGATTCACTACCAAAAAAATGATCAAAGGCTACAGACTATGCTAGATTTTAGCTACGGATATAAACCGTAGCTATATTACTACGGCTTAAATCCGTAGCTAAAAATAATCATACTGTAGCTAAAAGCTAACACCACCCCTCGCACCTACAACATGGGACGGCCCCATAAGGGACTCTACGATGCACATTAAAATGTGTGTGCTCCATCTAATATATCTATTTATTTTTAAAGAGCATTTTGGGCAAGAGCCCAAAAAAGGAAGTAGATCGAAGGCTCAAGTGGACCACACAGTTGGAAACAGTGGAGATTAAATACCTACCATTGATTGATGGTGTAGTTCAAATTGACCTTTGAATTGCCTATATTTTGGGGTCATTCCCTATAAAAAAAAAAATTAAAAAATTAATGGACGAAGTGGATATATGAAAGACATCATGATGAATCCCATAAAGCAGCCCTTGAGAGGGTCGTTTGTCACCGTTAAAACAGTGTGAAAGTGGATGTGCGGTGAACGGTTACGACCATGGGACTTTTAGCTATGGATTAAAACCGTAGAAAAGAACCGTAGCAGTTTTAAAAGTGGAAACTCATCCCGCGGTGCCCTCTTTCATTTCACCCCTCGCACGAAACCTACCCTCTTTCATTTCCCCCCTCGCACGAAACTTTTCATCTCCCTCCTTTGGGAAAAAAACCCATTCCGCCCCCGCCCACGTCCATCTCTCTCTCTCTCTCTCTCTCTCTCCCGTGCGCCTTTTCTCTCTCTTTATCGATCTCCCCTCTCACAAACCCCTCTTCTCTTTCTAACCATCCCCTCTCCTCGATCTCACGAAGATATCCCTCTCTGACGCCATAATCCACGTCCATTTTAGGTATGAAAGAATGATTTTCTTCTTTTTTTCTCTTTTGAATATTCATATTGTTGTCTTTCTTTTTTGTGGAATTGGATTGGGTTTTTTTTTTTTTTTTAAAGAAACCCACTCATTTAAGATCTCCACCTCCATAACTCTAGAAGGGGATTTGCATTGAACGTATCCTCTGTTTCATCACTGCGGTAGCTCGCCATCACTACCCAACCATCTTGTTTGGACATTTTCACAGCTTCAATGCTCTCAGTGACAGACCCAATTTAGTTCACCTTTAACAGAAGGGCATTGCAGGCCTTTTCTTTGATTGCTTTCTCCACACGCTTAGGGTTGGTGACGAGTAGATCATCACCAACAATCTGTACTTTCTCACCAATTTCTGCAGTTAGCTTAGCATAATGATCCGCGTCCTGGTACAAGAGATGGGATGGTCATCATATCTGGGACACCTGATCAGATGCAAGCAGCACAGAGCCTTCTTCAAGCTTTCATACTAAGCTGATGGTTGTTGTTCCAGGATTCTCATGCCCAGCTGCTATGGTCACCTAGATGGATAGGTGAAGATTTGAACTGCCACTGTTCTATATCGAGTGGGCCACGCCATGAGATAAAAAAAGGTAGATTAGGATGGTTACCATTGAGACCACCTTTCAGCTTATCAAAATTTTGGTTCAGGCTTATATTTGGTTTTCTCGACGTGGGATAGAGTCACCTTATGAACGGGTTGGATGACATACAACATAATGGAAGGCCCCAGTTCCAATGTCAGGCATCCCCCATCCATACCTTTCACTGTGGTGTGGCCCACTTGAGCTTTGGATTGACCTGATTTTTGGGGGTATGTACTGTAAAATGATGGATTAAGTGGATGTCACACACGCACAACTTCTTTTTTCTCTTTTTGGGTTATGTTGTATCAGCAATTTGGACGGTCTGGATTACGGGACAATTATCCCATGTGTATGATTGAATATGAGTGGCAATGGTTGTGGCCCAGTCGTGTATGGATATGGCTTGTCCCCTTGGTTCTTATTATTATTTTTCTGTATTTTTGCTCTGTAGATTCTTGAACTGTCAAGTCATCCTTACTTTGTTGGTGTCCAGTTTTATCCTGAATTCAAGTCGAGACCAGGAAAACCTTTCGCACTTTTCTTAGGTATCGTCTCTATTGGCTAGTAATCCTTGTAGTAAGTAAATGACAAAAAGTTTGTTGTTTCTTCAATTTAAGCATTTATTAGTCGAAGTGCATGCCTCCATGCAGAGTGAGATGTTGTCGGAATTGCTTGACAATGTCTTAGACGATGATGAGGCCGAAGAGGAAACTGAAGAACTGACTAACCAGGTAAACTTCGCCTTTATTTAATAATGGAATCTACTCTATGGAGCTAACCATGCCATGGGTTAGATGATTATCCCTTTAAGCCTCCCAAGGTGACTACTGCTGGTCTCTCATTTTAGTGAGCAGTTGGGGACCTTGAATGAAGAAAGGTGGGTTTTGAAGTTTAGGGGATAGGAAAAGGTTATATGCTTAAGGAAACTTTGAAATCAGGAATATTTGTAACATTTGAAGTTTTAACTAGGAGACAATTTTGGCATGTACTGACATCTAGATCTTGGTAGAAGAAAAAACATAGAATATATTTATTTTGGATAGGTTGGTTTATTTATTCAGGATGAAGTGGAAGTTTCTTTACTGAAATAAATGGTCATTCTCCTTTAACTTACTTCATTGAGAAGCAAATTCCATGGTGGATGATATAAGTCAAATTGGGTGTGGCTAGTCCTACTCTATTTGTTGTTGTGGCTAACAGTGGGGTGTGTGAACTACTGTGCTAACCAAAAAGAAAAAGAAAAAAAGTCTTGCTCTATGTGTTGTTGCCTCTTATTATTTATATCTTGAAAGGATATTGTCCTTGTTTCTCACCTTCCATGAAGTTGTTGTCGCTGATGTCAAATGTTTTTTTTTTTTTAAATATTATTATTGTAGTTTATGCAGTGGTAAAAGTTCTTTAACATTCAATTTGATCTATTATCCTGAGGAAGACTAATGTGACAATTACAATGAGATTTTGTCAGTTTCCTATTTTCAATTTTCCTATTTTCAATTTTGTCAGTTTCCTATTTTTATTTCAGGTTGCCTTCCGTACCAAAATTTTGCATCCAAACATCAACAGTAACGGTAACATTTGCCTCGACATTCTGAAGGAGCAGTGGAGCCCTGCTCTCACAATCTCCAAGGTGACTCAGTTCTTAATCTGCCTTGCTTCTTTTCAAGTCTTCTTGTTTGTAGCATATTCATTTTGCATGGTTAAGAAATAACCAACGTTTCAATCATTGATAATGATATTACCTGGCTCAAGGTAATTCATATGGCACTGCAGTGGTTCTAAGGTATGGCCTGGTGACTAACCATGTCGGCATGTGAGTCTTATTCAACAATCACGCATCAATGGGTTCCCTGCTATTTTGAGTTGGCATGATGTTTTACATGTCAAGGTGCTTTTTACTAGCAGTTTGCTTGTCAACTACCCCTCCATGGCCTTACCATGCTTGATTGCCCTTTGATGTATACATGTAATAGTTGTTATTGGGAATCAATACCAGATTACCATGTAGTTGACTAGCAACTACCCCTCCATCACCCTACGATGCTTTGCTTGCCCTTTGGTGTGTGCATTTTATAGTTGGTATTGGGAATCAATACCAGATTACCAGGTGGGACTGTAATGTGCTTGTGAATGGTGTCGATGTGAGCATGTGCCATGGTCAGATCTGAGAGCCCAAGTTGGACTATAATGTGTTGAGACTGATGGCTTTCTTCTTGACACTTGCCCAGGTCTTTTAGCCCTGGATTCAGAATAGAAGACTAGCATATGCAAAACATAAGCATGTAATAGCAGGAATTTTAAGGCACGTGCACTCGGAAGTCGCTTTAGGAAGGCTCCTCAAAGAAGATGATCTGCCTGACACAGATGTCATAAAGAAGTTAGTTCCCAACAAATACTTTCTGCATTTTTCAACATCTTTTTATACATGTTTGATATTTATTTTATTTCCTGTTGTAATTACATATTATTTAAGAGAATCGATGAGGATAACAACAATCCAAAGACTAAGATGTTGAAGCCAGGAACGATTAGGTGTTGAAGCCTGGAATGGTTTAAATGCCAGGAACGATTGGGTGTTGAAGCCTGGAATGGTTTTTAATGTATCTCTTAGGTTCCAGAACTTGCAATCAGAAACCAACAATCCAAAGACTAACATGTTCTCGCTGTTGCTTGCAGACACCATTATTGTCAATGAAAAAGTTGCAGAAGTTGTGACTTCAATCAGCTCCAAGTTAGTTAAGGATGTTGCATACTCATTCAATGAGGAAGAGGAGGAGGAAGAAGAGTGTCCAAAGGTCAAAGCTGAATCCAATGGAGCTGAGACATTCTTGTCGAAAGCGACTCATACATTTAGGTTTTTGTGGCTTCTCATACATTTAGCTTTTTGTGGCTTGAAAATTTTATACTTTAGGGGCCTTATCGATTGTCAGCTTAATTCTACTGCTGTTGAGACTCACTTTTTGTTTGTAGGGATTTCACAAATCTGTCGTTACTATCTCTGATCAGACAAGCAGATCCTCTCTGGTAAGAGCCTACCCTTTACTTCCAACTGCAACGTATCTGTTTAGTGACTCGTCTCTTCAGTGACTTAGTCTTTAGTTTTAGCATAATGGGTTTGTGGTTTTGCACATCCAAGGCTAGCTTCCTTGGATCCTTGGATCAAATGAATTCAGTGGATCCTGGGGACAGGCCGTGTTTATGTATTTGCTCGAAATTAATGGAGCAAACCTGGATGTGCATCAGAGCTATCCGGATGAGTGGGGGGTCCCTGGAAGGTGGGAACCGCTGTTATGACCATGATGAAGCTGTCCATTTCCTATGGACAGCATTGGAAGGGCCTGGCCATTTGGACAGGCCGTGTTTATGTATTTGCTCGAAATTAATGGAGCAGACCTGGATGTGCGTCGGAGCTATCCGGATGAGCGGGGGGTCCCTGAAAGGTGGGAACCGCTGACCATGATGAAGCTGTCCATTTCCTATGGACAGCATTGGAAGGGCCTGGCCATTTGGACAGGCCGTGTTATATCTGTATTTGCAGGGACCACACCCTTAACCTATAACCTAAACCTATTCTCACATCCCAAAACCTAAAACGACAACCTAAACCTATAACCTATAACCTAAACCTATAACCTAAACTCAATTCCCTAAACTTTAACCTACAACCTAACCTATTCTCAAATCCCTAAACCTAAACCTACACCTAATCCTAATCTTAACTCCTAACCTAAACCTAAACCTAAACTTGAAAACCCAAACCTAAACCAGATACCGAACCCGAACTCGATTTCCTAAACCTAAACCTTAACCTATTCTCAATTCCCAAAACCTATAGCTTATAACCTGAACCCAAACCTATAACCTAAAACCAAAACCAAAACCAAACCTGTAACCTAAACCCAAACCCATTCCCAAATCCCAAAACCTATAACCTAAATCGAAACCTTAACCTAAACCTATAACCTATAACCTAAACTAAAACCTATAACTTAAACCAAAACCAAAACCTATAACCTAAACCCGAACCCATTCTCAAATCCCAAAACCTATAACATAAACCGAAACCTTAACCTAAACCTATAACCTATAACCTAAACCAAAACCTATAACCAAAACCAAAACCAAAACCTATAATCTAAACCCGAACCCATTCTCAAATCCTATAACCTAAACCTATAACCTATATCCTAAACCAAAACCTATAACCAAAACCAAAACCAAAACCTATAGCCTAAACCTAAATCAAAACCTATAACTTAAACGTAAACCTAACCTAATCCTATAACCTATAACCTAAACCAAAACCAAAACCTATAGCCTAAACCCGAACCCATTCTCAAATCCCAAGACCTATAGCCTAAACCTAAATCAAAACCTATAGCCTAAACCTAAATCAAAACCTATAACCTAAACCTAAACCTTAACCTAAACCTATAACCTATAACCTAAATCAAAACCTAAACCTAAACCTATAACCTATAACCTAAACCAAAACCTATAACCTAAACCAAAACCAAAACCTATAGCCTAAACCCGAACCCATTCTCAAATCCAAAAACCTATAACCTAAACCTAAACCTTAACCTAAACTTGAAAACCCAAACTTAAACCTAAACTTGAAAACCCAACCTAATCTCAACTCCCTAACCTAAACCTAAACCTAAACTTGAAAACCCAATCTAAAACTCAATCCCGAACCTGAACCCGATTTCTAAAACCTAAACCATAACCCATTCTCAAATCCTATAACCTAAACCTATAACCTATCTCCTAAACCAAAACCTATAACCAAAACCAAAACCAAAACCTATAGCCTAAACCTAAATTAAAACCTATAACCTAAACCTAAACCTAACCTAATCCTATAACCTATAACCTAAACCAAAACCAAAACCTATAGCCTAAACCCGAACCCATTCTCAAATCCCAAGACCTATAGCCTAAACCTAAATCAAAACCTATAGCCTAAACCTAAATCAAAACCTATAACCTAAACCTAAACCTTAACCTAAACCTATAACCTATAACCTAAATCAAAACCTAAACCTAAACCTATAACCTATAACCTAAACCAAAACCTATAACCTAAACCAAAACCAAAACCTATAGCCTAAACCCGAACCCATTCTCAAATCCAAAAACCTATAACCTAAACCTAAAACTTAACCTAAACTTGAAAACCCAAACTTAAACCTAAACTTGAAAACCCAACCTAATCTCAACTCCCTAACCTAAACCTAAACCTAAACTTGAAAACCCAATCTAAAACTCAATCCCGAACCTGAACCCGATTTCTAAAACCTAAACCATAACCCATTCTCAAATCCTATAACCTAAACCTATAACCTATATCCTAAACCAAAACCTATAACCAAAACCAAAACCAAAACCTATAGCCTAAACCTAAATCAAAACCTATAACCTAAACCTAAACCTAACCTAATCCTATAACCTATAACCTAAACCAAAACCAAAACCTATAGCCTAAACCCGAACCCATTCTCAAATCCCAAGACCTATAGCCTAAACCTAAATCAAAACCTATAGCCTAAACCTAAATCAAAACCTAAACCTATAACCTATAACCTAAATCAAAACCTAAACCTAAACCTATAACCTATAACCTAAACCAAAACCTATAACCTAAACCAAAACCAAAACCTATAGCCTAAACCCGAACCCATTCTCAAATCCAAAAACCTATAACCTAAACCTAAACCTTAACCTAAACTTGAAAACCCAAACTTAAACCTAAACTTGAAAACCCAACCTAATCTCAACTCCCTAACCTAAACCTAAACCTAAACTTGAAAACCCAATCTAAAACTCAATCCCGAACCTGAACCCGATTTCTAAAACCTAAACCATAACCCATTCTCAAATCCTATAACCTAAACCTATAACCTATTTCCTAAACCAAAACCTATAACCTAAACCAAAACCAAAACCTATAGCCTAAACCTAAATCAAAATCTATAACCTAAACCTAAACCTTAACCTAAACCTATAACCTATAACCTAAATTAAAACCTAAACCTAAACCGATAACCTATAACCTAAACCAAAACCAAAACCTATAGCTTAAACCCAAACCCATTCTCAAATCCAAAAACCTATAACCTAAACCTAAACCTTAACCTAAACTTGAAAACCCAAACTTAAACCTAAACTTGAAAACCTAACCTAATCTCAACTCCCTAACCTAAACTTAAACCTAAACTTGAAAACCCAATCTAAAACTCAATCCCAAACCCGAACCCGATTTCTAAAACCTAAACCATAACCCATTCTCAAATCCTATAACCTAAACCTATAACCTATATCCTAAACCAAAACCTATAACCTAAACCAAAACCAAAACCTATAGCCTAAACCTAAATCAAAACCTACAACCTAAACCTAAACCTATAACCTATAACCCAAATCAAAACCTAAACCTAAACCTATAACCTATAACCTAAACCAAAACCTATAACCTAAACCAAAACCAAAACCAAAACCTATAGCCTAAACCCGAACCTAAACCTAAATGTATTCTCAAATCCCTAAACCTAAACCTACACCTAATCCTAATCTCAACTCTCTAACCTAAGCCTAAACCTAAACTTGAAAACCCAAACCTAAACCTGATCTTGAACTCGAACCCGATTTTCTAAACCTAAATCTTAACCTATTCTCAATTCCCTAAACCTTAATCTAAATGTATTCTCAAATCCCTAAACCTAAACCTACACCTAATCTTAATCTCAACTCACTAACCTAAACCTAAACCTAAACTTGAAAACCCAAACTTAAACCCGATCCCGAACCCGAACCCGATTTCCTAAACCTAAACCTTAACCTATTCTCAATTCCCTAAACCTTAACCTAAATGTATTCTCAAATCCCTAAACCTATACCTACACCTAATCCTAATCTCAACTCCCTAACCTAAACATAAACCTAAACTTGAAAACCCAAACCTAAACCCGATCCCGATCCCGAACCCGAACCCGATTTCCTAAACCTAAGCCTTAACCTATTCTCAATTCCCTAAACCTTAACCTAAATGTATTCTCAAATCCCTAAACCTAAACCTACACCTAATCCTAATCTCAACTCCCTAACCTAAACCTAAACCTAAAATTGAAAACCCAAACCTAAACTCGATCCCGATCCCGAACCCGACCCGATTACCTAAACCTAAACCTTAACCTATTCTCAATTCCTTAAACCTTAACCTAAATGTATTCTCAAATCCCTAAACCTAAACCTACACCTAATCCTAATCTCAACTCCCTAACCTAAACCTAAACCTAAACTTGAAAACCCAAACCTAAACCCGATCCCGAACCTGAATCCGATTTCTTAAAACTAAACCTTAACCTATTCTCAATTCCCTAAACCTTAACCTAAATGTATTCTCAAATCCCTAAACCTAAACCTACACCTAATCCTAATCTCAACTCCCTAACCTAAACCTAAACCTAAACTTGAAAACCCAAACCTAAACCCGATCCAGAACCCGAACCTGATTTCCTAAACCTAAACCTAAAACTATTCTCAATTCCCTAAATCTATAACCTAAACCTAAAACTTAAACCTAAACCTAAACCAAAACCTATAACCTTAACCTAAACCAAAACCTATAACCTAAACCTTAACCTAAATGTATTCTCAAATCCCTAAACCTAAACCTACACCTAATCCTAATCTCAACTCCCTAACCTAAACCTAAACCTAAACTTGAAAACCCAAACCTAAACCCGATCCCGAACCCGAATCCGATTTCCTAAACCTAAACCTTAACCTATTCTCAATTCCCTAAACCTTAACCTAAATGTATTCTCAAATTCCTAAACCTAGACCTACACCTAATCCTAATCTCAACTCTCTAACATAAACCTAAACCTAAACTTGAAAACTCAATCCTAAACCCGATCTTGAACTCGAACCTGATTTCCTAAACCTAAACCTTAACCTATTCTCAATTCCCTAAACCTTAACCTAAATGTATTCTCAAATCCCTAAACCTAAACCTACACCTAATCTTAATCTCAACTCCCTAACCTAAACCTAAACCTAAACTTGAAAACCCAAACCTAAACCCGATCCCGAACCCGAACCCGATTTCCTAAACCTAAACCTTAACCTATTCTCAATTCCCTAAACCTTAACCTAAATGTATTCTCAAATCCCTAAACTTAAACCTACACCTAATCCTAATCTCAACTCCCTAACCTAAACCTAAACCTAAACTTGAAAACCCAAACCTAAACCCGATCTTGAACCCGAACCCGATTCCTAAACCTATAAACTAAACCTTTACCTATAACTTATAACCTAAACTTATAACCGATAACCTAACCTATGGATTTTGCTATAGTTTAGAAGATTTGTAGGCACATTTTGATTTCTTTATATATAATTGTTTTTTTTCCAACTTTTTTTTCCGTCTTTTTTCCTTTTGAGATGTGTACAAAGGCATGCTTGTTTGATTGTGTCTACAATTGTTGTTTTATACAGGTTGACAAGCTAAAGAAGTCAGTGGATGATGAAATTCATTTTCTCAAGGGAAGGGTTTTAAAACTTGAAAGTGGTCTTGTGTCGAAGTCTACAGAAGTTACATATGCAGTTTCAAGGAAAGAAGAAGCTCTATCTTCTGTGTTTGCTGAACTTAACCGTCTGAAAAAAGAAAATTCTGTAAAAGCGCGAGCATTATTTAATGCATGAGGGCACGCCTTAGTTGTAATTCTTTTGATAGATTGAGTAAAGTGAAGTATTGTTTATTTAGAAATGTGAATGTAGGATGCATTGTAGATTTGATTGCTATTGTATTAAATGCATCATTTTTTTTCTCTGATTGCATTAAGCTTAGATGAGTTATAATTATAGCAGGTTCTTGCAATGGAAACAGGAAAAATAGCTACGAAATATAATCCGTAGCAAAGCTACAACATTTCACTGTAGCTATTACTATCTATTGCTACAGATTATATCCGTAGCTATTGGTTTCTATAGCTACGGATTATATCCGTAGCTCTTCGTATGTAGTGCTGCAAATACCGTAGATATTGGTATCTATTGCTACGGATAAAATTCGTAGCTATTGGTATCTATTGCTACGGATATAATCCGTAGCTATTGTTGCATATTGCTACGGATATTATCCGTAGCTAATGGTCTCTATTGCTACGGAAAAGATCCGTAGCTAATTGTATCTATTGCTACGGATTTTGTCCGTAGCTAGACCTTTAGCTACCCCACCAATTGCGACGGACGTGATACGGACTAGATCCGTAGCAAAATCCCTTTTGCTACGGATCTAGTCCGTAACCTTTGCCCATTTTTCTTGTAGTGATTCGTCGAGGTATCTAGGTTTCTCCAACCTGCTGGATGAATAAACTTAACTAATCAACTTGGCTAACATGTGCATTACATGCATTGGTTACTTTTGAGATTTGACAGTCATGGTCGCTTATGGGAGTGTTGGTTCGCGAACGTTAGATGGTGTCGCAAGAGGGAGTGTTGTGGTGAGAGGCATGCATCATATCATTAAACCATGCATTGCATTAACCAGAGTATCTAGGGTTCTGTGAATGTATGCTTTTCACTAAATTTACTCTTCTGTATGATAATTTGTGTAACTTATTGTTAATGGTACCACTGAGTTAGCTACTCACTCCCACTCTGGGACGGTGTTTTAAGACACCAACTAGTACCTGTGATGGATGCATGGACGATGGAGCTGGATGCACTGGAGGTGCCGATGTGGATGATGAGGAGGAGCGAGTATGCTTCCAGACCTTTGACGGGTCTTTCTAGTTCGAGTTTGGCGATCGCGGGATTGGGCTAGGGCCCTAGTCATTTTGAGTTATGTTTATGGATGGGACTAGTTCCTTATTTAGATGTTATTTTGGCTTTCTTTGGACTTGTGTATGGATACTTGCATGATTAGTAGCACTTGATGTTTCCATATGACTTATTTATGCTCTATGTCTTACTTAATTCTCCATTACCCATAGGATACTTTACATATAATCGCATACAAGGCCTGTTAGGGCTGTAACACCCCGAACTTTTCAATACCCGAGTATTGAAAGTCCTCGAGTGTTACTATGAAGTTTAACTTGATACGTACATGTGTACAACACCAACCTACCTATCCTAACCCTACATTCATTCCCCAACAAGAATTGAACCATTGATAATGGTCTTTATTTATGGATCAAGCCATCTGACCGTAGACTTCAAGGTAAGACTCTCCGTCATGAGATCTAACGTACGTGTCTTCCCTTAAAGGAATTGACGAATAACTCTCTATCCATAACAATTTGGATATACATTATTTTCTATGAATTTCTTAGAAGCACGCCTAAAACCATGAGGAGCCATTAGATTTCACAAAACCCTCATATCAGTAATAATTATGAAAACGCCATTGCCTAGGCCACTTGATTCTAGATCATGTGGTTTTCACTATCCGTTTAATGCAAGATTTTATACCATGCCTAATTATCAGAAATTAACTGTACACGTCAAATTTCAGCCCTTATATCATAGTAAATCAACTACTTGACCTCTATATCTGTTCGTACACTTATCAGATCGAGATTCTGATTCGTCCATCTTGTTCACACCATATGAATATGCTTAACCAACCATTAGAATCAGAATCTGAGAAACTTTCATGTGTAAGAAAGTCACTCGAATTTAACGTTATATAAGCCCTACCCCTAATCACTCTAGAAACTTATTTTATGTCCATCCGTTTACGAAATTAACCGTACATGGCCGGAGTGCATACCATCAAGTTTCCATATTTTTAACAAGTCATCTGACCACCCATCCTAATTCGATCCGCCAAATGGGCCATCCGAATATTAAAATAAACTGATCATCATGAAGATCTTAGGGTTTAGGTCCAAACTGCCCGGTAACTTGTCAATTAGAGGAGTACAAATATTATTTTAGAATTTTGAAATATATTAGCCATTAAATGAGAATCTTAGTCATCCATGAGAGATTAGAGCTCAAATTTGGGCGATGGAAAGAGCGTGAAAAATAAAGATTACCTGTTAAATTTTGTTACATTTGGACGATAGACTCATGAGTTACAGATGGCAAAAGTTTTGAAAAACAAAAGGGGTAGAATGGTAAATATGGTAACACCACATGCATGACACTGTTTGAAGTTTTAACGGTGAGAATTCTCGCTACTTGGCAGGACTGTGTGGTCCACTTAAGGATCCTTGGAAGTCATCACAAGCAAACCCCACCTGATTTTTTTTCAGCCGTGCATGCAAGTCAAGAATTTACGTGACGTAAATGAATTCCTGGTTCAACGTTAATACAGTCCATGTTGATTAAAGTGTGGCCTACCTAGGACATGAATGTGTCCCATATT
Organism: Magnolia officinalis; assembly: GCA_021015155.1. Taxonomy (NCBI): domain Eukaryota; kingdom Viridiplantae; phylum Streptophyta; class Magnoliopsida; order Magnoliales; family Magnoliaceae; genus Magnolia; species Magnolia officinalis. The sequence goes on from JAJHSJ010000012.1 coordinate 44,627,027, forward strand.
TTAGCCCCTAGCCTAACATCACCTTACAAAACTGATGGAAGGAATGAATTTTCTGTAAACCATAATAGTGGACCCCACCAATATGACCCTAGCTTGAGTTATGGGCTCTACCTAGATATTAGATCGACCTGATCAATGGCCCAAGATCCCTTGGAAGGGCACCCTAGAAGGATGGACGGAGTAGACTTCTCACATACATCACGATGGGCCCCACCTCACAGCACGAATGCACAGCAGAGATGTGCACTCGCCATGTACTGAGTAGAGGACACTCGGTCAGACAAGCTCTGACTCGCGTTTTTCCAAGAAAAAAAGGAGAAAACTCTCCTTCTCTCCTCAGTTGCAGCAGCCGACGGACGACCGTCCGTTTCCTTGATCAAAGGCCCACCTACACTGGCCATCTTTATGATCCAAATCGTCCATCATGTCTAGAATTTCATTCTAACCAAAACCATGTCTTACATATGCATTCATGCAACCCCACGTACACACAAACGCCGACGCAAACAGGACCTAGAAACACTAAGTTTTCATAAACGGAAGCTGTCTCCTGCAGTTGTCAGGTTGATGATCCATGTAACACCCCATCTCTGCATCTCCACCGTTCAAACCATAGAAATCCTAGCCGTCCACCCCAAACCACCCTAGGTCCTTTCTTTTCTACCCACAGTAAAGAGAAACCGAGAACGGTTTCGGTTCCTACCCACCGTTTTGGAGGTGGGTTCTACCAGATAAAATCTGGAGCATCCATTGTCAATCCAACAGCCTAGGGAAGCTAGGTTTTCCCATAAAAATGGAGAGAAAACACCTCTCCACCTGCCTCTTTCAAAAACCTTAGAAGAATGACCGTTTTCTCCCTCCATCTGAACCCACTAGTCAAATGTCACTTGAGCTTCATCCCTTCTGTTCCTGAAGCTTCCAGGGACCAATCTAAATCAGCCCATGAAGTCAGAATGAAGAAGGGAGCCTTCATTCAAGATATGCCATTGCAGCTCGGGTGTCTTCCTCGATCAAACGCACTGAGTCGCGGTCCGAGTTGGGCCGGTTCGTGCCATGCTGAGTCTCCAGCACGGGAAGAAGAAAGAAAAAGAGAGAAGAAAAAATAGAGGAAGAAGATGAAAGGACAAAGGAAGAAAAAGAAGGAAAGGAAAAATGATGGCTATTGTTGCATATCACCCACGCGAGCTGACCTGTCCTGGGCGCTGTATGAGTCCGGCGAGTTCGATTAAGTCAGGTAACTCCTTCCCTCCGCCTTCTTAAAGCCTTCATAGGCTATGCGTCGGAGCGTGAAATGGTCCTCAGTTTGCTGCATACGGTGGGCCGAAACGGCCCTCATTAGGGGCTGAAAGAGGTCCAGGTTATGGGCTGGAATTGTGGTTGAGATCAAACCCTTAGCTGGGCTTTGTGCTAAGCTGAAAATGGTTTCTAGATTTCCCCAAAACCCGACCTTGGATTCAGCTGAAATTGGGCTGAGCTTTGAGCTGAGAATCATACCTCAAAACTGGTCTAGAACCGGTCCTCCTGCTGGGCTGAAAACACTTTCAAATGGGCCCTCAGATGGGCCGGGAACTCGGTAGAAAACGAGCTCTTGTTGGGCTCCAAAATGAGCTAAGTGTGGCCTGAAATGTGGCCCACCATCAGGTCCGAAGTTGGGCCTTCATCAGGCCATATAATGAGGGTGAAAAGATCAGGTGGGCCCAGTTTAGGCTTGACTGTTGGACAAAGTCTGGCCCAAGATCAAAGGTAGGTGGGCCTTTATCAACCTACCCAAATAACCCTATTCATGGGATCTTTCGAACCCACACTAGACCCATTTTAATGTACTATTGACATTGTTATTATTAGGATTATTAAAATTAATAATGATTAGCCATTAGAAAGTCATTTATGCTAGAACTAGTTAGTATAAACAAAATTTCAATTATTGTATAGTAGTGTTCTATTTATCGCTATTAAATATTATCATTAACGGTAGATTAAAATATTTACTGTCATCATAACAATTATTATTATCATCTACCTAACATTGACTACATTGCTAATATCAATAGTGGTTTTACAATTATTTATATTACTAATGTCGCGGTTAACCATTCATCAATTAGCGTTCAATCCTATGATCCAAGTCTAGGACTGAAGTCTAAGATGAAAACCTAGGTCTACATCAATGCATTGTTTGCGCTAACGTTAGTTATTATAAACAAACTACCGTTAATGATATTAGTGTAGCATCTATCCCTAAAGCTATTATCATAAAAACAAAATAGATTACACTACTACATTGTAATGCTTGACATCACCATGGTCATAAATATTGGTTATATCACTAACATTAAATTGTAACTAACCATATCATGACATTGTGTTCGAGCTACACATGTGTCCTAGTCCAACTCTTAGAACTAAACCCTACAGTGAAACCCTAAAACCAAGGTAATCCAAACCCTAGGTTAAGACCATGACCAAAAATAGCGTGTAAAGCTTGAATCTAACGGTATAACTTTACAATTCATGATAGGGTTTGATTCTAAGGAAACATGCATTCTCTAGCAACAATGGTAGGTTGTTCAAAATATAAGGTGATGATTCTTCCACTTGAGCTTTCCATCTTCTCATTAGCTTAAGTTTTAGTTTTTATTTAAATTCATAATTGATATCTCCCTTATAATCACATGTGTTAGCTGGTGGAAATTAAATTGTTATATTACATGCTTTATGATTATCCTCTATAATTGTTCATGCTTATGGATTGCTTATGGAACTTAAACTGGTACATTAGTAGAAAATTCCCACATATGAATGTACACTCATACTTGGGATGTAACTTGACTAGTTGTGATCGTAATGGACCTTCGACTTAGTGGTTATTGAGTGGTGGTCTAGATGGATCATTGATGTGGGCCTACCATCCAGGGTTGTTATGCCCAATGGTTTTTAAGGATGGTATTTATCGTATGGTTTTGATATCAGCCCTATGTGGCATATTTTAATACTCGCCCTACGTAGTTTTGTTTTGATACTTGCCCTAGATGGGTTCGATGTTTTATATAGTGCAACCATGTGATGGTAAGCCTACTATAATGTGATTGGCCACTAGTCGATGGGCTTCCATTAAACATCCTAAGGTGGTAGTCTTATGAGCCGGGGATGGTGGTATGGGACCTATGCCCGAGCTGTCGGCCTACGCTGGCTATACGCTCCTCGTAGTGACCTTGAGCTTACCTAAATTAGTCGATTATAACTGGACTAATAACGGTTTGACTAATCATGAATTCATAGCATGTTGGCGATGACGGGTGGCTATTCTTGATGCTGTAGTACGCGCCCTTAGGATCTTCGGGGTATCGTTTCGCTAGCTCCCAGACCATCGACTATCGACTCCTGTCTGACTAGATGATTTTCCCAGGTCGATGATTTGCATGGGCAACAAGCCCAAGTCCGACTGGATGTGCATCCCCAGGTCGATGTGCATTCACGCATCCATGCATTTAAAAAGACTGCATCATGAATTGTTTTGATTGCTTTGTTGTTTTTATAACTATGCTTACCTAATGCGGCGGTGTGTAATCTTTCTCAGGTCGATGATTTGCATGAGCAACAAGCCCAAGTCCGACTGGATGTGCATCCCCAGGTCGATGTGCATTCACGCATCCATGCATTTAAAAAGACTGCATCATGAATTATTTTGATTGCTTTGTTGTTTTATAACTATGCTTACCTAATGCGGCGGTGTGTAATCTTGAGGGGAATTCACACTGAGTTGGCCACTCATCCATTAAATATACAACCGTACAGGCAGAACAGGTGGCCCAGATGATGTATATGACCAGACTTGATGAGGAGTTGTGCGGGTGCCATGGATGCACGACCGTATTACTAAGAGGAGCTGCGCGATCTTATGGCTCTCATTTATATGTTTTATATGTTTCAAATTTCTCATGTATGTAATCTTGTAATTGATAATGTAGAGACATTGGTTTGTATAAGTCATTATGGGCAACCACTTGTATATTCTAAATGAAATGGAAATTTTCCTTTATGTTGATTTGTCCATTCTACGCCCATTTGCTTACTTTGATAAATGAAAAAAAAATACACTCGAATCTGACCATCCTTTAAGGTTAACACTCGGGTTTTTGGGAAACGAGTCATATACTCGGGTCCTGAAAACACGGGGCGTTACAGGGCATACTTGGCACTCGGGAATTCGGGAGCCGAGTTCCTGCTCGGCCCTTGAATTTCGAGGCATTACAGATACACTAGGGGGGTAAAGTTTGGATGGTGAGATTATGTTTGGCTTGTTGCTGCCAGTGATGTTCTACTGTAATATGGTGTTTACATTACCATCTAATTTTCAGGCTAGGGCAACTCAACCAAACACAATGCATGGGAATGTAGAACTCCATCGGTAATCATAAAGCATACGTCTTTTCCCTTTGAAGAAGAAAGACAAGATAGAGTTTTGCATGTCAACACAGTCACTATAGCGTCCAATGGCACCTCTGAGGGGGTGATCATAGACAAACCCACCAGTTGCATGACACGACATCTCAAGCCATTATAGGATGGATGTCCCGTCACCAGTGACATGACTTACCCAAGTTACATTGTAAAGGTCCATTTTGGTATCTATATACCTTCCAATCCACTCATTAGGGATGATAGACACCAGTTAACAATGGAAGCCGATGATGGATATAAATTAAATAATGCCATTTGGGCAACGAATCACATTAATTGGGTCAGATTTCAGCACCCTACAAACGACTCAATAATGGAAAACCAAAATCTCAAAATTGGACCTCCACAAATAAATCAGTAAGAAATATTTCAATCACACATGCAGAAAAGTGCAAAATAATTTTTCATAAAATAACCGACTACAACCTTTTATGCGAGAGATCCTTTCTTTATTAACAAACCTTGCCAAAAAAAAATTCATCACATCGCCTTAACCAATCAAAATAAAGTCTATCTCTTCAAAACTAATGAAAAAATAGTAACAAAAAAATGAACCAATAAAAATAAACTACCTAATCTAATAACCAATAAAAATAGATTTGACACGAAAGGAAAATAGTTATTGTTGGTGAAGGATTACCGAAATTACGTTACTCCAAATAGGAGTCCAATAAATCATCAATATGATCTTCACACTTAATCGAATTCACTAGTTCTTTAGCTCTTTGGAGAGTTGACTTGATAATCTTTGAAACCAAACCAATTTCCCATCTTTTTAATGCTATTTGAACCTTTAAAAGTGGGCAACAAGATCGATAATGGGGTTTGGATACATGGTTGGGCTAAGGGGTCCATCTTTCTAATTTAGGGTCCATTCCATCTAAAATTTGATAATAATTTTCTTGAGATCGTGACCCACCTTGTGATAATCTACATTCTTATATCTAATGAGCCCAACTGGATCTAACACTTAACACAATCCAAACAATTAAATTTGTCCTTTTCGGTTGCAGATGTAGATCTTCATCTGAATGAATAATAATCTTTGACAGTTGCTCGATATAGATAATCCAAATAGTGGTCCTTCAATGTCAATGATAATGATTCTATGTAGGGATTTTGACCATACTAGCCTCGTGGTATTGCTAAACACCCCAAAAATTAGAAGGCTTAAACAAATGCCCCAGCTAGCCCCTTGTCACGCCCCAAACTCGGGAACCGGGCTCACAAAATTCTCGATCGCCGAATTTGGCGCCGACAGCTTCCTTAGTACCCCATTCTCGGCCCTCGACACCCATACACCAGATTTCGATCCTGAGATCCTACAAAGAGGATTTTCAATATAAATTTTATTTCACAATAAGCATAACCATAGCATAACCCACGAACAATAACCATAAGAACACCATCACAAAATCCACTATGACAAAAAAAAACTTTTGAGTACAAAGTGCATAAAGGGAAATACAATGATAATAACCAAAAACTCTTGAAGCTCTGTAGCACGCTCCTGCTTCTGCTTAGCTATACGACTATGTCCTCGCGTCACCTGCACGCATCCATCGTGCATAATCTTATAGAAAGCTTAGAGGGTGGTGAAAGTGTGTGCGCGATATGAGCAAGCTTAGAATGCAGAATTAGAGTAATGCGAAATATGTTGGTGAATTCATGAATGCTAATAGCCGTACCAAGGGTATGCGATGCAAGGCATGAATGCCATCGGCCATACTAAGGCCATGCAATGCGAGATGCAACTCAAACATACCAATCCTCATCGGGATCCACATAATCTTACAACTCATCTCTGGGATATCACCGGGGTCTATTACACTCTACGCCAACTTGCCGCCCTTATCCGAACGCACAACTAGGTAAGTGGAAGAGACCTCACTATTCGCCTACCAATATCGGGCCTGGTTCGTCGATAGTAGATCCATTCCTCAAGCTGGTCAAACTCAACCTAAATATTTTCCCCCTCACTCAGGCGGGTAAGGTCATATCCCCTTCCAACCGACCACGACACAGTAGGAAACGCCGCCTCCTAGTATTCGGCCCTCGTGCACTCATATATCCACTCGGTCTAGGCATTGGAGCATCCTCCATGGTACCATAAGGGTTTGAGGACTTTTACCCTGGGACATTCTATGCGCCCCCGTGCTTAAACAGAATTTTCGGTATCCAATTCTTCCATCCGCGCTATAACTGTGGAGGCTACAGCCCTGATGTCGCTAGGGCGAATAGTAATCACGATCACACAATGCAAGATGCATGAGTCACACAATCCAGTCATGCATCAATCCTGTGCATGCCGTGCGCTTGTGTGGGACAACTCCACATATCTAGGAGTCCCATGAACAACCTGCCCAATGTCATATGCAATGGTCAACTATATCTCATATCAAACATGCAAATGATGCATATGGGCATGTATCATAGTGTTGTGCTGTCACATACTCATAATCGGCATCGATAATTGGCCTATATGCGAGGCGGGATCCATAGATGATCCGCCAATCTAAACCATAATATGAAGATCTGCCCTCGGTCGTGGATATACCAATCCGATAGCACGGATCCATCCGTCTACGATGATGATGGACTATGTAACATTGATGGGGCCCAACGATTTAAGTTAACCCACTTGAATAAATGATGAGAATGGGCCTAATAAGGCCTAAGGGAAGTTCACAATGTGGACATTTAACCATCATTTTCCATCAATGTGGACATTTAACCAACATTGCTCCCTAGGAGTGGCCCACATAGAGCCTAACATAAAGTTGGCTCATGGTCTCACATAAGGGTCTCATGTACATCACAATGGGCCTCACTCATGGGCTACGTATGCATTACTTTGGGCCTCATACATCATATCGGGCCTCATTATATGGGCCTCAGCCTCATCATATGGGCCTCAAATACTACACAATGGGCCTCATACAACAGGTGGGCCTCATATATATTAAGTGGGCTAAATGGGGCAGCCCATGGCTTAGTAAAATAGATGGACAGTGTGGTTGAAACATATTCATCATGGTGCGCCCCACATGCTGATGGGTGGCGTGGTGAATACATACATCACGGCGGGTTCCCACACCACCCTAGATAGATGGACGGCTGGAGAACCACATAAATTCAAGTGGAGTCCACATCCTTAAGCGAACGGACGTTAGATATAACAATACATCATGGTGGACGAGTGGCTATATAGAGCATATACATCAAGGTGGGTCTCTCCTGCCATGGACGGAGCGGATATACAACACATCATAAGGGTGGGTCCCATCAGTAGAAACAGATGGATGGCGAGATACAAAACATACAACGTGGTGCGTCCCATGCACACCGTCCAGGGACGGACGGTGTGGATATAAAACATATACATTACAATGGGGGGCCACACCATCTAGATAGATGGCAAGGTGGATATACAATTCATACACCAAGGTGGGTCCCATCCCACACGTGCAGCACGTGTGGAATGGCCCCACACGAGCTGAAAATAGAAGGACGGTATGTGTGAAACACATACATCACCGTGGGGTCCACCGTCCTGGATGTAAGGACGGAGTGGATATAGAATAAATGCATCATGGTGGGTCCCACCCACACGTACAAGGGTGGGCCACGTCCTCTAGATGAATGGATGGTTTGGACATAACAATACATCACGGTGGAGTCCACCGTCCTGGCCAATGGACAGCTGGATGAAACCATATATCATGGTGCGTCCCACCTTAGGACGAACGGTTGGGATATAACCCATACCTCATGATGGGACCATGGAACTTGCTGTGTCAGTGCATAGCAGCTGTAGTTGCATGAAGATACTCCAGCCAATCCACACCCAAGGTGGGTCCACACGTGTGGGACCCAACAGTCCAGTAAGGTGGACTGACGGCTGGGATATGTACACATGCCTCATGCTGGGACCCACAGAACTTACTGACGTCAGTGGCAGCAGCAGTTGCTGCATCTGGACCCACAACAGATGGACAGTGTGGTCTGAGATCAAGCTGATATTTGTATTTTTGCCTTCATTTGGGCCTTTCCAGACGGACAGGCAGTGGGCCTGCCGCTGGACGGGCAGCAAAGTGGGCCCCATCATGTGGACAGCATGGATATAACATGTCATGGTGGGCCACACACACACATCAGATGGGCCACACACCACTCAGAAATTAACAACATGGGCCTCCAAAAAAAAACTGGGCAACAATGTATGTTGCAGCTCCAAACAGAAAAAGTCCAGCAACATATCATTCTTGTTCATCAAGGTGGGGCCACTTAGATGGGTCACACACACCCCGATCATGGCCCCAAACGATCCGAACCTTGCGTGGAAAAGTGGATGGCAAGGTGGATCTCCCTCATCTAAGAAAATGGGACAAGGGGAAACGTCCAACAAGGGTGGACGGCTAGATGTGCCTTGCACATCAAGTGGGCCACTAGGGAAAGAGAGAGAGGAAATGAGAGAGAATCCAGCCATACACAGAGGGATTTTGCCACTAAGATCCCTCATATAAAGATCTAGTCATACATATTCACATCTTGGGACCATGCATGCATGAACCGCACAATAAAAAAAATTCTAAGGTGGGGATACCATCCCCACCATAAAATGAAGGTCTAGATGACCTTAGAATGGTTAGGATCATGAGATACATCATGATGGGGACCATGGAGAATGACCCCATCATGGGATAATGCATGCATGTAGAATGGGCCAAAGGCCACGTCCAAGGGATCGAATGGGATCCCCACCATGGATTGGTGGGTCCCACATGTCCCATATGAAAAGAAAAGAGAGGATCAAAGAAAAAAGGAGAAATCAACAACTTGAAAGCACCCACCTTCAAAACTACTCATTCCACACTAGGGTGATCTAGCTCCTAGGAGAAAGAATCAATGGTTAAGATTGGATTTTAGAGGTTGGATGATGGGGTATGAAGCTTCAAGGTGGCAAGAAAATGGAGGAAAGCTTAGACATTGGGAGCTCTTGTTGTTAGAATGGGAAGAAAGAGAGGGAGGGAGAGAGATAAGAGAGAGAGAGAGAGAATGAAATGATTGTGGTAGAGTAATCATTGCTTGGGGAAGAGAGATGTCATTATTACATATAAGAAGGGTTGACTTATGAAAAGAGGCTATCATTACTTGTGTAAGGGCATGACATCACCCACCAAAGGAATGGTGCTGGTGGGTCCCACAACGTGCGGTCCACGACCATTATAATGCGCAGTCCACATCTCATGATTTAGATGTCGGATCGGCGCATGAGACACAGCGTTGAAACCGCAGCGACGATGCGATCGCAATAGTATAGGTCTCGGGTCAAGCCGACTCGGATTTATAGGATGCGACTCAGGGTCGCGCACAATTACTATCTACGCGTCGCGGGTTGTCGAAATTCGACCGGGAGGACCGTGAGATCATACGAAACAGAATGGTCACTAGGACGGGCTTGACACCCCTAGAAACATTTTTCAAAAATTTTGAGACAAAATTGACCCTTGACACCGTTTTTAAAAATTTTGGGACAAAATCCTCCAACTACTTTTTGCACTGAGACCAGAATGGCGGGAGGGGTTTAGATAGGGTAAATACTATGGGGCCCACTATGGTGTTTATGAGAAATCTGCAACGTTCACATGTTTTGCCAAATCATTTTATGACATGAGCTAAAAAATGAGGTAGATCCAAAGATCAAGTGGGCCACACAATAGAAAATAGTGGAGATCATGCCCACGGTTGAAACATTCATAGGGCTGCAGAAGCTTTGGATTAGGTTAATATTTTTATTCTTTCTGTTCATCCCTGTGGTAATGACTTTATGAGCATTTAGATGACATTATAAACGGTTTTGATTTCAAATAAACATCACAGTGGAGCCTATAAAGTTTTGAATGGTAACAACCCCTTTCCATTGTTTCCAGTCATGTGGCCCACTTGAGTTTTAGATCTATTTAATTTTTGGTCTCATGTCTTAACATGATCATCTAGAACAGATGGAAGGAGTGGATTTCCCACAAACATTACGGTGGGCCCAACATAGATTATGGTGGCATGAGCTTCCCGCAAAAGGCTTTTACTAGAAATCCACATCAACATGGGGACATGACACAGATTGGGTAGTAGAACCTAGTTAGAGATGGAAGTGGATTAGCTAGTGTACCACACACCAATGACTTCTGTGGTGTGTGTATGTGGCATCCAAAGACGAGCACTTGAGATCCTTAAGCCGTGCACTTTATGAATAGTGGGAAGGCTATCAAAGTTATGTGGACGCCACGATGATGTATTTATTATATCCACATCATCCATCTATTCGGCGAGATCATTTTAGATCATGAGCTAAAAAATGAGTCATATCCAGAGCCCAAGTGGACCACACCACAAATAGTAGTGGGGACAACAATTCCCACCATTAAAGCATTCATAGGGCCCACCATGATGTTTATTTTCCATCCAATCTATTCATAAGGTCACACAGACATGGATGAAGGGGAAAAATGTTGTCAAATTGTTCCAATATTTATGGGACCCTGTGAAGGTTTCAATGGTAGACATTTAATCTCCCACCGCTTTCTGCAGTGTGGTCCACTTGATATTTGGATATGTCTTATCTTCTAACTTAAGCCTTACAACGATCTCTCCAAATGGATTGATGGTTTGGATATAACACATACCTCATGGTGGGTCCCTAAGAACTTGGTGACTTTAACACACCACCGAGGTTGGTGTGGGGTACACAAGCCAATCCGCTTCCGTTAAAGACGGATGGTCTTGTGGGACCCACTGTGATGTGTGTATTTTATTCATACCGTCCATCCATTTTGAATTATCATTTAGGGCATTAGCCCAAAAATGAGGCATATCAAAGGCTCAAGTGAACCACACCACAACAAGCAATGAGATTGAAAACCTACCATTGAAAAACTTCTTGGGGGTCATAAATTTTTGGATGTAATTTATTCTTTGGCCCATGACATTAAATTAAATTCTGAATTCAATGGACGAAGTGGATTCGACACACATCCTACAGTGGACCCTACAACCCTTAACACATGATGACTTCGACCCTTAACGAATGACAACTATGACCCAAACCCTTAATACATGACAACCTTAACCCTTAGTACATGACAACCTTGACCCTTAATACATGATAACCATGACCCATACCTTGACAACCTTGACCCTTAACACATGACAACCATGACGCAAACCCTTAACGCATGACAATCTCGACTTTTATCACATGGTAGCCATGACCCAGACACTTAACACACAACCTCGACCCCTAACAAATGATATAAGTTCATTATCTTCCAAGGCAATACATTATAAATTTTAAATTTTATTTCTTTTATTGTATTCGTACATTATAACTACAACTATCCATATCCACATCAAATTACTTCCGATAATCACTTCTTTCCACGAAAACAACCACGGCCATCATTCTCTATTCACAACCAAAAGTGGCTTACATATTTAAAAACTGTGATATACATAATAGAAACAAAATAATCATTTTTAGGGATGTAGAATTTGTTGCCACGGAGAAGCTGATAACACTAACAATACACTAGAGAATGCACAGGAAAGAATACATAAAATGAAAGAAAAAGAATCCACTAAAAATAGCCAAGGAAGGAGAAGAAGGTAACAGGGTACTAACCTCCCGGTAAAGGTAATTTCATCCTTAATTTTTTTGAAAAAGGTGCAGGGGCGTTAAGTAAAGCGTATGTTAATTAAGCCTCGCAATTTTTGTAGCGTTTGGCAATAGTATCACAAGCTAGTAAGGTCAAAATTTCTTCTATATATGTGATGCCCTGAAAATATGCCCTTTTGAACGGTCTGATCATAGACAGTAAGAGGATCGACAGCGGAGATGAAATTAATCCAGATACTCCATGCTTCAGAAAGTAACCTAATTGGCATCTAGCGACGTACAGTCCTGCATGGGCTACTTATCGTACTACCATCTCAGTGAGTCTAGTCTACAAGAACAAGTAAAAGAATCAACCAAACTTAAATTAAAATTTCATTTCCTACGTTTCAGTCATCTCTTCTCCTTCGGATTCTAATCCCCTTCACAATACATATCTATTTACAATATACAAAAGTCCCGTCGCCTGTTTGGATGCTGTGAGAATGCAACTGGACGAAGCTTCAAGAACTTAAAAAAAAAATAAAATAAAAAAAGAAAAGAAAAAAAAGCCCCGGATGATCAATTCTGGAGAGGCAATCAATCAATGCCGCACCGAGCAGGTTGGCGTAGAAATGGTACATGGAAACACTTCAGAATTCATCTTCGGAGTCGCTGGAAGAAGAAGTCTTTGACAAGAAATGCGCTGGCAAGTTAGGGAACCTCACCGGAACTCTCTTCGATGATTCTGGTTGTGTTAATACGCCGCCTACAGCCTTCTTCTTCTGCTGCTGGCTCCTAGCGATGTCTACACAAACCTGATCAACCATGCCCAGGAAATCATTCACTATAACAAAAAGCTGCAATGGGTAGGCTCCTTTCTCTTTAGAAGCTCCTGCTTGATAGTATTCTGTAGTTCTGATAACAAGATCCATCACTCTTGTTTCTTCTCCCTTCACCACCTTCAACTCCTCCTCTGCTGTCTCCAAGAATCCTTTCATCTCCCTGACAAACCCCCCACCTTCCCCATTCACTTGCTGCCCTGCGAGGAACTGACGGATGCTGCTCACATGCTTCACTAGAGAAGAGCCTGTTGTGATGAAACCATCGTAGTCAATCACTGCGGCTTTCTTCACGTTGGAAAACTCAGCGCTGAGTCCTCCCACCATTGGCAACCCCAGCATTATGTATTCCTTCTCCCTTTCTTCCTTTCCCATGAGATTGCTTGGACTCGAATTTGAAGCGCTTCGACTGAAGCTGTGGTTTCTGTTTACAACGCACCTCTTCCCTTCCGACCTCACGACTTCTTCCACCACAAAATGGAGGAGTGTCGTCTTACCGTCCGTGCTCTTCACGTCAGATAGCTTGCGGAGTGCAGCGAGGTTGAATGCCTGCGCGTTGCCTCTCGCGGTACCTGCATTCATGCGGTTTCCAGCTTTGAGGACGGCTTCTAGAAGCTTCAAGAAGAGCCCGCGGGTGCGGAGTTCCTTGCATGCGGATTCGAGAGCCTGTAATGACTGCTTTAGATGGAGGATCTCGACATCATATGTCGAATGGAAGAGCATGGCGTCGAGTCGGAGGAATGGGGAGGGTACAGTTTGGAAGAGATGAAAAAGGAAGGACTCAGCATCGGCGAGTTTCGAAGGGTTGCCTGAGAAAGAGAGTATCTTGGTTTCTTCTTCTTTGTTCGGGGAGATCTTAGTAAGCTTCTCGAGGGCATCGGTGTGAAGTCCTTGGCCGTCGAGGAGAGAATCGAGGATCTCTTGGCGGCTGATGGCGAGTGACCTCAGCACGATGGCTATGTTTTGAGACTTTCTGGGGTCGAGGAGGAAGGTTTGAGCTGGTGGGTTAGGGTTGGAGCTGCTGCTGGGATTGGTGGAGTTGTTGCTTTGGTCAGCGGTTTCCGGTTGGTGGCGACATAGCCGAATAGAGCTTCCATGAGATCATCGTCGAAGCTGTGTCAAGAGAAGAGAAGGAAATTCATTGAAGAAGAAAGAGACAGAAATCATGGGAAGCATTTTATTTTGTATCACTCTATTGTTGGGAAATACGTTGGAAATCGAAATACCCAAAAATAAAAAATAAATTAAATTAAATTATTTGCTGCACGATGACATGTCCGTGCGCGCGTGCGTTGCGTTCTAAGTGATGCAACCCGACCGTCTCATCAGTCTCTAAAACTCGACGTAAGAATGATATAAATATAATTTTTTTTTACTAATTTTGTTTTATTTTTTATTTTTGATTTGAGACAAAAGTAAGACCTGCACTTTTTTATATTTAAAATTTTAAATATCAATTTAGTGGCAAAATGAAAATTAAAAATTTTAATTTTTCAAAATCAATCACCATCCAATGAATAGCCACTTGATGGTAATCTGACCGTACGTTCATCCCACATGGCCCATGACGTGAATGTGCCATTACCCAATAATCTCACCAACTGTAGGATCCTAGCTAGCACTCTCATGAATGGATGCATTGCATTTATATTCTTGTTTGCAGTCGATGAATCAAATAGCTAGTTCGGGTTGTCGAATAGGGCTAATCAAAGTGGGGCCCACAAGATGGATGGTCATACCATCATCATAGACGTGGCCATGAAGCTGATGCCAATTTCACTGGCTATTCATATTTCAGCTGAGATTCGTGAAGCAATTACATTCTAAAGAATCTGGTGGAGGTTTGGGGTGTTTATCATCATCAAATACCTTTCATGTGACAGGTGGGGCGATGGATCCAGGCCCTTCATCTAATTGAATTAAATCAGGAAGAATGAGCTTATCCTACCTTACCAATAGTCAGTTTCAAATGGACAGTCAGAATGAAAATGGTCAATACTCAACTTCGAACAGGAGAAAAACAGATCGATGGCTATAATTGTCCCTGTGATGTGATCTGCAAATTTGGACCATCGAATCATAGATGTTATCAGACGAAACAGTTTGGATAACCTGCTTCACCACTCACACGTCATTGGTATATATTGGGTAATAAAAAAGGGAGCGGATTTGGTGTCACCTCGGCAACAAGCTAGATAGTGAGTGTTGCTCTAACGGAGGCCCACCTTTATGTATGTATTTAATATCCACGCCATTCATCCGTTTTTCCAGCTCATTTTAGGACGAAGCAGCTCCAAATCTCAAGTCGACCACTATTAAAATTTTCTTAGGGAAACAAAAGTTTTGGATGAAGCTGGTTTTTGTGTTTCCCTTCGTTCAAGTACGTGCCTTATCGATAGGTCATATGACAAATAAACATTATGGTAGGTTTGGGAAGTTTTGATGGTAGGCGTTTATAAGGACCATTGTTTCTTATGGTGTGGTTCACTTGTGATGGAGAATGTATTACAGATATATTCCTAGCATAATTGGGCCAAAAGAAGGTGGACTGTAAATTTACCGTAACTTTTTATCGAGTATCATTACGGGCGCACAACTTATAATCAATCTTTATTGAAATGGGCATATGTTCGTTTCACTAGAAAAAGTGCCCTTTCTGCTCAAAAACAAATATTTAGAAAAAATTTACTATTTTTAGTAGTTTTGATTTTTTTATATTTTGATTTTTGATTTTTAGAGTTTTAAATTTTCTTCTTTTTTTTTAAAATTAACTTTTAATTATGATAGGACTCTTTTAGCAAAATATTATTTAGAATTTTTATTTTTAGAAATTAGGCTTTGGAAGAGTTTTATTAGAATTAAGATTTTATTAGAGTTAAAATTTTTATATTTTTGGTAATTATGAATTTTATTTTTTATTTATTTACCAATGGTGTAAAAGAGACGCATTAGATAATTATCAATCAAGTTAGGAATTTCCTAGAATTATTCCATTTTCAATGAGGAAGGAATCGCTTACCATAGGTTTCGGTACCTGGCCTATCATGTTGTATATTTACCATCCAAGCCGTTCACCATCAGGTCCCGCCCATATGAGTTTTAGATCAGCCCATTTTTGTTAGATGTCAATACCGTGTGATCGATAGAGACCTTGTGAGTTTCACCCATGTATAGTCAACCTCAAACGATCTGATTAGTTCTGAGGATTTTCTCAAGCTCATGGTTTTGATATTGTTAACAGCCTAAAATTCTTACTGATTAAAATATCATAACCGTTTGATTAGTGACCTATAATTCAATTAGGAAGAAAATAATTCAGCAATTATCCAATATCCAAGATAAACTAGACCAAAGATCCAACGGGCAATCTACAGTAGTCATTTAGGGGGAGCACATGTATGAAAATCCTGGACTTGAGCAAGGTTTTGTGTTCTTTATAAAGAAAAGGATGTGAGGTCAAGCACCATCTTCCTGGGAATAACTATTTTTAATCCATGGAACTCCTATTGAAAATTTGTAACAAGTTGTCCTATTTGGCTCAACCATGCTATACTCCTAATTATTCTAAGCAATTTTCATGTTGGACACAATTCCGAAAGCCGGACGAAGAGTTATAACAAAAAATGTTGGACACAGTTCCTAAAGCCGGATGAAGAGTTATAGCCAAACTATAAAAACAAAATTAAAACAGGAATTCAACCTTCGCACGGATGGAATTTCGCAAATTCAACGTGAGCAACCCGGTGTTGTGGGTTGGGTGGCTAAAGTAGCTCGACCTATCCAAAATCATATATGGTACATTTGATAGCTGGTTCAGTTCGCAAGATATGATCATTTTAAGTTTTGACAGTCCAGATCACTTCTGTCATTGCCTTTTCTGATCCATCTTAGCCATGAAAGTGTCCACAACCCACTCTACATCTGTTCTTCTAGCCATATGTCTATGGTAGTCGTTGACTCAACGAAATCAATCTATCATGTTGTTGGGGCTTATAAATGGTTTTCCAAAAAATATATTATATATGAATTTAATTGGTATAAGTTATATTGTCATCAAAAGTTAGAGTATGTGTTTATGCTGTATTATACAGATTAATTTCTTCTAATCTAAATTTATGCGACCATGAATCTCTATTGAGTCCTTACTAATCAGTTCTACGAATATCGAATAAATATAAATATGTGAAAAGAAAATATGAAATTACCGGAAAGAACCGCCGCCGATCTTGTCCCACACCATTGAATGCTCGGCGTTGGCCGTCACCTTGTCCCAGTGCAACGGTTTCAGCTTCGTCTGGTTCGCCACCTTCTCCTTGGAGCTCTCCACTGGTGAAGCCTCTGACATCTTGCTGCTGCTGCTTGCCTTCCCTTTCCACCCCATTGGAGGCACAGGTGGCGGTTTCGAACTGCCTGCCCGAGGCAATACAGGTGGCGGGACTGGAATTTTCTTTGCTGGTATAGGTGGGGGTGGAGGCGGGATTGAAATTTTCTTTGCTGGCATAGGTGGCGGTGGAGGCGGGACTGGAATTTTCTTTTCTGTTATAGGCGGCGGCGGCGGTGCTGCTGGAATTTTATTAACCACAACTGGTGGTGGTGGCGGCGGCGGTGCTGCTAGAATTTTATTAACTACAACTGATGGTGGTGGCGGCGCTGGTGCTGCTGGAATTTTATTAACTACAACTGGTGGTGGTGGCGGCGGTCGTTTTGATTTTGGAGGTGACGTTGGTGGGACCAGAAGCGGAGCTGTAGATCTCACGGTGGGGACTGAACTGGCGGTGATTGTAGTGCGAGGAGGGGAGAGAACACGATCTGGGTTTCTTATTTCTGAGATAGAATATCGAGATGACGAATGTGAAGACTGGGAGGAGAGAGACTGGATTTTCGGCAATGGATCGGAATTCGAATGAGAAACTCCTCTAACGCCACCGTTTCTCTTCTCTCCTCTAACGCCACCGTTTCTCTTCTCCTTCTTCGGTCGATCCAAGACCTCTTTACGGAATCCCGTCTTTCCATCGCCCTTCTCAAGATTCCGCCAATACAGCACGTCCAGACCGTTTTCGTCGACAATTAATCCTTTGAGGGTCCCATTATAGAGCTTGCGAGCATCGTAAGAAACTGCCGTCTCTTCGTCACGGCGGGGACTGGAAATGATATTGGTCTTCTCGTTTTGATGGCGTCGGCGGCTGGTGAATGCGAATTTCTGGAGAAGGAAGAAGAAGAGACCTGCGAAGACGAGGGTGCCGCCGGCGGTGGCAACAACAGCCTTGGCGATGGTGGTTCGTTTGGATTTGTCGTGCGGTGGCGGTATTGGTGCAGTCCTCATGGGAGTGGGAGAGATGGGAATCACAGCAGAAGGACTGAAAGGAGGAGAGGAGGGAGGTGGAGAAAGAGATGGAGATGCAGGAAACGACCCAGTCGGGAAAAACGTTTCAATATTCTGAGAAGAATTCGATTGAAGAATAAACTGCATCTGAGGAGGAGGAGGAGAAGAAGAATATGATGATGGAAATACACAAACAGAGAAGAAGATGATGAAAGAGAAGTATCTATCATGGCCGTGCGAGAACATGGCCATGAGAGAGAGAGAGAGAGAGAGAGAGAGAGCCAGAGAGGTGATGTTTGTTGTTGTCGTTGTTTTTTGTTCCGTGTGGTTTTTTTTTTAAAAATAAAAAATAAAATGGGAGAGAGGTTAGTTTTCTTGTTACGGAGTATTTCTTACTCTGATACCGTATGATACTTGATACTCAGCCACTCAAAATTGTACACGTGTTTAAGTCAAATTAAACGGACCAAAGTGAGGAACCAGTCATCCTTATGTCGCAATTCCAAAATCAGAGTATTTCTCCACCGTTGAAAACTTCTCAAGGGAAATGGTAGTTTCGGATCAAGCAGAATTTCGTGTTTTCCGTTCATCAATCAAGGGCTAGAGAGGTGCCATGCCAGAGAGGTTTTGGCTGTGGGCGTCTTTATCCCTTCTGGTTCTGGTTCCAGTAGGATGCCTCCCTAAGCCTTTTTAGCCGGCGAAACGGATGAAGGGAATGGATATAGCTGGTATATCATAGGAAGGGGCTCTGTGGGGCCTACATCGATGTATAGTTTTAATCCACTCGGTCCATCCATTTTTCCAGATAATTTTGTTCATGTGACCAAAAATTTAGGTAGATCTAAGGCTTAAGTGGACCACACAGTGGGGATTGAACGCCTACCATTAAAAACTTCTTGGGAGCCGCAGAAGTTTTTATCAAGCTGATATTTGTGTTTTCCCTTCATCCAGGTCTATGTGACCTTATGAACAGTTGGATGACAAATAAACATTATGGTGGGCCCTAGAAATGTTTCAACGGTGAGCGTCATTATCACCACTGCTTCCAGTGGTGTGGTCCACTTCAACCTTGATTTTTTTTGGCATCCTATACTAAAATGATCTGAAAAAATGAATGGACGGAGTGGATAAAATCCATACTTCACGGTGGGCCCCACAAAGATCCTGCCTGGACCGAGTCTGGTTAGCAGGGCAGGACGCAATCCACGTTTCTTAATTTTCTTGTTAAGGAGTTGTTTCATACTCTGCTAAACCATGACACTTGATACTCAGTCACTTAGAAATTGTATGTGTGTTCGAGTTATATTAAACCGACCAAATTATGAAACTAATAATATTAGGTTAGAATCCCAAAATCAGATTGGTTTAGCAACTAAAACCTCCCATTCGTGGACACTCGTTTGTTGAATCCGGACATCTGATATTTTTTATTTTTAACCGTCCAATAAATGTACCCCATCGCCATTCCGATAACCAGAAGTAATAAATTAATTTTATTTTTTTTATTGATGATACATATCCAAAATTTTGATAGTTTCATTTAGATTACTAGTATGCTAACTGTTGAATTTCTAAGTAATTTATAAGTGCCTGAGTACCAACCATCATGCACCTCCCGAGTAGAAAAGTTTTTATCTTTCTTGTAAGCTTTGTAGTTGTTTTAGGTGTGCGGACAGTTTCAAAGACGATGGAGTAGTTGTTGTCGATGAGCTTTCATTACTATCATTGGAATTTTAACGTGATTCGCGCAAGGATAGACTGAAGATATGCATCACTCACATGCACCAAAAAAGTTGTTTGTGCAAAATCTGGACCAATCATTAACTAGGGCATAAAATGATCGTTTTCATTTTTATGAATTAGGAGAATCCACCCCACTGGTAGGCCAGAATACAGTCAGGAAGGTTAGAAAGAATATCAACATGATGAATATTTTACCATTTTGGTGGTCCATCTGATAAGATGCTCTGGATGGATTTGGCACAGGACATTTCCAAACAGAGTCCCATCTTGTTTATGATATAGAGATCTCTCGAAATTAAGATACGTGTGCACATGTGTCGCTGTTCACTTCTTCAATCTCTCAAGCGCGCGAACATACCCTAGAAACTATATTAGTATTCTTGTTTGAGACATTTAGGACTGTGGAACCCACCTTTTATCCAGCTGTTTTTATGAAACACTACAAGCTTTGTTCTGCAACTTAGACCTGCTCGTACGGACAGGATGAAAATACCCCTCCTTTCACCGAAACGGATTGGGTACTCCCCCTGCCACCAGCCAATGGTGGATGGTCGGTGGTCTGTGAGCCCCACCATGATGTATGCTTTTCATCCATGCCGTCCATATATTTTTCCACATCATTTTATGATATAAGACCAAAAATGAGGTATATCCAAATCTCACGTGTACAACATTACAGGAAACAATGTTGAATGAGCATCAACCATTAGAAACCTTTTGGGGGCCCATTGTAATGTTTGTGACAAATCCTCCCCGTCTAAGTTCATTCATAGGGTCGCAGAGACCTAGATGAAGAGGAAAAACAAATTTCATATGATCCAAAACTTCTGTAACCCCTAAAAGGGTTTCAATGGTAGAAATTCAATTCCCCATTGCCTTTTACAGTGTGGTCCACTTGATAGTTAGATCTATCTTATTTTTCGTCTAAAGCCTTAATATGAGCTCGCCAAATAGATGGACGGTTTGGATATAACACAGACCTCATGATGGGACCCACAAAAGCAACACAGCAAAACAAAAAAAGAAGACTGCGGCGGCATTGTTGCCCACGTAGGCTGGCCACGGTTATAATTCATAGCTATAGTGTATCCAAAATTGCAGGATTTTTTAGGCAAACTCACTGGACAATTTTTGGACTTTTTCGATAATATCGAAAGATCTTTGATCTATCGAAGTTACGATCATAGCTACGACAGCGAATTTGAGAACGAAAATACCCCTCCTTTCACGGGAACGTATTGGGTACTCCCTCTGCCACCAGCCAATGGCGGATGGTCGGTGGTCTGTGAGCCCCACCATGATGTATGTTTTTCATCCATGCCGTCCATATATTTTTCCACATCATTTTATGATATGAGACCAAAAATGAGGTATATCCAAATCTCAAGTGTACCACATTACACGAAACAGTGTTGAATGAGCATCAGTCATTAGAAACCTTTTGGGGGCCCACTGTAATGTTTGTGAGAAATCCTCCCCGTCTACGTTCATTTATAGGGTCACAAAGACCTGGATGAAGAGGAAAAACAAATTTCATATGATCCAAAACTTCTGTAACCCTTAAAAGGGTTTTAAGGGTAGAAATTCAATTCCCCACTACTTTTTACAGTATGGTCCATTTGATAGTTAGATCTATCTTATTTTTTGTCTAAAGCCTTAATATGAGCATGCCAAATAGATGGACGGTTTGGATATAACACAGACCTCATGATGGGACCCATAAAAAAAGAAAAGAAAAAAGAAGAGACTGCAGCGGCATTGCTGCCCGCGTAGGCTGGCCACGGTAATGGCTACGGTTATAATTCATAGGTATAGTGTATCCAAAATTGTAGGATTTTTTAGGCAAACTCGTTGGACAGTTTTTGGACTTTTTCGATAATATCGAAAGATCTTTGATATATCGAAGTTACGGTCATAGCTACAGTTATAATCCGTAGCTATAGGGTCCCACTGACCCTAACTCACTAGCTTTTTTTTTTTTTTTTTTTTTGTAATCCCCACAGCATTTTGTGGATCCCATTATGAGGTATGTGTTATATCCAAACCGTCCATTTATTTGGCAACCTCGTATTAAGGCTTGAGACGAAAAATAAGACAAATCTAGCAATCAAGTGAACCACACTATAAAAGGCAGTGGAGGATTGAACGTCTACTATTGAAACCCTTTTAAAGGTCATAAAACTTTTGGATCATTATGAAATTTGTTTTTCCTCTTCATTCGGGTCTTCGTGACCTTATGAATAGATTGGATGGAAAATATATGTTATGGTGGGCCCTACAAAATTTTTAACGGTGAAAATCAATTTTTCTGTTGCTCTATGTGGTGTGGTCCAGTTGATCTTTAGATATGATTCTTTTTTTTTATTATTATTATTTATTTTTATTTTTTATAATGCTCACAAATGATCTCGAAATATGGATGATCGTTGTGGATATAATAAATACATAACTGTGGGGCCCATGTAACTTTAATTTCCTTTAAACGGGGCGAACATGAAAATTGAGCAGGGCAAATTAGAAATTAAGCGGGGCAAAACTGGAAATTGAGCGGGGCAAACATGAAATTCAGTGGGGCAAACATGAAATTGAGTGGGGTAAACTAAAAATTGAGCGGGGTGCAAACTGAAAATTGAGCGCGGTAAACATAAAATTGAGCAGGGCAAACATGAAATTGAGCGAGGCAAACTGAAAATTAAGCGGGGCAAACTAGAAATGAGCGGGGGTAAACTAAAAATTGAGCGAGGCAAACATGAAATTGAGCAGGGTAAACTAGAAATTGAGTGGGGCCAACATGAAATTGAGCGGGGCAAATTGAAAATTGAGCGGGGCAAACATAAAATTGAGCGGGACAAACTGAAAATTGAGTAGGGTAAACTGAAAATTGAGCGGAGCAAACATGAAATTGAGCGGGGCGAACTGAAAATTGAGCGGGGTAAACTAGAAATGAGCGGGGCAAACTTGAAATTGAGCGGGGCAAAAAAGAAATTGAGCGGAGCAAACATGAATTTCAGTGGGGCAAACATGAAATTGAGTAGGGCAAACACAAAATTCAGCAGGACAAACTACAAATTTAGCGGGGCAAACATGAAATTGAGCGGGGCAAACTAGAAATTGAGTGGGGCAAACTAGAAATTGATCGGGGCAAACATGAAGTTCAGCGGGACGAACATGAAATTGAGCGGGGCAAACATGAAATGAGCGGGGCCAACGAGAAATTGAGTAGGGCAAACATGAAATTGAGCGGGACAAACTAGAAATTCGGCGGGGCAAACATGAATTTCAGTGGGGCAAACATGAAATTGAGCGGGGCAAACACGAAATTCAGCAGGGCAAACTAGAAATTGAGCGGGGCAAACACGAAATTCAGCGGGGCAAACATGAAATTCCGCAGGGCAAACATGAAATTGAGCAGGGCAAACAGTGGGAAGTAAAATATATCATGGTGGTCCACTTGAGCTTGTTTCCTAAGGTGTGGTCCACTTGAGCTTTTGATTTTCTTAATTTTTGAAACAAAATATATCATGATGTTTGACTTTTATTCATTCTGTCCATTCATTTTTCCACGTCATTTTAATTTGTGAGCCCCAAAATACACTAGATCCAAGGCTCAATTGGACCACATAGTGGACATTAAATTTCTACCCCTAAAAAATTCTTGTAGATCATAGAGGTTTTGGATCAAAATGATATTTGTGTTTTCCCTTCATTAATGTTTAAGAGACCTTATGAACCAGTTAGATGACAAATAAACATGTTAGGCCTAGGAGCACTAGTCTGTCTGGAGCTCAGAACTGGCAGGGCAGTACCTAATCCACCGTTAGGCTTTCTTAGTATGTCAGCACCTCAAATGATCGCGTGTTGTGCCGGAGAGGGAAGTTGATTGGCTGGTGTACAACTGGTGTAGGTACGTGTTGTTGGAAGAGGAGCGTAAGTGCTTGTTGATTAAATAGAAAAAGAAATGAATTAAAAGAGAGAGAAAAAAAAATTATATGCTTATATATATATATATATATATATATATATATATATATATATATATATATATATATATATATATATATATATATAAGTATGTATTAGAGAAAAATGTAGGTAGAATAAAGTTCTCTATGTAAATTTTTTTTTTTAAATGCACAAATTGCAGTGGATTATGGTTATGGCTACGATTATAATCCGTAGCCATTGAAAATTACAGGATTTTTGAGGCGAACTCGCTGGACAGCTCTGCACCTTTTTCGATATATCGAAAGACCTTCGATGCATATCGAAAAAGCAGGAGCTACGGATTATAGCCATAAAAAACATCGTAGCCATAGGTTCCTAGTTTTTATTTATTTATTTATTTATTATTGTTATTGGAAGATCTAAGCCGACCGCAATCGGAGGACTATGATCCGCTAGTCAGATCGGAGAGTCCGAGCCCCAGAATAATACGGGGGAGGCAAGTAAGATAGGTGAAGCTCCCTTTCTCGACCGCTTTCTTTCCAGAGGCGGTCGCTGAAGAATACCTGGAGTTGTGTGATCAACTCCGAGCGGATATCCGTCATAAGGTCGAGAATAAATAACTGTCACTCCCGAACGATCAGTAGTTTGGGGCAATGTTGTCATTTCGGTTTGACCGAGCCGAGGCATCCCCAAGAGTAAAAGTTCCACGCTCTAAGTGGAAAAACTGTCGTATAGGGACATGTCCCCTTATCTCGCCCGCAGATACGTACACCGCAACACATGATCTGCGGATTCTGGGCAATATCTTCGTGATCCGCGGAATCCCACTGATCGTGCCGAGATTATCGAATGGGGATCGTGAGGTGAAAATGTATAAATGTCACATCATTCTACGACTACAGGTAGGAAACACGAGCATAGTCCCTTTTCTCTCCAACTTAGACCTGATTCCAGTGCCCTGACTTAGGCATTGGAGGGTCCCCCAGCTTAGCCAGGGTCTCCATTGCTCACGGTTTTTGTGCAGGGAACTAGGTTCATTACCCGTCCGAGATACGGGAAAGGGGAAGAAGGCTGATCGAATTTTGACCTCAACATTTTTGGCGCCGTCTGTGGGAAGCTGATACAAAAAGTCAGGTTCCCGTTCTTAAAAGCTATGGCTAGAGGAAAAAAGAAAGCGGTAGTGGTGGAACCGGAGCAGACCCGCTCCTCGTCATCACTCCATGCGGAATCTGCACCGGGCCCTTCTCAGCGTTCTCGCAATCGTTTCAACAAATACCGCGCCTTGCAAGGAGAAGTACAGGCCTTGCGCGATGAGGTGGAACGGATGAGACAGGAACGCGAGTCCCAGCAACAACCCGAGCGGAGAAGTCCGGAAGCTGTCGGGCCGGTCATTCAAGCCCATTCAGTGACGAGGCGTGGGACATCTCCGCACCGATCTACCCGAGCACCGGTTTCGGCTCAAAACCCTCCCCCAGCACCAGCGCAAGCCCCTACTAGGAATGTGACGACACGGGCCCCGACGGACGTCCCAGCTGCCTCGGCTCTGGCTCCAACGGACCTTCGTCACACCTTGGAAAGGAGAAGGGAAAGGAGAACGCCCGAACCGGAGAATGCTCGGGAAGTAGTAGCAGAAAACAGGGACCCCTGGGAGTCACGATTCGCAGACCTAACTAACCAAGTCCAGATGTTACGGAAGCAACAACAGCCGTCGTCAATACCGGCTGCTGTTCAAGCCATGATGGAAGAGACCGAGCCCCCGTTCAACTCAGAAATCATGAATGAGGTGATGCCCCAGAGATTTCGGATTCCTCCTGTCATCCAATATTCCGGGTCCGGTGACCCATCCGAGCACGTGGAGGCTTATCGTTCGTGGATGCAGATACAGACCGCGACAGATGCGATGATGTGCAGAGGATTCTCAATTACTCTGGCGGGATCCGCTCGGAATTGGTATCGACAACTCAAGCCTGGATCCATCAGTTCATTCGAAGAACTGGCTCGGTCATTCCTTACCCAGTTCATAAGTGGTAAGAGAAGCCGAAAACCCAATACCCACCTGCTTACCATCAAACAAGGGCCGAAAGAGTCCCTGAAAGACTACATTGCTCGATTCAACGAGGAAGCACTGCAGGTGGAAGACTACGACGACAAGATGGCTCTCATCGCGGTGTGTAGCGGCCTGAGAGAAGGAAAATTCGCCTTTTCTATAGGAAAGAATCCGGCTAGGACGTTGGCCGAGCTCATTGCTAGAGCCCAGAAGTATGTCCACGCCGAG
This sequence comes from Magnolia officinalis, assembly GCA_021015155.1. NCBI lineage: Eukaryota > Viridiplantae > Streptophyta > Magnoliopsida > Magnoliales > Magnoliaceae > Magnolia > Magnolia officinalis. The sequence continues at coordinate 44,653,267 of JAJHSJ010000012.1, forward strand.
GAGTTTTCGGCTACTCGCAAGAATACCCAGATAACCGAGTTGAACGAGAAGGGAAAGAGGCCAAGGAACGAGGAACTCCAAGCCCTGAGGAAGAATTCGGATGATCATTCTTCTCGTGATCGCCGACCGAGTAGGAAGCCAGAAGGGAGATTCCGTTCTTATACACCTCTCAACACTACCGCCGAACAAATCCTACTGGATATTCGAGGCGAGAAACTTCTCAACTGGCCAGTCTGTATGCGGGCAGACCCAGAACTTCGCGACAAGCGCAAATATTGCCGATTCCATCGAGATCATGGTCACAATATCGATGAGTGTGTAGATCTCAAGGATAAGATCGAATCCCTCATTCGAAAGGGGCACCTACGCCGGTACACCAAGCAGGAGAAGAATACTCGGAAAGAGGGGCGAATACAGGAACGCCCCAAAAAACCGCTCGAAGAACCTGCAGAGATCCGCACCATCTTTGGGGTCCATCAGGCGGGGGAGATTCAAACAGGGCCCGAAAGGCTCACTCCCGAAGGAGCCCAGAGCGGTACGTCAATCTTACTGAGCGGCCTAACAAAGAGCCACGAGTCAGTCCCTGTAGCCTCACCTTCACAGAAGATGACGCTCGAGGGATCCAGCATCCACATGATGACGCCTTGGTGGTCACTATGACCATAGCCAACCATAAGGTGTATCGGATTCTCGTTGACACAGGAAGTTCAGCCGACGTGATTTACTCCGAGGCCTTTGGAAGAATGGGGATTCCACAGTCTCGTCTCAGACCTGTGAAGACTCCCCTACACGGCTTTGCCGGAGAAAGAATAATCTCTGAGGGAGCCATTTCCCTCCCGGTGACTGCGGGAGAGGGGCAACATCAAGTCACCCTGATGGTGGACTTCCTCGTTGTCAATGTACCATCAGTACATAATGTGATTATGGGCAGGCCCTCCCTCAATGCAATGCGGGCAGTTGTGTCTACTTATCACCTGACGATGAAATTTCCCGCCGAGGGCGGAACGGGTTACCTCCGAGGCGATCAGCGCGAGGCTCGGAGATGTTACGCCATTGCGGTTCGAAAAGGATCTATAAAGCAAACGTTCACTGTCAACCTGTTGGACCCGCGCGAACCTGTCGAGAATAAGCCAATCGAGGATTTGGAGAAGGTCCCACTTGACGAAACTGATCCTAGCAAGACGGTTCAGCTCGGAACATCACTCAGACCCGAACAACGCTCCGAGCTGCTAACTTTCCTGCAGCGACATAGGGATGTATTTGCCTGGTCACACGCAAATATGCCAGGAATCTCTCCAGACGTTCTGGTCATCGGTTGAACGTGGACCTAGACCACAAACCGGTGAAGCAGAAGAGGAGACCGTTTGATGCCGAGCGGTGTGAAGCTATCGCGGATGAAGTCTCGGTCCTGTCGGAAGCCGGTTTTATAGAAGAAGTATATTATCCAGACTGGATTGCTAATGTTGTCTTGGTTAAGAAGGCTAATGGCAAGTGGAGAGTTTGCGTGGATTACTCAGACCTGAATAAAGCGTGTCCGAAAGACAGTTTCCCATTGCCTCGGATCGATCAACTGGTAGACAGTACGGCGGGACACGAGCTGCTTTCCTTCCTGGATGCCTACTCTGGATACAACCAGATCGCGATGCATCCGCCAGATAGGCAGAAAACCGCCTTTGTCATAGACAGGGGGCTTTACTGTTACCGGGTCATGCCATTCGGCTTGAAAAACGCTGGGGCCACATACCAGAGACTGGTCAATCAGATGTTCGCAAGACAGATCGGGCGTACGATGGAAGTTTACGTCGATGACATGTTGGTAAAAAGCGTCAAAGCATCTGATCACTTGGGGGACCTTGGAGAAACCTTCGCGGTCCTCCGGGAATATCAAATGAAGCTGAACCCGGCAAAGTGTGCTTTCGGAGTTGGTTCAGGAAGATTCCTTAGATTCCAAGTCAGTTAGAGAGGTATTGAGGCCAATCCCGATAAGATTAAAGCACTCCTCAACATGAGTTCACCTCGGACTGCCAAGGAAATACAATGCCTCACTGGACGGGTAGCAGCGCTCGGACGCTTCATATCCCGAGCCACTGATAAATGCCTCCCCTTCTTTCAGCAACTGAAGGGTCACAAGAAGGCCGAGTGGACGCCCGAGTGTGAGCAAGCTTTCCAGCAGCTGAAAGAATATCTGGGCTCACCACCTCTGATATCAAAACCGGAGGAAGGTGAGTCTTTGTTCCTATACCTCGCGGTCTCAGACTCAGCAGTCAGTTCGGCCCTGATCAGGGAGGTGGGGAACAAACAGTATCCCGTCTATTATGTGAGCAAAGCCATGGTACCAGTGGAGACAAGATACCCCGCTCTGGAAAAGCTTGCCCTCAGCCTGGTCATTTCAGCTCGGAGGCTGCGTCCGTATTTCCAAGCGCATTCGATCATCGTGTTAACCGACTCCTCCCTCAGGCAGATTCCCCAAAAGCCAGAAGCCTCGGGTCGTTGACCAAATGGGCGATCGAACTTGGAGAATTCGACATTACTTTCCGGCCGAGGACCGCCAAGAAAGGCCAAGCAGTGGCTGACTTCATCGCAGAATTCACTGTTCTGACTGAAGGACAGATCAACAATGAGGGTGAGACGACTCCGCATGACCTCCCAATCAGCTCACAGGGCATTCCGGAAGTCTGATGGGTCCTCTACGTAGATGGATCGTCTAACTCAAAACGAGCTGGGGCAGGGATCGTCTTAATCGCCCCTGATTCTACAATCATCCAGTACGCCATCCGGCTCGGCTTTAAAGCCTCCAACAATGAAGCGGAGTAAGAGGCCCTGTTAGCCGGGCTCAGATTGGCTGCCAGCCTCGGGGTCCAATCTGTACAAGTCCGATGTGACTCTCAGCTGGTCGTGAATCACATCTCCGCTGATTATGAAGCCAAAGAGAACAGAATGGTGGCTTACTTTGATGAAGCCAAAAGTTGATCGAGAAATTTTGGAACTGCACGATCCACCAGATCCCGAGGACAGAGAATACGTGGGCGGACGCCTTGGCAAAGTTGGCGTCGGCCTCGGAGGGAAATATCCGCGGATCATCCCGGTAGAATTCATCGAACACCCCAGCATCGGTCACACAGGGAAAAAATAGTTAATCCGGTGGATAACACCCCGAGCTGGATGGATCCAATCTTCGGCTACCTCGAGTCAGGGGAGGTTCCCTCGGATAGGCAAGAAGCTAGACTTCTGCGAGTCCGAGCAGCAAGATACATCATTTTGATACATCATTTTGAACGGAACCCTATATAAGAAGGGGTATTCTCAGCCGTATCTTCGGTGCCTCCGACCCGAGGAAGCAGAGTATGTCATCCGGGAGATTCACGAGGGGATCTGCGGGAATCATTCTGGTGGTCGAGCCCTGGCTCTAAAGGTGCTCCGGCAAGGATACTTTTGGCCAACCCTCAAGGAAGATGCCAGGAAGTATGTCAGGAAATACGACAAATCATATGCTCATTGCTATGCCTACTAGAGAAAAACCCATCCATCATCTCCCCTTCAATAATTCCAATCTTAACAAGATGACTTTAGAATTTACTGATGGTCAAGTGGATGCTGGTGGCGTTGGTGCTGAAGCAAGAGATGCTGGTCAAGCTAGTGATCCTACTGAAGACGTGAATATGGATGATTTGTTTGAAGAACTTGAGTCAGACTCGGCTGATGATCCTGATTTTCAGCCCTCTGATTTTGATGAGAGATTGAATTCCCTTCAAGAGCAAGTGGCTCAAATTCGTGTTACCCAAGATACGCAATTCTCTTATCTACGCAAATATATGAGGCGTATTGCTAAGGGTTTACACAAAATTGATCCTTCTAATCCTGCTCCATCCTCTGGTTCTGACTGAATGTTTTACTAAGTCTGTAATATTTGTTTTTCACTTTACATACTCACTGACTTTTTGAATTATGCACTAAAGTTTCTTGAATCTATACTTTAACTGCTATATTCATTTTGATTGCTGCCCTTGTTCCTTTGTCATTTTGTGACAAAAAGGGGGAGAAGTTTTGGGAGTTCCTATTATCTATTACTCAGGGGGAGTTAAACAACTTCTCAGGGGTACCTATTACTCTGGGGTAGGGGAGTTAAACAACTTCTCAGGGGTACCTATTACTCTGGGGTAGTTATGTGAGAATGAAATATTTGACTTGCTTCTCTATATGAACTTGTGGTGTGTATGCTTCTCTATTGTTCAACTTATTGTGAATATGTTTGAGTAATATGTTGTGAGTACTTCATTTTAATTTGAAGTATTATTATTATTTGGATGTTTTGTCACAAATTTGCCAAAGGGGGAGATTGTAAGTGTTATGGTCTCATGCTCCTTTGGTTGTCAAATTTTGTGTGCCAAAAACATCTATCGGTGTTCTGTACTTGTATGATCATTTATTGGAATTCAAGACACCTCAAAAAGCTACATGTTGAAGCCTCAAAAAGCTACATGTTGAAGCCTCAAAAAAGCTACATGTTGAAGCCTCAAAATAATACATGATGAAGCCTCAAGAAGCTACAATGTTGAAGTTCAAATCTGAAGAAACAACGTATGAAGTAGTTCTATGTTGATCAAGATCTCAAGCCTGACAAGCCTGATATAATTCAATTTATCTACATTCGTTGAAAGGTTGAAGTTCAATGTCCATACGACATGGTTCAGGTTTGAATGACCTTAGGTTGACCCTTTAAGTAGGTCACTTTGGATACATTTATTCAAATATTTAAAATACACAAGGTTGGTCTATTCTACGACCAGTCCTAGCTCTTGTTCGACCAGTCCTAACATTGGTTCGACTAGTCCAAGAAATTCCACGACCAGTCCTAAGAAGTTGAAGATTTTTCGGAAATTTTGGTACGCCCACGACCAGTCCTGGAGGTCCTTCGACCGGTCGTAGGTGTGGCTTCGACTCGTCCACGACCAGTCGTGGAGCTACGACTTAAAGTCCAGCGACGAAATCATTGGTCCTACGACCAGTCGTAGAGATCTACGACCAGTCGTAGGTGACCCACGACCAGTCGTAGGGTACTCACGACCAGTCGTAGAACGGCTTTCAAAGATCGCGCTTATTTTTTCAAAAATCTGTTAGAGCTACGACCAGTCGTAGGTTTCTAAGACCAGTCGTAGGAGCGATTTCTGCTTCTATAAATTGAACACGAAATTCAGAGTTTTCACAACTTCCACTCTCATTCAATTCAAGAATTTTCAAGTGATCACTCTGAGATAAGTTTGTGTTTATTTTAAGCTAGATTGTGCTTATTTAATATTCCTTTTTGCTAGCTTATTTAATTTGATTTTTTTCTATATTCCAATCATATTTGAAAAGAGGAATTATCTTATTCCTTCTTCTTGGAATCAAAATCAAATTTAGCTACGCCCAACGAGTTAAATCTAAAATCAATTAGAACTTAGAACCTTATGAATGTGAGTATTGGAAATTGAACTTTGACATTCAAATCATCTACTCCGATTGGTTCTACCGGGCTGCTACGAAAAAGGAGAAATCCAGGTATTTTACAATTCTGTAAAATTCATTTGCTTTTGGTTTTGTTTGAGGTTGAGCCAGAAAAATCTCATTGTATTGGTTGTCTGAGGAAAACCAGAAAACTCAGAAAAGAAAAGAGGGTTTTTGGATTGTGTAAGCCCAAGTGAAAAAGACACAATTGTAAAGGTTTTTGGTGAACCTGTGAAAACCTATTTGTTAGTGAACGCTAATATCCCCTGTGTGAGGATATTAGGAGTGGAGTAGCTTTTTGTGTGGCTGTTGGAAAACAGTTGGTGTACACACAAGCGAACCACTATAACTCTTTGACTTGTGGTTTGAATGCTTGCTTAATTTTCATATCTTTTATCATTTGATCTTGTGGAATGTACAGGGGATGTGAATGTTGTAATTATTTACATTTCAAGCAAGTGTGGGGATTGTTGTAATAATTTAGATCTTACTTCTTCATTTAAATTCAATTCCTTGCTATTTCATTACTTATATTAATATTGAGTTCTTGATCCAAAAGAGGTTCTAGAAATAAGGTTGTCCTACCATAAGCCCTTGTTGATTATGGTGTAAGGTTGTCCTTAGAACTGAATTTGAATCAATCTCTCGATATCTATTTATCAAGGTGATTTAAATTTAGCTTTGTGAATTGATTCAAGTTGTAAGGTTGTTGGTTTATTTTATTTCCGCTGAATTTTATTTTAATTTGGCATAGTCCTATTCACCCCCCTCTAGGACATATAGCTTGGCCTTTTCAAGTGGTATCAGAGCCTAATAGCTCATTTTATTGCTTTTTATTTGGATTTATTTCCTGAGCTAACGATCTAAGCTATATAAAAAGATGTCAAATTTTGATAGCCTTTCAGTTACTAGACCTCCTCCCTTTGATGGCTCCAACTATGCCTATTGGAAAGCCAGAATGAGGATCTTCCTCAAATCAATGGATGAAAGTGTGTGGCAAGCCACAGTAATTGAATGGAAACCTCCTATCACGGAAGTAACTGGTGTTGATGGTTCAAAATCTATGAAAATTACACCATATTACCAATGGACCACACTTCAGAAAAGTGAGAGTAGTGCTAATGCTAAAGCACTAAATGCAATCACTTGCGCACTATCACCGGATGAGTTCAAAAGAATCATATCCTGTGATACTGCAAAGCAAGCTTGGGATATTTTAGAAATGACACACGAAGGTACATCAATTGTCAAGAAATCTAAAGTCCAACTCCTCACAACTAAATTTGAAGAAATTCATATGGAGGAAAATGAAATGTTTATGGACTTTTACACTAGATTGAATGACATTGTGAACTCAATGTGGGGTCTGGGCGATAAGATCCCTGAAAGTAAAGTATGTGCAAAAATACTACGCTCTCTTCCTGAACGGTTCAATTCAAAGGTAACCGCAATCCAGGAACTTCGTGATACGGATAATATGAAGGTAGAGGAATTAGTTGGTTCTTTACAAACCTATGAATTAAGTTTTAAAGCTCCTAAAGGTAAGTCTATTGCTTTGAAGTCATCTAAAAGTATTATTCAAGAAAATTCAGATTCAGAAAAGTCTGAAGATGATATGGCCCTTTTGGCGAAAAAGTTTTATAAGATTTTCAAAAGTAAGAAAAGAGTCGATTTTCAAAAGGGAAATGAAAAGAAACGTTCCAAACCTAAGTCTAAAACTTGGAAATCATTGAAAGATAGTCAATGCTACAACTGTCAAGAATATGGGCATTTAGCAAACAAATGTCCTAAAAAGGACAGATTCAAAAAGAAGGGTATGTTGGCTACTTGGGATGAATCGTCTGATTCTGAAGCCTCTTCTGAGTCAGAAAATTCAGAAACCGAGTCGGGCAATGAACTTAAGGCCCTTATGACTCTAGCCAAGTTTACTTTTCCGATCACGATGATTCAACAAGTGAAGAAAATTTGGATAGTGATCATGAATATGATGAAATCTTCAAGATGCTTACAATGCCTTATATAAGGAAAGTTGTAAAATTGCTGTCAAACTTAAACTTCAAAAAGAAAAGTTTTATAAACTTAAAGAATGTTTTGAAACTCTTATTTTAGAAAAATCTCAAATTTCAGATAGTTTTGAAAAGTCTAAGTGTGACCTAGAATTCAAAACCTCCCTAATTGAAAATTTGAAATCTGAAAATGAGAAACTTAAAAATGAAGTATCTTCTCTGTTGAGTTTGAAGGACACATGGAGATATGCCCAAGGCGATCCAAAATTAGAAAAATTGTTATCCGGATCAAGAAAATGTGGCGATCGATCCGGGTTGGGTTATGATAAAAACAAATCTCCAAAACAGAAGAATACTTCTTCCAATTTTGTGAAAGGAGAGACTTCTAACTCAAAAGGAAAAGATACTAGTCAAGTTTTTTCTAAAAATACAAAAACTTTTCATAAACCCAAAAGCAGCTATGTAAATTTCAAAAATCAGATTCGAAACCCACTAGCTGAAAAAATTATTGATTTACTGAAGGAGCTATTAAAATCTAATTCTGTAGGTCACTCCTACAACTATAAACATAAGAAGACCAATTATTCTCCTAAACCTAAAACTGTACTGAAATGGGTTCCTAAAGCTGTCTGTTTGGTTGCTCACACTGCTTTCAAAGCTACAAGCCATTCGAAATGGTACCTAGACAGTGGATGCTCCAGACATATGACAGGCGACAAAGCACTATTCACCGATCTTAAAGATATGACTGATGGGTCAGTCACATTTGGTGATGGTAGCAACTGCAAGATAATTGGCAAAGGTACGGTCCAACTCTATAACCTTCCCTTATTTAAAAATGTTTTATATGTTGAGGGTTTAAAACACAACCTGTTGAGCATATCTCAAATATGCGATAACAACCATAATGTTAAATTTTCTAATCAAGGTTGTGAAATAATAAATGAAAAGGGTTCTGTAATATTAACTGGTCGCAGAACTTCTGAGAACTGCTATATAGTAAGCGATAGTAGCTCATCTAAACAAACGTGTTACATGGTCCATACCGATGAGACAGAATTATGGCATAAACGCCTCGGACATGTACACTATCGAAATTTATACAGATTGAGCAAAGGTGAACTAATTAGAGGTCTACCTAAGATGCAAAAAGTAGACAAGATTTGTGGTGAATGCCAGTATGGTAAACAAACTAGGAGCTCTCACAAAAAGGTGAACTCCAATACCACCACAAGACCACTCGAGCTTCTCCACATGGATCTTATAGGACCAACAAGAACGGAAAGTCGAGGTGGCAAAAAATACATCTTAGTTATTGTAGATGATTATACAAGATTCACTTGGGTTTCATTCTTGAGAGACAAATCAGAAACCCTTGATGAAGTGAAAAAGATTATAAAACGGATTCAAACTGAAAAAAGTTCTCAAGTCAACAAGATCCGTAGTGATCATGGATCCGAATTCGAAAATAGCAGTTTTGAGAAATTCTGTAGCGATCAGGGAATATCGCATGAATTCTCTGCACCTAAAACTCCTCAACAAAATGGAATTGTCGAGAGAAAGAATAGAGTGCTTCAAGAAATGGGAAATGTTATGTTAAATAGCATGAAGCTCCCTAGGAATTTATGGGCTGAAGCAGTAAATACAGCCTGCTACATTATTAACCGTGTTTATATTTGTAAATCTAATAATAAAACGGCTTATGAAATGTGGTTTGAGAAAAAGCCTTCTGTCAAATATTTTCGAGTTTTTGGCAGTAAGTGTTATATTTTGCGTGATCGTGAAAATTTGGGAAAATTCGACACTAAAAGTGATGAAGGGATCTTTTTAGGGTATTCTTTAAACAGTCGTGCATATCGTGTTCTGAACAACAGGACCGGTGTGATTCAAGAGTCAATAAATGTTGTGATTGACGATTTTTTGAATACACCTGTTCCTAGTTCTGATAATGATGAAGTGCTTATACTTGAAAATCAAGAAACTTCACCAAGTGAACCTAATTCTGAATTTAGGACTGTTAAAGATCATCCAACTTCTCAAATACTTGGAAACCCTCTCACTGGTGTGCGCACTCGTAGACAATTAGAGGACATATGTAATTACGTATGCTTTACATCCCAGATTGAACCGGTTAACGTAAAAGAAGCACTTTCAGATGAAAACTGGATTCTTGCGATGCAAGAAGAGCTTAATCAGTTTGTCAGAAATGATGTTTGGTATCTTGTTCCTAGACCTAAAGATAAACATATTATTGGAACAAAATGGATTTTCAAAAACAAATCTGATGAACTTGGAAATATTATTCGAAATAAAGCAAGACTAGTTGTACAGGGATATACACAAATTGAAGGTATTGACTATAATGAGACATTTGCCCCTGTAGCTCGTCTTGAATCAATCAGACTTTTTATCTCCATTGCATGTTTTAGAAAGATTAAAATTTATCAAATGGATGTAAAGAGTGCCTTTCTGAATGGTGATTTACATGAAGAGGTATATGTTGAACAACCAACAGGGTTTGAAGATCCTAAATTTACTGATCATGTGTATCGTCTTAAGAAGGCTCTCTATGGTCTGAAACAAGCTCCCAGAGCATGGTACGAAAAACTGACTAAGTTTTACTAAGTCATAATTTTCAAATGGGATGTGTTGATAACACTCTTTGTTAAGAAGTATAACGATGATATTTTAATGGTTCAAATATATGTTGACGATATTATTTATGGATCAACCTGTACTAATATGACTGTTGAGTTTGCAGATTTGATGAAGTCTAAATTCGAAATGAGCATGGTTGGTGAATTAAACTATTTTCTAGGGTTGCAAGTAAAACAACAACCTAATGGAATTTTTATCTCTCAAACCAAATATGCTCAGGGCTTAATCAAGAAATTTGGATTTGAGAAAGGTAAAAACTTTGATACTCCTATGAGTACAACTTTGAGACTCTCAAAAGACTCTGCAGGTAATGATGTGGATCCTAAATTGTATCGTAGTTTGATTGGTAGTTTACTTTATCTGACTGCTAGTAGACCAGATATAGCCTTGAGTGTTGGTATTTGTGCTCGTTATCAATCAAATCCTAAAGAATCTCACTTAACTGCGGTTAAGCGGATTATGCGATATGTCGCAAGTTCTACTAAACTTGGTCTCTGGTATCCACATGAAACTAATGTTCAATTAGCCGGGTATGCAGATGCTGACTGGGCTGGAAACATTGATGATAGGAAATCAACCAGTGGTGGTTGTTTCTACATTGGAAATTGTCTTGTTTCTTGGTTTAGTAAGAAGCAAAGTTCTATATCGCTATCAACAGCTGAGGCTGAATACATTGCTGCTGGAAATGCATGTACTCAACTTGTTTGGATGAAACGAATGTTGAGCGATTATGGAATTACTCTGGATTCTATGATTTTATTTTGCGATAATTCCAGCGCAATAAATATCTCTAAAAATCCAGTTCAGCATTCACGTACTAAGCATATTGATATTAGATTTCATTACATTCGTGAATTAGTGGAAGAAAAGGTAATTTGTTTGGATTACATTCCAACCGAGACTCAACTTGCTGACATTTTCACTAAACCGCTCGACAAAAGCAGGTTTAATAAATTAAAGTTTGATCTCGGTATGAGCAATTTAAATTGAATTTGCATGATTTAGTGTATCATAATGTACATAAATTTGATGATTTATTTGATTAAATTTGAAATTTATTTTTAAAAAAAAAATTTGCAAATTTTGAGTCGTACTCGACCAGTCGTGAGTGTACACGACCGGTCGTACTACGACCGGTCGAACAAGTACACGACCGGTCGTGAAACTCGGGTTTTCACTTTAATTTGGGGATTTTGACTCATCTTCCTCATTTCTCTTTTCCCACCAACGGCTCTAGCTACGACCGGTCGAACCCACCTTCCTAGTTCTTCAAGGTTAGTGGTTCCTTTGCATTTTTACTATAGATTCTTGATATTAGTGTCTCAAATCACTCTCTTGTTGAATCTATTGGGTCGTTCATTGCAAGATTGGGGTTTTATCTTGAAAAATCTGATCTATTAAAACCTCATTTTTTCTATCTTGCATCTTGTGGTTTCATTGAAATCCTCCATTAAAAATGGATGCTAGAAGTAAAAAGAAAACTACTAGAGGTCCATCTTCTTCTAGATCAACTTCTATTGTACAACGTCATCTTCGGTCTCCCGAAAATGATCCTCCGAATGTTCGGGATTTACGTATGCGAAATATTATTGTTGAGCGTCCTGTGAATGTAAATCACATTGCTTCATATGGTATTCCTACTCTGTTGGAATCTGTGGGATGGGATAACATCTTGCATTGGGGTGGACCTGCATACCAGTCCATTGCCCAATCCATGTTTGCATGTATCTGTGATTTTTCTATTGATAATTTAATTTTTAAAGTTGATACTCAAGAAGGTTTGTTTGTAGTGGATCGGCATTTGATTGCTGATATTATGGAAATACCTGTCAATGATGAGAGCATTCCAATTGGTATTTTACATGACAGTCTCTCTGAATCTGAACGTAGAATGCTTACTAGAGATCTATGTAACTTGGATGTTCATTGGACTCATAAAGGTCATGCACTTCCCTCAAGATTTTTGTTACCCAGACACAGAGTACTACATAGGATTTTCATCTCTAATCTTTATCCACGTGCTGGTAATAAAACCGAACTCACTGCTTTTATGGTTCGTGTTTTGCATTCTGTCATCTCTGGTGCAAAAATATGTTTACCTTCCTTAATTTGTCATTCCATTATTCTGTCTCGTCAACATCCTGGACATAGTGATATACCCTTTGGTTATTTGTTGACTATGCTAGCAAATCATATGCTCATTGCTATGCCTACTAGAGAAAAACCCATCCATCATCTCCCCTTCAATAATTCCAATCTTAACAAGATGACTTTAGAATTTACTGATGGTCAAGTGGATGCTGGTGGCGTTGGTGCTGAAGCAAGAGATGCTGGTCAAGCTAGTGATCCTACTGAAGACGTGAATATGGATGATTTGTTTGAAGAACTTGAGTCAGACTCGGCTGATGATCCTGATTTTCAGCCCTCTGATTTTGATGAGAGATTGAATTCCCTTCAAGAGCAAGTGGCTCAAATTCGTGTTACCCAAGATACGCAATTCTCTTATCTACGCAAATATATGAGGCGTATTGCTAAGGGTTTACACAAAATTGATCCTTCTAATCCTGCTCCATCCTCTGGTTCTGACTGAATGTTTTACTAAGTCTGTAATATTTGTTTTTCACTTTACATACTCACTGACTTTTTGAATTATGCACTAAAGTTTTCTTGAATCTATACTTTAACTGCTATATTCATTTTGATTGCTGCCCTTGTTCCTTTGTCATTTTGTGACAAAAAGGGGGAGAAGTTTTGGGAGTTCCTATTATCTATTACTCAGGGGGAGTTAAACAACTTCTCAGGGGTACCTATTACTCTGGGGTAGGGGGAGTTAAACAACTTCTCAGGGGTACCTATTACTCTGGGGTAGTTATGTGAGAATGAAATATTTGACTTGCTTCTCTATATGAACTTGTGGTGTGTATGCTTCTCTATTGTTCAACTTATTGTGAATATGTTGTGAGTAATATGTTGTGAGTACTTCATTTTAATTTGAAGTATTATTATTATTTGGATGTTTTGTCACAAATTTGCCAAAGGGGGAGATTGTAAGTGTTATGGTCTCATGCTCCTTTGGTTGTCAAATTTTGTGTGCCAAAAACATCTATCGGTGTTCTGTACTTGTATGATCATTTATTGGAATTCAAGACACCTCAAAAAGCTACATGTTGAAGCCTCAAAAAAGCTACATGTTGAAGCCTCAAAAAAGCTACATGTTGAAGCCTCAAAATACTACATGATGAAGCCTCAAGAAGCTACAATGTTGAAGTTCAAATCTGAAGAAACAACGTATGAAGTAGTTCTATGTTGATCAAGATCTCAAGCCTGACAAGCCTGATATGATTCAATTTATCTACATTCGTTGAAAGGTTGAAGTTCAATGTCCATACGACATGGTTCAGGTTTGAATGACCTTAGGTTGACCCTTTAAGTAGGTCACTTTGGATACATTATTCAAATATTTAAAAATCACAAGGTTGGTCTATTCTACGACCAGTCCTAGCTCTTGTTCGACCAGTCCTAACATTGGTTCGACTAGTCCAAGAAATTCCACGACCAGTCCTAAGAAGTTGAAGATTTTTCGGAATTTTGGTTCGCCCACGACCAGTCCTGGAGGTCCTTCGACCGGTCGTAGGTGTGGCTTCGACTCGTCCACGACCAGTCGTGGAGCTACGACTTAAAGTCCAGCGACGAAATCATTGGTCCTACGACCAGTCGTAGAGATCTACGACCAGTCGTAGGTGACCCACGACCAGTCGTAGGGTACTCACGACCAGTCGTAGAACGGCTTTCAAAGATCGCGCTTATTTTTTCAAAAATCTGTTAGAGCTACGACCAGTCGTAGGTTTCTAAGACCAGTCGTAGGAGCGATTTCTGCTTCTATAAATTGAACACAAAATTCAGAGTTTTCACAACTTCCACTCTCATTCAATTCAAGAATTTTCAAGTGATCACTCTGAGATAAGTTTGTGTTTATTTTAAGCTAGATTGTGCTTATTTAATATTCCTTTTTGCTAGCTTATTTAATTTGATTTTGTTTCTATATTCCAATCATATTTGAAAAGAGGAATTATCTTATTCCTTCTTCTTGGAATCAAAATCAAATTTAGCTACGCCCAACGAGTTAAATCTAAAATCAATTAGAACTTAGAACCTTATGAATGTGAGTATTGGAAATTGAACTTTGACATTCAAATCATCTACTCCGATTGGTTCTACCGGGCTGCTACGAAAAAGGAGAAATCCAGGTATTTTACAATTCTGTAAAATTCATTTGCTTTTGGTTTTGTTTGAGGTTGAGCCAGAAAAATCTCATTGTATTGGTTGTCTGAGGAAAACCAGAAAACTCAGAAAAGAGGGGTTTTTGGATTGTGTAAGCCCAAGTGAAAAAGACACAATTGTAAAGGTTTTTGGTGAACCTGTGAAAACCTGTTTGTTAGTGAACGCTAATATCCCCTGTGTGAGGATATTAGGAGTGGAGTAGCTTTTTGTGTGGCCGTTGGAAAACAGTTGGTGTACACACAAGCGAACCACTATAACTCTTTGACTTGTGGTTTGAATGCTTGCTTAATTTCATATCTTTTATCATTTGATCTTGTGGAATGTACAAGGGGATGTGAATGTTGTAATTATTTACATTTCAAGCAAGTGTGGGGATTGTTGTAATAATTTAGATCTTACTTCTTCATTTAAATTCAATTCCTTGCTATTTCATTTACTTATATTAATATTGAGTTCTTGATCCAAAAGAGGTTCTAGAAATAAGGTTGTCCTACCATAAGCCCTTGTTGATTATGGTGTAAGGTTGTCCTTAGAACTGAATTTGAATCAATCTCTCGATATCTATTTATCAAGGTGATTTAAATTTAGCTTTGTGAATTGATTCAAGTTGTAAGGTTGTTGGTTTATTTTATTTCCGCTGAATTTTATTTTAATTTGGCATAGTCCTATTCACCCCCCCTCTAGGACATATAGCTTGGCCTTTTCAACCTCCTCCTAACGGAGGAGCAAAAGCCACGTGGTGATCCGACTCTCTGGTAAGGAAGTCGGACCCATTTCTACAGAGACTTCCCCTCTTAACTAGGAGGATAAGGCCAATGGATAACCTAACTCCCCAGTAGGGGAGTCGGCCCCACCTACACGGGATGCTTTACTCGGTTCGACTACATAATCAAGAAAGCAAGTACATCATGCATACTGAAGTGATCTAAAATTAAGTTCCATTATATATTCCAAATGTGATGGACAGGGTAAAAAAAAAAAGAAAAAAAAAAGGGGGAATACAAATAAAAGAGCTGGAATCTTCAGGAGGTCGGAGGAGCTTGGGAACCGGGGGCTTGATCAGGGGCTTGGTCCTGGTTGGTCGCCTCAGCAGCGGTGTCTGCAGGATCCTCGGGCAGGAAGGGATCGAGGTCAAGGTCCGGATATAATTTCTGAACCTCGACTAGACACTCATCATAGCCGCGGTTATAAAATTTGGCGGCCTCATCATCCCTCTCCTTCGAGGTCTTGTACGCCTCTATCGCCTCGGCGACTGCCGCTTCCAAGGAAGCTTCAGCCTCGGCTTTTTGAGCCTCCAGAGCCGAAGCAATGCTCTGCTTTTCTCTTCTGTAGCCTCAGCTTTGGTCTTTGCCAGCTCCTTGTTTAGTCGGGCCGTCTCTCCAGCCAGGGTGTCGGCGTGAGCTCTGGCACGATCCAGCTCAGCTACCGCTGCATCACGTCGCGCTTCGAGGTCCTTCGTAACCTCCTGAAGCTGGAGCAGTTCAGACTTACTACCTTCAAGCTGATGACAGAGATTGCTCCGCTCCAACTGAAAGATCGAAGCCCTGTCCCTTAGTACCCCCGCCTCTGCCCTGAGTTTCTCCGTCTCCGATCGGAGAGTTCCCACCTCGCTCCTGAGGGTTTCGACTTCGGCGTCAATTTTTCGACGCTCCCGGACCCTCTCCCAACATAGGACAATCCTCGGAACGGACTGATCCAAGGCAACAAAGTGAGAGATAATAATATGAAAATATCCACAACTTCTTCAAGGAAAAGCGAAAATACCTACAATCTCTTCAAGGAAAAAGTCAGAAAGTACCTGGTAGAAGACTCCAGCCAAGTCTTCCAGGAAGCAGTCGTCCGGCTTATCAAGGAGGCGCGAAATGGATTCCTCCGGAACATGTTTCGCCGCCCAGTCCGTCAAGCAAGACATGTGATATCCCGGTTCGAATCTTCCTCCGCTCGTGCCAACTTGAGCGAGCCGGCCGCCTCCTCGGCTCCTATTCGACTACCAGCCGAGGGTTGAGCCTCACCCTCGGCATCGCGTGCTGCCTCCCCCTCATTACCCGGATGGGTAATCATGGCATCAGCCATCCGAATGGCTTCCTCTCTCTCAGAAGATGACACAACAGCTATTAATGGAGGATTGGGCCGAGTCTCCTCAGTGAGGGGGGAGCGGTGGATGGAGGGGGAGTTACCCCGGCTGCTGGGGCAGCGGTAAGATTACGGTCGCCCAGAGGTGCGACCATGTCGACAACCACCAGGGGCACCGAGGCTGCGCCCGGTAGTATTGGAATTGGGGATACAATTACAGATGCAAATGGTCCCCTAACCGCCGCACCCGGTAGTATTGGAATTGCGGACACTATTGCAGATGCAAATGGTCCCCTAACCGAAGGCGCAGCGGCAGGTGCGGCGGCAGGAAATGGAGCTGTATCCCGAACTGAGATGTTCGGGATAGCAGGGGGAAGTGTCGTCCCCCAAGACGCGACTTCTGAGGCAGAAGGATGAACTCCTTGAACAATCTTCTTCCTTCGAACTATCTTAGCCGGAGGCTCAGTTCTCAGCATCTCCTCCGCTGTCAGTGCAGCTTTCCTCCTTCGAGAACCAGATGCCTCGGCCATACCTGCGTAAGAGAATAATTAAGTATTACCTCCGACTAATGAAAATACACTGGGAGAAAAGCAAGCGTACTCACTAAGTGAAGTGGGGAGTGGTCTCGTCTTACAGAGCCCTGACCGGTGCAGGTTGGTAGCCGTAACTAAGCCCGACCAGCAGCGACGCTCCTCCGAGTATGTCCTCGCCTTAGCTATCTGGTTCCTTTGATCTGAGGTAACGAAGGGTACGCCCCTCGCGAAAACTGCAAAACCAAAAGATCTTTTCTAAGTATGGCTGAAGCGAAAAGCAATGGGTAAAAGAAATTTCGGTCTGACCTGGCGTTGTGAAGCGGGTGATAACCCGAGTCGACAGAGCCCCTATCTCCGCTGCCGGCGCCTCCCACTCGCCCGCGGCCCAAAACCACTTGTTCTTCCAATCCTTGTTCGAGGACGGAAGACCCAAGACGAGCCCTGACCCTTTGCTACCTCTGGTCGCGAAGTAATACCATGGCTCCCTGCCTTCGTGCTTGACCAAGTACAGGTTCATCAGCTCGGCGGGTGTCAACTCCGAGTTCCCGACTTGGTGCCAGATAATGTAGGCAGAAACCAGCACCCTCCAAGCATTAGGCGTGAGTTGCCCAGGCGCGAGCCCTAGGTAGGTGGTCAGGGCTCGGATGAAGGGGTGCATCGGGAGGCGGAGTCCACATTGTAGTCCGCATAAAAAAATGGCTATCTCCCCGACCGCGGGAGCGCCAGCGGCATTAGTAGGCTCGGGGGCCCTGGGGCCCTGATCCGAACGGAGAGTGGTATATCAAACTCCGTGCAGATCCATTCCATCTGAGACTCCGTTATTACGGAGCTCCCTGGAACCAACTCCGAAGCCCGCCCACCAGGGGGCATCTCTGGGACATCGGCGATCGCTGCTCTAGGAGCCCGTGTTGCCCCTTTTTTGCTGGCCTTCTTACTGGCCTGTCGAGTTCGAGCTCCCGTCACTGTCTGCTTCTGAGGCCGAGGATACAAAGGTACGGCCTCGAAAGAACCCTCAGCGGTCTCCCTTCCATTATTGGAACTCCTCGATTCGGAGTCGTCGTTGTACCCCCTGACGGTCTCCATATCTGAAGACATCTCGAAATAATGGTGCTGAGAATCAAACTCACCCGATAACCACCGGAGATCGCTACAGTAAATGCAAAAACTGGGCCGGGGATCGTCTCTGCCGGAAATCGCTTTCACCGGAAATCGCCTTCTCCGATAAACAACTCGAGCGCAAATGACTGAATGGAGGTCATGGATGGGTCTTTTATAGACGGTAGAGCTCCGGCATTTAAAGGCCTACAGTAATGGCTACAGCGGAATCATTGAGCGCCGACTCCGAGTCCGACGTGGCTTCATGTCATTGATCCAAGACCTGTCAAAAGTAATGCCATCCGCCTCGATTGTCGCATCTGGGACGGTCAAAACGGCGCCTGGGCGCAGAAAAGCATGCTCGACAAGACACGCCGAGTACACGTGGCGATCGTTCACAGGATAGTGACGATTCGAAATTCCAACCGTCGCTACGTGTCCGCTCGCGGTTAGCCCACAGTCGCTAAATCCCGAGGACGTGATGTTTCACACGAGAACCATAAATGCGCTAGAGAGTCGAGGCGACTGATCTTCTCACTAATTACTCTCCGAGCTCATGACTGACCTCGGAGAGTGGGGGCTTCATGTTATTGGAAGATCTGAGCCGACCGCAATCGGAGGACTATGATCCGCTAGTCAGATCGGAGAGTCCGAGCTCCAGAATAATACGGGGGAGGCAAGTAAGATAGGTGAAGCTCCCTTTCTCGACCGCTTTCTTTCCAGAGGCGGTCGCTGAAGAATACCTGGAGTTGTGTGATCAACTCCGAGCGGATATCCGTTATAAGGTCGAGACTAAATAACTGTCACTCGCGAACGATTAGTAGTTTGGGGCAATGTTGTCATTTCGGTTTGACCGAGCCGAGGCATCCCCAAGAGTAAAAGTTCCACGCTCTAAGTGGAAAAACTGCCGTATAGGGACATGTCCCCTTATCTCGCCCGCAGATACGTACGCCGCAACACATGATCTGCGGATTCTGGGCAATATCTTCGTGATCCGCGGAATCTCACTGATCGTGCCGAGGTTATCGAATGGGGATCGTGAGGTGAAAAGGTATAACTGTCACATCATTCTACGACTACAGGTAGGAAACACGAGCATAGTCCCTTTTCTCTCCAACTTAGACTTGATTCCAGTGCCCTGACTTAGGCATCGGAGGGTCCCCCGGCTTAGCCAGGGTCTCTATTGCTCACGGTTTTTGTGCAGGGAACTAGGTTCATTACCCGTCCGAGATACGGGAAAGGGGGAAGAAGGCTGATCAAATTTTGACCTCAACAATTATTATTATTTTTTACTGTTGTAATCCCCACTACCTTTTGTGGGTCCCATCATGAGGTGTGTGTTATATCCAAACGGTCCATCTATTTAGCGAGCTCATATTAATCTTGAGACGTAAAACAAGACAGATCTAACTATCATGTGGACCACACCATAAAAGGCAGTGGAGAATTGAACGTCTACCATCGAAACCCTTTTAGGGGTTACAGAAGTTTTGGATCATCATGATTTTTTTTTTCCCTCTTCATCCAGGCCTTTGTGACCTTATGAATAGATTGGATGGAAAATAAATGTTATGGTGGGCCCTACAAAATTTTTAACGGTAAAATCAGTTTTCCCGCTGCTCTTTGTGGTGTGGTCCAGTTGATCTTTGGATATGATTTTTTTTTTTTTGGATAGTGCTCCGAAATGATCTTGAAATATGGATGAACGTTGTGGATATAATAAATACATAGCTGTGGGCCATGTAACTTTGATCTCTTTTGAGCCGTTCGCACAATCTCGGCTGGAGGAGCTAGCGTCTTCGCTCGTCTTCGAAAGGTAGGGAGGGGTATTTTCGTCCTCAAATTTGCTGTCCGTGCAAGCAGGTCTAAGTTGCAAAACAAAGTTTGTATTGTTCCATAAAAACAGCTGGATAAAAGGTGGGGTCTACAGCGCCAAATTTCTCTTCTTGTTTATTAGTGTCGGACGCGGATTTCCTGCGAAAGCCTTTCGCAGGAAGTTCCTGCGCAAGGATTCTAGGTGGGGCTCGTTGTGATGTTTGTGAGAAATCGAAGCCGTCCATCCATTTTTAGACCTCATTTGAAGACATTTTACCAAAAATGAGTAGGATCCAAAGCTCAAGTGGGCCATAGGAGATGAAACAGTGGGGAAAGGATTGCCTACCGTTGAAACCTTCCTAGGCTCTACCTTGCTGTTTATATGCCATCTAAACCGTTTATAAGGTCATTTTCACTTAGATAAAGTGAAAAAACTAAAAAAATTATATCGTTAAAAACTTTTATGGACATATAAATATTTCAACGGTGGTCACTAAATCTCCACTGTTTCCTCTCGTGTGGCCCATTTGAGCTTTTGATAGTCCTCGATTTTGGTCCCACGTCATAAAATGAGCTTAAAAAACGGATAGAGGGGTTAGATTTAATACAAACAACTGAGTAGGAACCACACAGAATCTTGCGCAGGAACTTCCTGCGAAAGGCTTTCGCAGGAAATCCGCGTCCATTAGTGTCGTATGAAATGACCACAATGTCCTTGTATGAGGTTGCCTTTTGCCGCCCTCTACGAGCCGGAATAGTCTACATCGTCTATTTTACGCTGCGCGTAAAAAACCCACTATCTACGAAGATCACCATATCTAAGATGTAAATCCACTCCGTCAATTAGATGAGAAAACATATTTTAACCGTACATAAAGAGATTATCCTGATAGAAAACCCCGATTGGCAATATCAACGGGGACATTGTATAATCGCACCTAAAACCTCTAAGTGGAGTCCATCACGATGTTCGTGATAAATCTACTCCGCCCATACGTTTTTCAAGATTATTTTAATACACGTATCTAAAAATGAAGCATATCTAAATTCAAATGGGCTGCACAATATAAAAAAAAAGTGGATAGGGAAATTCCTACTGTTGAAACCTTTCTGGGGTCCACCGTGATGTTTATACGCCATCCATACCATTCATAAGGTCATTCATACTGGAATTAATCTTAAAAAAAAAAAATATTAGTGTGATCCAAAAATTTTGTGGCCCATGAATGTTTCAACGGTGATCGTTGGATCCTCGCAGTTTCCTATCGTGCGGCCCACTTGTTCTTTGGATCTGCCTCATTTTTGGGTCCATGTCATGACATGACATGGAAAAACGGATGGACAGGTGGATTCTCACAAACATCACGGTGGGCCCCACCTAGTCGCAGGCAATCCGCGTCCTACCCTTGCGAGGCAGGTGCTTGGGTGGGGGTGCTGTTGGCATGGGAGTTATTTGATACTCGAGCAGAGTGTAATAGTTAATACGCACGAACTCATAACTTGTAATTTTCGTACGAAAAATCAAATTAAACAGGTCCAATTTGTAAGATCCACTGTAGATATATCTCTGAAGATCAGGTTGTTTGAACGACCCTAAGCTCTGATTCTTGAAAGCACATATGCTGAAATAGGACCGTTGGATTATTTTTATCTCATCCATTCAATAAATTTGCACCAGTCAACTTTGGTTATGATCCACTTAGATGGGAATTTACCATTTGGACAGACTGATTTGAATTAACATATGCCACATTTGCATTTGCTTGGGGCCTGCGTATCATCCATCGCACTGCACCACAGTATCAAAGCTTTTTGTTTTTTTTTTTTTTTTTTTTTGTGTTGAAGGGTGTTTTAGTAATTTGACGTTTTACGTGAAATAAACTATGGAAGAGTAATGGTTGGACGGTGGTTGTACTGGTTTATTCCGTCACCGCATCCCAGCTGTACGCGGATTTGGTGCAGCTCCAGCCCTATCCAACACGGTTCGGTCCCGATTGCGGAGCCTACCTTAAAAGTATTAATTGTATATCCAAACGGTCCATCTGTTTTTTCATTGTCATTTTAAGGCATGAGACTAAAAATGAAGCATATCCAAATCTAAGGTGGACCGCACCATAGAAAAAAGTGGTGATTGAACGCTGAACATTAAAAACTCCCAATAGCAGACCATGATTCCTAGAGTAATGTTTATTTTCCATTCAACCCTTTTGATAAGATGAAACTGACAGTGATGAAGGGAAAAAATAAATATCAGCTTTATACAATTCCACAAGAAGTTTTTAATAGTCAATCATCACTGTTTACTTTGGTGTAGTTCACTTGATTTTTGGATCTACTTAATATTTAATCTTGCTCCCTAAAATAAAATTGCAAAATGGATGGACCGCATAGATATACAATACATACATCAATGTGGGCTCCATAGTCTGGGCTGCATCGTATTGGATCTGGCGGGGGCAGCACGGAATCTGCTCTCGTCGCTGCTTCGTTTTCGATGACAACTCATTGGACCTTTTCATTGGACCATTTCTTGATTTTTCCGTTTTATAGCAAAATAATAATAATAATAATAATCACGGTCAAATGCCTGTAGTTATATTATAATTACCTCAATTATCCGTTATTTTGCAAATTACAGATATAAACCTTGAAATTTTATAAAAAATTTTAAAATATAAATTTTGAAGGACGCGGATTGCGTCCTACGCCGCCTCTTCCGGGGTCGGACCATACAGTTTCTATCACTGGTCACCGTGAATTATAGGATTATCCACACCGTTCGTCCATTTTTCCATATCATTCTAGGATATGATACCTAAAAGTAGGGAGATCCATTACATGATTGTACCACACCATAGGAAACAGTGGTGGTAATGATACTCACCGATGAAAATTTCCTAAGGCTCAATGTGATGTTTATTTGCCATGGAACCTATTCATTAAAGTTAAATAGAGTTATATGAAGGGATAAAAAAAATAAAATAAAATTCAGCTCGATCCAAAACTTTTATAGCCCCCAACAAGTTTTCAACGGTAATATTTTAATCCTCATTATTTGGACAACTTGTGTATTGAATTTGTCTCAAATTTAGGCCCATATCCTAAGGGCCCGTTTGGCCGGGCGGATTGGAAGGGATTGGATGGTATTGGAAGGGATTGGAAGTTAAATCCCGGGATTGGCCAGGCGTGTCAAATAGACTAGGTGATCTGATCCCGGGATATATCAATCCCATGGATCTTAAGGGCCTGTTTGGCCGGGCGAATCTCATGGATTAAGAGGGATGGGATGGATTTTAAGGGTAATGATGGTGGTGTCAGTGGATTGGTTAAGACCCATAGGATTGCTATATCCTGGGAAAGTTCAATGGGTCTGTTTGGCACGCCCGATGTATCCTGGAATTTTACCTTCCAATCCGTCCAACCAAGGGATGAGATCAATTTTAAGGTAATGATGGTGATGTTAGTGGATTGCTTTAAGATCCATGGGATTGCTTATATCCCCGGACAAGCTCACCGGGTTTGTTTGGCTTGTCATGCATATCCCGAGATATCGCAATCCCATCCCTCCAATACCGTGGGATCGGTCCAGCCAAACAGGCCCTGAGACAATCCACCTACAACACCATCATTACATTTAAATCCCATCCAATCCACCTTAATCCGTTCAAATTTGCCTGGACATGCTTGGTTCGAGGGATTGAAAGGGATGAGAAGATTTAATCCTGAGATTGGTGGCCGGGCGTGCCAAACAGACTCGATATAGCAATCCCAGGATATAGCAATCCCATGAATCTTAAGACAATCCGTGACAACATCATCATTGCCTTGAAATCCATGCCATCCACCCTAATACCAGTCAATCCCTTCCAGTCCACCCGTCCAAACGAGCCCTAAAATAACAGGATGAATTGAATGAACAGTGTAGATAAAACCTATACATCATGATGGCCATTCAGAGCCCCTGCCGTTCCGAGCTGGGTAGTGCGTAATCCCCGTTCACCTTAAATGATTAAAATCTAATTTACTCATCTGTCAGTGGAGGTCGAAAAGCCTGCGCGATTACGAGTATTCTTACGGGGGTGTGACTATTCGCTGACGTGGATGGCGACTTCATGTGTATGAAATCCACTCCTACCATCAGGTACCCCACCCATTGTTAGGCGTTGATCGCAAACATCACACTGATCCCAAAGTCATGTGGGTCTCACCATAGGAATCAATGTAAAATCTGAATAAAACATCTAAAGTCTGTGGTCCACCTGAATTTCAGAATGGTGTTATTTTTGGAGGGTACCTTATTCATGGTGAGAAGAGTCATGACAATGGATTGGATGAAATATATAAACTATAGTGGTCCTGTAAACAAGTAATGGTGGGTGTCCCATCCAAACTCTCCCCGATGGTGTGGATTACCTGAGTTTTGGTTCAACGTGCTTTTTTGACTTGAAATCTTCACATGAGGAGACGCACTTGATGGAGCGTGTGGATCCCATTTATGTTCTCCTTCATGTGTTGCTTTGTTAGTCGTAGTAAAGCCCCAATGACCTTGACCTTGTACTCAAGCTAGTGCGGTTCTTCTGGAGAGCTGTTGTTTTCATTGACTTTTGCGGTCACCAGGGTGTGACTTTTCTGACCATTTCATGGGGGCGCAGATTAGGTACTACCCCCGCCTGTCCCGAGCTCGGGACAGGTAAAGGCTCCGAGGGTCACTGAGCGGTCGCTTTGATTTATGAGTTTTATCCACACCGTCCATCCATATTTTCATATCATTTTAGATTGCCTAACAAAAAATAAGGCAGATCTAAGTCTCAAGTGGACCACACCACTGAAAGCAGTGGTACTAAGGATGCCCACCATTGAAACCTTCTTAGGGTCCACTGTGTCGATTATTTTCTATCCAACCTGTTGATATGGTCATATACAGTTGAATGAAGCAAAAATAAAAAAAAAATAGTCTTGATTCAAAACTTTTGTGGTTCCTAAGAAATTTTCAATTGTCAACTTGGGCTTTGGATATTTGTTATTTTTGGCTTCATTATCTAAAATGATATTTGAAAATGAATGAATGAGGTGGGTAAGACTTATAAATCACGGTGTCCCCTCAGTGGCCATCAGGCCAAGGAGAGTTTTTCTGCAAACAACGCCCGCGCCCTAGGCCCACTGTCCATACGCGGGATCGTCTTTTGGCTCAGGTTTTTTATCCTCTTTATTCTCTCATATCCTTTTTTTTATATAAAACCTAGCCCTAGATTACGTTTTCCCTAACTTATATGCCCATTTTCTTTCCCTAGGGTTCTTTGATTTGAAACTGGTGAATCCCTTGGATTAGGGACTGATTACTATGTATGTGTGAAGGATTATTTCTTATCTTTGAGTATCGTTTGCTCATAATTTTATTGATCCAGCCCTATCATGTGTAGGCCTGGACCCGCATAAATTCCCCTTTAATTGAACATTTGAATTTTCATGTGGGATGTGGAATTTGTGTAATTATGAATTGGTATGATCTAAGCCTGAATCTTGCATATCATATTTACATTTCATGTCCTGCATCAAATGTGGTGAATTCCCCTACAAGAACCCTAGGCTTTGTTAACCCAGCAGTTTGAGTCTATGTCTAAGCGCTTGGAACAACGCATGGATCAACGCCTTAACCAATTTGATGATCGCGTTACTCAAATAGAGGCCTCCCTCAGAGCAAACCCCACCATTGGGGAAGATGCCCATTCTCAAGCAGGTGGTCAGGAGATTAGACCAAGGAATGGAGGCGGCCAAGGAGTTGGTCATGGGCGCGCACTTGTGCACCCACCCCGAGAGGGACATCATGACCAATATGACCCAGATGCACAACTCCTCAAGGGAGTTAGAGTAGATGCCCCTACTTTTGATGGCCACTTGGACCCTAAAGCTTTTTTAGATTGGTTGGCGGATATGGACCATTATTTTGAGTGGTATGATATGTCGGATGCTCGACGAGTCCGATTCGCCAAGATGAAGCTTGTGGGTCAAGCAAAGAGGTTTTGGGCGACAGTTGAGCGAAAAAAGAAAGAGCGAGGGAACTCCCAATAGTCCATTGGGGAGAAATGAAAGAAACGCTGAAAGAGAAATACCTTCCTTTCTCTTATCGCCTGCGATTGATTGAGGAATGGCAGTCTCTTCGACAGGGTTCCATGAGTGTTGCTGACTATATTGAAAAATTTGAAGAGTACTTGACCCGCTGTGAGGTTGATGAGGACCCCGTAATCACCCTTGCTCGTTTTAAAACGGGCCTCCGTCCTGACATTAGGAGAGAATTGCTCGCCAAAGACATAGACACTATCGAACAGTTGTACCAAGTAGTGTTAGATGTCGAGCAATACCTTAAAGCATCTGTGGGAAGACGGTTTGACTTTCGCGAATCCGGTGCTAAGGCCAACCCCTCTGGGGCTAGACCTAACACGGGGTTCCAACACAAACCTTCCTCTAATGTTCAACCCAGACCTAAAGATGATAAGGGTAAAGAGATTGTCGGGTCTAGTTCACGTGGAAGTGGGGCCACTAGGTGTTTTAGGTGTCAGGGGTTTGGTCATTTTGCTCACCAGTGCGGCACGAGAGAGGGCACCAAAGTACTCCTTATTGATGGGCAAGTAGAAGTAGTGCCCCCAGAGAGTGATAGTGAGGAGGAGGAATATGAGCCAGTTGGAACCCCTAGTGATGAGGAAGAGGGAGCACAAGAGTCTGTGACCCTCGCAATTGTGCGTTGCGCCCTGGCTCAAGCCAAGAACACTGATGACTGGCGCCGCAACACGATCTTCTACACTTATGCAAAATGTGGGGAAAAGAACTGTAAGATGATCGTGGATAGTGGTAGTTGTGCCAACGTGGCATCGACTAGCACTGTGAGTCGTTTGGGCTTAAAGCTAGAAGCCATCCTCAACCCTATAGAGTCTCCTGGGTTGATGAGACATCCATTCCAGTCTCGCACCGCTGTCTTGTACCTATTCAGTTCGGATCTTATAAAGACACAATTTGGTGTGATGTTGTTCCTATGGATGTGGGTCATATCATTCTGGGTAGGCCGTGGCTCTATGACAGGGATGTTACCATATTTGGTCGTTCAAATGTGTGTACATTCTGGTTTGAGGGCAAGAAGGTGAAGTTAAATCCTCTACCACCCAAGAATACAACTGGAAAAGAGTTCACCACACAGAGTAGTATGAGCGGCCCAAAAGAAGTGAAGGAGTCGAAGTCCAAGTCCAAACCGCTCCATATTTTGAATGCCAAAGACTTTGAGCGTGAAACGGAGGTGGACTCGATAATATACGCCCTTGTGGCTAGGGAGAGTGTACCAGAGACTAGCGTAGAGTTACCCACTGAGACCATTCAGGTAGTACATGAGTTTCGTGATGTCTTTCCTGATGATTTACCGAATGAGCTTCCCCCTATGAGGGATATACAGCATGCCATTGATTTAATCCCTGGGGCAACTCTACCGAACCTCCCCCATTACAGAATGAACCCGAAGGAGCACGCTGAGTTGAAGAGGCAGATTGATGAACTCTTAGAGAAGGGTTTCATTCGAGAGAGCATGAGTCCGTGTGCCGTGCCCGCCCTTCTTACACCTAAGAAGGATGGCACATGGAGGATGTGTGTTGATAGTAGGGCCATTAACAAAATCACAATCAAGTATCGGTTTCCCATACCGCGTCTTGATGACATGTTAGATATGATGGCCAATGCTACTATCTTCTCAAAAATTGACCTCAAAAGTGGGTATCACCAAATCCGTATACGCCCTGGAGATGAGTGGAAGACGGCATTCAAGACGAAGGATGGGCTATATGAGTGGTTAGTTATGCCTTTTGGGTTAACTAATGCCCCAAGCACTTTCATGCGTATGATGACCCAAGTGTTGAGACCCTTCATGGGAAAGTTCCTAGTCGTATACTTTGATGATATCTTGATTTATAGTATGACTAAGGAGCACCACCTCAACCATTTGAGGCAAGTTTGTGGGATCCTTAGGGCCGAGAAGTTGTACGCCAACCTAAAGAAGTGCTCGTTCTTATCTAGTAGTGTGATCTTCTTAGGTTTTATTGTGTCAGCTGAGGGCGTATCGGCGGATCCCGAGAAGGTCAAGGCCATCGTTAATTGGCCTGAACCCCGCAATATTCATGAGGTGCATAGCTTTCATGGCTTAGCCACTTTTTATAGGCGGTTCATTCGAGGCTTCAGTTCCATTGTGGCTCCCATCACGGACTGCATAAAAAAGGGAGAGTTTCAATGGACAAAGGCCGCCTCGAAGGCCTTCAAGGAGATAAAGGTCAAGATGACCGAAGCCCAGTCACGCGACTTCCAGATTTTTCAAAAGCTTTCGAAGTCGCATGTGACGCGTCAGGAGTCGGCATAGGAGGAGTACTTAGCCAGGAAGGGCACCCTGTCGCCTTTTTTAGTGAGAAACTGAACGAGGCGAAGCAAAGATATTCCACCTATGACAAGGAATTCTATGCGGTAGTGCAATCACTACGCCACTGGCGACATTACTTATTACCGCAAGAATTCGTCTTGTTCTCGGATCACGAGGCCTTAAGATACTTGAACTCTCAGAAGAAATTAAGCCCCAGGCACGCTAAGTGGGTTCAATTCCTTCAAGAGTACACTTTTGTGCTTAAGCACAAGGCCGGTATAGAGAATAAGCCTGCTGACGCGTTGAGTCGTCGAATCGCATTACTCAACTCCATGAGCGTTGAAGTTACGGGCCTTGAGCGCATCAAGAGTATTTTGAGTGTCCAGATTTTGGGGTTGTGTATACATCTTTATTAGAGAGTCCGTCAGGAGCTAACAATGAGTATTTGATTTTGGACGGATATTTGTTTAGGAGTGACCGCTTGTGCATACCACGCACCTCCCTTCGCGATTTTCTTGTCTGAGAGTTACATTCAGGGGGGGTCGCGGGTCATTTCGGTCGTGACAAGACCATTGCCCTAGTGGAGGATAGATTTCATTGGCCAAGCCTCAAGCGAGATGTGGCCAAAATTATAGGGCAATGTCGTACTTGTCAACTGGCAAAGCAGAGGAAACAGAATACAGGATTATATACACCTTTGCCAGTCCCCTTCATCCCTTGGCAGGACATCAGTATGGACTTCGTGCTTGGACTTCCCAAGACTATTCGAAAGCATGACTCCATATTTGTTGTCGTGGACCGTTTCTCCAAAATGGCCCACTTCGTTCCTTGTTCTAAGACCTCCGACGCCTCTCATGTTGCTAAGATGTTCTTTAGTGAGGTCGTCAAACTGCATGGGTTACCAAAAACCATAGTGTCTGACCGTGACGTGAGATTCATGAGTTACTTTTGGAAGACATTATGGCACATGATGAATACTAGGCTCCAATTTTCTTCTGCCTACCACCCTCAGACCGATGGCCAAACTGAGGTGGTTAATAGGAGCCTAGGGAGTTTACTTCGATGTTTAGTGGGGGAGCATACCAGGACATGGGACGCCGTACTACCCATAGCTGAGTTTGCATACAATAGTTCTATCAATAGGTCCACAGGTCTAAGTCCATTTGAAGTCGTTACTGGTTACAAGCCTAGGAAGCCTATTGATCTTATCCCCATGTCATTGTCCCATAGGCCATCAGAGTCTGCAGAGTCTTTTGCGCATCATATACATTCATTGCATCAAGAAATCAGGCGAAAGATCACTACTAGTAATGAGAAATACAAATTTTCTGCAGACCAACATAGACGATTCAAAGAGTTCAATATTGGGGACTCTGTGATGGTCCGCATCAGGCCCGAGCGGTACCCTCCAGGGGCCGTTCGTAAGTTACACGCGCGTAGCGCTGGACCCTTCAAAATTATAAAGCGAAACGGTCTCAATGCGTATGAGGTAGATCTTCCACCCTCCATGGGAATTAGTTCCACATTCAATGTGGAGGATCTAGTTGCTTTTCAGGGACCCACTGATACTTTGTCCGGCCCTTCGCCCACCCGTCCTGATTCCCCAGACTTAACCTTTGATCCATGGCCTCTTCCCAACCTTTCATCCCAGCCTCTACCTCCCATACCTAGCCTTCACACCCCAAGAGAGGAAATAGAGGATATCCTGGACCATGAGGTAATTTCCACGTCGGATGGTGGGTTTCAGAAGTACCTCGTTAAATGGAAGTCACGTCCAGCTTCAGACAGCACATGGCTCACTGAGGAGGAGCTCCAGCGACTTGATCCTGACATCCTAGAGCGGTTCAGGAGTTTTATTTCACCAGTGGCGAAATCTTCGCAGCCGAGGAGAGTTGATGAGGACATCGTGCACACGCACGGCCGCACACCACCACCCCTACGCACGTACGTACGCAAAAGGAGGATCCCATCATCGATCTGGCTCGATGACGACGTCCAGGGAGGGGCCCCTAGCTAGAAGACAAGTTTTGGTTCAGAAAAGTGGGCCCGATAGTCAAGAAAAACCCATCATGGGATCTCATGATCGTGGCCCACTCGTCGGATTGATTTCATTTTTTAGGTTTTGCTTATTGTTATTATTTAGAACATCGTGAACGCTTTAGATTTATGTGTTTGGTTTTTATTTTAGTTTACTTCATCACCAAGTAATAGGTGTCGCACATGATGCGAGTTTTTGGGTATAGGGTTCTCCCTATAAATAGGCACCCCTTGTAGTTCTTTTGATTCATTGAAGTTTAAATAAAAATTCCTGCTTTATTTTTCTGCTCTCTTCGTGAGTTGTGGAAGAATTCAGAAGTGGGTGCGAAGCCCTCCCTTTTCGAAGGGCTAACTACCGTGGTGCGAAGCCACATCGACCCCGATTCATCCCCATCCCCCATCATTTTTTTCCATCTTCTCCCACCATCCATACTTCGAATTCGTCCTTCTATTGCATCAGAGTTCTTCATTACAGCAGGTTTCCAGATTTCGGCCCGTAGGCGAGCTGACACTTCGGCGGAGCACCACGCACAAGCCGTAGCTCGGATCGACCCGAAACTTCGGGGTTTTGGAGCCTCCCCCTGGCCGACCAGGGCCAAGGAGAGTTTTTCTGCAAACAACGCCCGCGCCCTAGGCCCACTGTCCATACGCGGGATCGTCTTTTGGCTCAGGTTTTTTATCCTCTTTTATTCTCTCATATCCTTTTTTTTTTATATAAAACCTAGCCCTAGATTACGTTTTCCCTAACTTATATGCCCATTTTCTTTCCCTAGGGTTCTTTGATTTGAAACTGGTGAATCCCTTGGATTAGGGACTGATTACTATGTATGTGTGAAGGATTATTTCTTATCTTTGAGTATCGTTTGCTTCATAATTTTTATTGATCCAGCCCTATCATGTGTAGGCCTGGACCCGCATAAATTCCCCTTTAATTGAACATTTGAATTTTCATGTGGGATGTGGAATTTGTGTAATTATGAATTGGTATGATCTAAGCCTGAAATCTTGCATATCATATTTACATTTCATGTCCTGCATCAAATTTGGTATCAAAGCCTCTGCCTATCCCGTGCTGGGAACAGGCCGGGTAGTACCTAATCCACGTCCTATTTCATGTGGGTGAGATCCACCCGTCTATCAAGTGTGCCACATTGGGTTTGGACGACCCAAAAATGAGACCGTGTAAACCATACAAGATAAAGTCCTCACAATTAAATATTCTAAATTATGAGAGAAGCAATGGTTTATAAATCTAATATGTTCATCTGAAGCAATTAAGGGGGCGTTTGGCACATGGTATTAGATGAGATTAGGTGGGATGAAATTGCATTTGGTTCTGTGCCAATTCCACTCAATGTATGAGAAGAATAGAAAAACTTGGAATTAGATTAGATGAAATTGCATTGGGTCTTGTGCCAATTTCACTCAATGTTAGTAAGTTATGTAGGTCCCACCATGATGTGTGGGTTATATCCACACCATTTACCCATTTTTCGATATCATTTTAGAGCATGGGTCAAAAAATCAGATAGATCTAAAGCTCAAATGGACCCCACTATAGAAAGCTGCGGGGATTGAATACCTACCATTGAAAACTTCTTTGAGGCCACATAAGTTTTGGATCTACCTCATTTTTAGGCACATGTTATAAAATGAGGTTACAAAACCGATGAACAGTTTGCATATAACACGTGTTATTCTCAATAGTTTCAAATGATGGTGAGTATATCAATTCAATGTACCACTATGGAATTATAGCAATGTACCACCGTATTACAAACATTCCATTGTAACAAGGACAATCCCTGCTATCTATAATAATTATGTCTTTTTGAATCCCATCCCACCTAATCCTTCTTAATACCATGCGCCATACACCCCCTAAAGGCGTGTTTGGGGCATGTCATTAGGAAGGATTAGGTGGGATGGGATTCAAAAAAACATAATTATTATCCATGGCAGGGATTGTCCCCATGTGCCATGGGATAAGCTTAATTCCATGCTTTGTTGGTAATACAGTGGTACATTGAATGGATATACTTACCATCATTTGAAGCTATTGAGAATAACACACATGTTATATCTAAACCGTTCATTTGTTTTGTAACCTCATTTTATGGCATGGGCTTAAAAATGAGGCAGATCCAAAACTTATGTGACCCTAAAGAAGTTTTCAACGGTAAGTATTCAATCCCCATTGCTTTCTATGGTAGGGTCCACTCCTGATTTTTTGGCCCATGCTCTAAAATGATCTCGAAAAATGGGTGGACGGTGTGGATATAGCCCACACATCATGGTGGGACCTACACAGCTTGCTAATATTGAGTGAAATTGGCACAAAACCCAATGAAATTCCATCGGATCTAATTCCAAGCTTTTCCATTCTTCCCAAACATGAAGTGGAATTGGCACAGACCTGATGCAATTCCATCCCACCTAAGCCCATCTAATACCATGCGCCAAACATGCCCTAAGGGACGCCTCTAAAATCAGGACATTCCAACACTCACGTGGGATAGACAGCAGGAATTCAGCACGGTTCAAAAACTGAAAAATTGGACTCAACTAGATATACTCCACTTGATATTTAATAAATTATTTAGTGATATTAGAATAACAAGGAGCATTTAAAATAGGGATAAATATTTAAATGGTACCTTGTATAGTTGCTCCATTGTCTTTTTTTTTTTTTTTTTTCTAATTAAAAATATATATATCTTGACCAATGAGGGACTTGGTTGAGTCACACCGTGTTGCATGGATGCGGCTGAGTTTTTAAGCTAACTCAACAAATCTTATTGAGACTTGACTGAGTCACACTATTTAGTGGTCCATGAGACAGCTTGAAATCTGACCAAATCAAGTTGACTTAGCTTTTGAGTTGATCCATTGAGTTTTAGAACTATGGAATTTAGAAGTTTTATGCAGGATTTTATATGGTTTCTTATGGTGTGGCTCATTTAAGACTAGTATTGAACTTAGTTTTAGGTTCCATGGTGAAAATGTGATGGCCGATTGATGGACGGGTCAATTTCATGCACATTTTCCTCCACACATTTTTCATATATTACTAGGCATGCCCATTATGTCAAGTTAGCCTAGTTTGTGCAAAAAAGGGTTTAGGTTTATTAAAAATGTTATTTTAATTATGTAGACAAACTCCTTATGTTGACTCCTAGATCAAGTCTATACAAGAATGTGTTATACAAATTTGAGACATTGCAGTACAACATTCTATCTTTTTAAGTTGAAGGCAAATCAAAGCCCACTTTTGGGAGTTTTCAAATCAGAGCCTATACTTTTGAAAAGTTGTACACTGCTTTTTTTTGTGAAAAACTAAAATTGCACCTACGGCAAAGTAATTAAAACAAGAGAGGAGATTTTGGCCCCTCTTTTTGGTCTCTTGCTCTCATCTCTCTCTCCGTCTCCCCTCCGGTTAGTCACGCCATCTCCCCTCCCTTGCTATCTCCTTTGTTGTCATTCTCTCCCTCACTTTCATCTCTTATCTCTTCAACGTAGTCTCTCATCTTCACGTTGCCTCGATGTCTTCTTCATTGTCTAATATGGATACACACCTATAGATAACCCACCCCAGACTGACAAGCCGATTAGAATTGGACAAAATTCAACTCGACTTGACGACCAAAACCTAAGTCCGAAACCTAATCCAAATCTTAGGTCTAAACCCTAAATCTAACGTCACGCCCCAGACTCGAAAACCGGGCTCACAAAATTTTTGATCGCCGAATCCGGTGCCGACAGCCTCTGTAGCACCCCATTCTCGGCTCCCGGCACCCATATACCAGGTTCCGATCCTGGAATCCTACGAGGAAGATTTTTAACATGAATTTGTTTCATAAGAAGCATAACCATAAGCATAACTCAGAAACAACAACCAACAACATCACCACATATCTAATATGATAAAAAACTTTGAGTACAATGCAAGATGCATGAATCATACTATCCAATCATACATCAATCCTATGCGTACTGCGCGCTCATGTGAGGCGACTCCGTCTATCAGGGAGTCCTATAAACAATCTGCTCAATGGCATATGCTATGATCAATCGCTTCTCATAACAAGCATACAAATGATGCGCATGGGCATGTATCATGATGTTATGCTAGCCTATAGTCAGTATGTCCTACTAACTCAAGTACACTAGCATGACTAACAGATATAATATAAAGATCAGTCCTCAACAACGGATATACTAGATCTGATACCACATATTCATCCATCTACAGCAAGGGTGAATCATACAATAAGTGTGCTTCCTCACCCACCCTATCATATAGCCGGCTGGCTACTAATGGGCCCAACAAGCACAAGTGGGCTAACATCAATGGAGGCCCAATATTTTGGGGTTAGCCCAATATGAATAAATGGGTCATACTAATACCAACGGGGGCCTAACAATTTAGGTTAGCCCATTAAGGTAAGATGGTCTTGGGCTTCATAACGGGCCCTAGGGAAATGTACAACAGGACATTTAACCACCGTTTACAACATGGACATTTAACCACCATTGCTCCCAAGGTGTGGCCCATTAGAATCTATCTTATAATGGGGTCCATGGTACTTATACTAACTAGGAAAATGGACGGATATCATGAACATCATCACATACATCATGGTGGAATCACACATCACAATTGGGCCTCACACAAGGGCCTGTGCCTCATGTACATCACATTGGGCCTCACATACATCACATTGGGCCTCACACAAGGGCTTCACACAAAGGCCTTACATGCATCATATTGGGCCTTACTACATGGGCCTCACACAAAGGCCTTACATACATCATATTGGGCCTCACTACATGGGCTCACATACATCGCATTGGGCCTCAAACAAGGGCCTCATGTACATCATATTAGGCCTCTTACAGGGCCTCATATACATCACATTGGGTCTCAAACAAGGGCCTCACATAAAGGCCTCATGTACATCATATTGGGCCTCTCACAGGGCGTCATATACATCACATTGGGCCTCAAACAAGGGCCTCACACAAGGTCCTCATGTACATCAATTGGGCCTCGAACAGGGGCCCATGAGCTAGGCACAATGGATAGATAATGTATGTAACACATACAATATAGTGGGCCGATGGGGCAGCCCATATAGTCCAGAAAATGAATGGACAACATGAATATACAATAAGGTGGGCCTCACAGGTCAGCCCTATGGTCCAGAAAAATAGATGGACAGTGTGCTTACAACACACACATCAAGGTGAACCTGAACAGTTCAGGTGGGCCTAGATCATACAACTGGTGGGCCCTGCGTTTACGCAGTAGGACGGCGTGGATATACAACACATACTTTATGTGGGTCCCACCGTCCCATGTGGACGGTGGATGTACAACACATTCATCAAGGGGGCCTCACCGTCCAAGGATGAATGGTGTGAATAGAACACATACAATACAGTGGGTCCTACCGTCCAGGAGTCTAGACGGTGAGGATACACAATACATATATCATGGCCCACCGTCCATGGCCAGACGGTGTGGATAGGATACATACACCAAGGTAGGCTTCACCGTCCATGGACGGTAAAAGGCATGGATGAAAGGCATGCATCATGTGGGTCCACATGTGTGGGGCCCACCAGCTTTAATTTAAGCTGATATTTGTGTTTCCTGATCGTCTAGGCTGGCTGGACGGTGCCAGCAGTGCTGGATCGTCCCGTTAGCCGCTGGACATCAGCAAGGTGGGCCTTACGGATGGTTGACATGGATAAAATATATACATCATAGTGGGTGTCCATATGGGTGGGCCACTCATCCAGAAAATCAAGCTGATCCTTGTGTTTTCCCTCATCTAGATTGGCTCGAAAATGAGTAGCAAGGTGACCCAAAAAATTTAGATGTGTGGGCATCCCATGTTTGGATAGTAACATTTATCAAGTGGGCCATCATGCAAAGGATCAAGAGAGAGAAAGAGAGAGAAAAGGGGAGAAAAACATGTGATGGAGGGGCCTCGCCACTATGAGTCCCTTAATACATGCATCATACATCATACATTCATCAAGATGGGTCCCATGCATTGCATGGCCCTACATAAGAGAATCTAAGGTGAGGATGCCATCCCCACCACAACTCGAGGGTCTAGATGACCCATTAATAACATGGATTCAAATAAAACATTATGATGGGGTCCATGGAGAATGGCCCCATCATGGATCATGCATGCAACAAGGATGGGCCATTGGCTACATCCAAAGGGTCAAGTAGGATCTCCACTATTGATTGGTGGGTCGTACATGCTTCCATGCAATAAAAGACAAAGATCCATGAAAGAAAAAGAGAAATCTAGTCCTACATATGCACCCAATTTGGATCTTCAACTTCTTCTTCCACCACTAGGTTTCAATGCTCTAAGGGAAGAGATTTCAATAGTTGAGATGGGTTTGGAAGGGTTGGATTTGGAGGAATGTGAGTGGAGGTTGCTGGATTTTTAGAGATGGGTTGGGACATCCATGGCTATTGCAATGGAGGAATGAGAAATGAAAGAGAGAGGGAGGGAGATGTAGTGGTGTAATGATGGGTTTGTAAGGCTATGATTAGTTTGGGGAAGAGAGGACATTATTACATGTAAGAGGTGTAAGGTAATGATGACTCATGGGGAAGAGAGGCCGTCATTACCTAGCAAGCATGGGATGATGACATCACCCTCATGATTACCTAGGAAATGGTGCCATATGGGATAAGTGGGTCCCACAACATGTGGTCCACGACCATTATAATGTGCGAGCCACATCTTATGATTTAAGTGTCGCATTCACGCACGAGACGTGGCGTTGGAACCGCGATGACGATGCGGTCGCGATGGCGTAGGTCTTGGGTTGAGTCGACTCGGGTTTATAAAATGCGACTTAAGGTCACACGCAAATAATAATTACAGGTTGCGGGTCACCGAAATTCGACTGGGAGGACCGCGAGATCCAATAGAACGGAATGGTCACTAGGACATAGGCATGATAGCTCTCCCCTCCTAATAAAAATTTCATCCTCGAAATTTACACTATCATGCACAACAGACAAGGAAAGAGGAAGCATATATATATATATATATATATATATATATATATATCAATCAATACAATACAATACAAAGCATAATCAATCTACAAAAAGATGGGGATAACACTCTCTAATATTAGCCTCGCGCTCTCAAGATGCCTCATTAGCACTATGATGACCCCACTGCACCTTCACCAAAGGGATGACCTTCGTCTGGAGGACCTGCTCCTTCTGATCAAGGATGCGGACTGACTGCTCAATGTAGGAAGCATCCTCACGGACTTCAAGAGGTTGCCATAACGGTGTCTGACCCACACTTCCGCAGCATTGAAACATGGAAAACATTGTGGATGCCAAACAACTGAGAAGGTAAGGCAAGCCTATAGGCCACTGTACCAACGTGCCCAGTGATCTTGAAAGGTCTAATAAATCTCGAGGCAAGCTTGCCCCTTGCTCTAAATCGAATCATACCCTTCATGGGCGAGACCTTGAGATACACTCTGTCCCC
The DNA here is from genome assembly GCA_021015155.1 of Magnolia officinalis. Lineage (NCBI taxonomy): Eukaryota > Viridiplantae > Streptophyta > Magnoliopsida > Magnoliales > Magnoliaceae > Magnolia > Magnolia officinalis. The sequence goes on from JAJHSJ010000012.1 coordinate 44,691,182, forward strand.
TGCTGTAAACTCTAAGGGATGACGCTGACGATCAACAAAACCCTTTTGCCGGCTCTGAGCTATGTGCATCCTCTACCTGATGATATTGATAACTTCTGATGTCCGCTGCACAAGCTCGGGGCCTAGGAGACGGTGCTCTCCAACCTCAGCCCAACAACCGGGAGATCTACATGGCTTGCCATACATGGCCTCAAAGGGAGTCATACCAATATGCGCCTGTAGCTGTTATTATATGCGAACTCAGCCAGGCGCAAATGCTCATCCTAATTATCCGAGAAGTCGATCACGTAAGCTCTGAGCATATCTTCAAGAATCTGGTTCACCCTCTCAGTCTGCCCATCTGTCTGCGGATAATACGCAGTGCTGAACTGTAATGCAGACCCCATAGCCTTCCGTAAACTCCTCCAAAACTGAGATGTGAACCTTGGGTCTCAGTAAAAAACAATCAAAACTGGAACACTGTACAATCTCAAATCTCATCAATAAATAATCTAGCAAGCAGGTCCAAATGCCAGGTCGCACGAATCGTGAGAAAATATGCGGACTTCGTTAGACGATCCATGACAACCCAGATGGCGTCATGACTGCGCTGAGTCCTCGACAAGCCCATAATGAAATCTGTCGATACGTGCTCCCACTTCCACGTTGGGACGCTCGACGGCTACAATGGACGTGAAGGTCTCTAATGATCGGCTTTGACATGCTGGCATGTGTCATACTCGGCCACAAAACTGGCGATCTAGCACTTCATCTCTGCCCAAAAATACTATTGCCTCATATCGCAGTACATCTTCGTCGTGTAAGGGTGGATAGAAAACCTCGATTGATGTGCTTCAATCATAAGATCTCTGCGCAACTCTGGAACATCTAGGACACATAATCGGCCTCTGAAGCGAAGTCCACCATCAGAACCAATCTGTCAATCTGACTGACTCTTAAATGCCACCTCTGCTCGATAACCTTGAAGTGACTCATCTGACTGTTGAGCCTCGATCACCCTTACGACAAGAGAGGGTTGAATCGACAGACTCGATAACCGAACGATAGAAGACTGCAAGTTAAACTCAAAGTCATACGCTGCTATATCCTCGAGCATCTTCCACTTTTTAATCATCATATATGCCACCAGGCCTTGTGGCTGACAGCTTAGGGCATCCGCCACCATGTTCGCCTTGCTCGGGTGGTACTGAAGATCAAAATCGTAGTCCTTCAGAAGCTCCATCCAACGTCTCTACCTCATGTTCAGCTCAAACTGAGAGAATAGATACTTTAAGCTCTTATGGTCGGAGAAGAGCTCGAACCTGACCCCATAGAGATAGTGTCTCCACACCTTCAGTGTGAAGACGACTGCTGCCAGCTCCAAATCATGCGTGGGGTAGTTCATCTCATGGACCTTGAGCTGGCGAGATGCATAAGCTTACTGGCTTCCCGTGTTACATCAGGATAGCACCCAAGCTAACACGCGAAGCATCGGTAAACACAATAAATCCTTCACTCCCAGAGGGAAGAGTGAGGACAGGAGCGGACGTGAGACGGTCCTTCAACTCCAAAAATGCTCACTTACAGGCGTCACTCCACACAAACTCTGCACCCTTCCGGGTCAACCTGGTCAGCGGTGCTGCGATACTGAAGAATCCCTCAATAAAGCATCTATAATATCCCACCAAACTAAGAAAATTACGGATCTTGAACGTGTTCGTGGGCTGGCCCCACTGACGCACTGCATCTATCTTCGAGTGGTCTACTGCGATACCCTCCCTCGTTACCACGTGATCGATGAACTTCACCTCCTCCTGTCAAAACTCACACTTCGCCAGTTTTGCATACAGCTGGTAGGCACAGAGGGTCTGCAAGGCAATCTCCAGATGCTGCTCGTGGTCATCGCGTGTCTTCGAATATATCAGAATGTCGTTGATGAAGACCACAACAAACTGATTGAGATAAGGACGAAAAAACTCATTCATCGACTGCATGAAGACCGCGGACGCATTGATCAGTCCGAAGGACATGACCTGAAACTCAAAGTGACTATAGCGTATCCTGAAAGTTATCTTCGGGATGTCCTCCTCTCGGACTCGAATATGATGATAATTGGATCGCAGGTCAATCTTCGAAAAGAACTATGCACCTTGCAGCTGATCAAATAAATCATTGATCCTCGGGAGCGGATACTCGTTCTTGATCGTGACCTGGTTGAGCTCGCGGTAATCCACGTAGAGACTCAATGAGCCATCATTCTTCCTGACGAATAGTACTGGCACTCCCCATGGTGAACTGCTCGGACGAATAAAGCCTAGCTCACGCAACTCGCCCAATTGTTGCTACAGCTCTCGAAACTCCATCAGTGTCATACGATACGGGGCCTTTGAGATAGGCGCGGTACCAGGCACAAGATCAATCTGGAACTCGATATGCCGACATGACGGCAACCCCAGAATCTCCTGAAATACATCGGGAAAATCATAGACAATCGGTAGTTGATCAATACTCACTGATACGGGTTCCTCTACTGCACATGACATCAAACAAGATAGCGACTCTCCTCTGGGCTCAGCTAAAAACTGGAACTTTGGCAAGCCGGGTATATAGAATGTGACAATTCTCGCAGAGCAGTCCAAAACGGCGTGGTACTTGGCGAGCCAATCCATACCCAGGATGACATCGAACTCTGACATTGGCCGCACAAACAAATCGGCGGGCAAGAAAGTCTTCCCTACCAAAACAGGGCAAGTCGAATAATATCGGCTTAATACTGCAGTCTTTCCCAAGGGCGTCGACACTGACAATCACTCACGGGTAGACTCTATTAGCAATCAGGTCGAATGACAAAAACCCTTGGACATAAAGGAGTGCGAAGCACCAGAATCAAACAATACTCGAGCGATGCATGCAGAGACGGGAAGAATACCCTCAACGACTCATCCGGATGACTGCGGGTCATACCGAGCCGCATAGAATCTTGCCTGAGCTGGATGGGGAGGTACCTGTCCCCTTTGAGGTCCCTGCCGCTTCTGTTGCCACCGTGGTGGCCTATATTGCTGTCTCAGCTGCTGATGGGGCCTCAATGGCTGAGGTGGCTGCAGTTGTTGCTGCTGCGGTGGTGCTCTCAGCTACTGCTACTGAGGGCGGGGACACTCCTGCCTATGGTGTCCTACTCCAATGCATTCAAAACAAGTCCCTGCAAATGACCTCTAGGGTGGTGCTGAAGGCACTACTAGTGCTGCTGGAGCTGCTGGAGCTCTGCCAGTTGGATGGGCTATACGCCTCCGCTGTGATCAGGACTGCTGCTGTTGGGAGCCACCGGAGGGGGCCCTCCTCTTCCGGTCTCTCCTCTGACCTCGATCCCTCTACGAACCATCTCACTCAGCCTCATAGACCTAGGCCCTCTGCACTACCTCCTCGAAGGTCTGAAGCATATGGCCGATAACAAGGCCACAGAGACCATAACGCAAGCTTTTCTCAAAACGATGGGCCTTTCGCCCCTCATCATCTACCAAGTACGGCGCGAATCTCGACAATGTGACAAAACGAGCCGCGTACTGAGCCATGATCATATCTCCCTATACTAAAGTCTCGAACTCCAGCGCACGCTGCTGACGAATGTGGTCCAAAAAATACTACCGGTCAAACCGGTCTACGAAGTCCTCCCACGTCCAAACAAAATTAGGCCCTGTAGCACGGGCGACGGAGGTCCACCAATGCTCGGCCTCACCCTTAAGTATGTAAACTGCAAATGAGACCCGATGTTGGGTCGTTTATCTCATGGCCTCGAATATCTTCTCTACTCAGGAGCGCCATCTCTTGGTTACAGACGGATCTGGCTCTCCCTGAAATCGCAGGGGATCAAGCCGAAGGAAATCTCACAATAGGGCGCTTGCGCGCTCCTGCTCTGCCTGCTTTGGGATCTCAGTGGCACACTTGCCTTGCCATAGAGGGCGACTGTCACTGCATGAAGCATCTGTTGCAACTATTGGCACTGACTGATACAGTAAGGGCTGCGCCGGTCTCGAACCGAGGCGCAGGATCTACAGGAATCTCGGGTACGGGAACAGGAGGCTCAAGTGGGGGAACGGGAACTGTGGGTGACAAAATAAGAACCACAAGCGGAGGAATGGAAACCTCAGGTGGTGGAGCGGGGGCTGCTCGGGTCGTTTGGGCGCCTCTCCTAGGCGGCATGATCTACAGAAAAGAAGAAAGGCGCCTATCAGCCTTGAGAACCCTCGAAGGCTTAGATCTTAGGGAACCAAACTAGAAGATTACGCACTCGGGACCTAATTGTCCTAAGCTCATAGTAGACATGTGATGTTGTTATAAGTTATTCCTAAGTTATGCTCTGATACTAACTCCTATCATGCCCCAAACTTGGAAACCGGGCTCACAAATTTTTTGATCGCTGAATCCGGCGCCGACAGCCTCCTTAGCACCCCAATCTCGGCTCCCGGCACCCATATACTAGGTTCCAATCCTGGGATCCTACGAGGAGGATTTTCAACATAAATTTATTTCATAAGAAGCATAACCATAAGCATAACCCATAAACAACAACCAACAACATCACCACATATCCACTATGATAAAAAAACTTTGAGTACAATGCAAGATGCATGAATCACATTATCCAATCATACATCAATCCTGCGCGTACCGCGCGCTCATGTGGGGTGACTTCGTCTATCAGGGAGTCCTATAAACAATCTGCCCAATGACATATACTATGATCAATCACTTCTCATAACAAGCATACAAATGATGTGCATGAGCATGTATCATGATGTTATGTTAACCTATAGTCAGTATGTCCTACTAACTCAAGTACACTATCATGATTAACAGATATAAAAGATCAGTCCTCAACAACGGATATACTAGATCTGATACCACATATTCATCCATCTACAATAAGGGTGAATCACACAATAAGTGGGCTTCCTGACCCACCCTATCATATAGCCGGCTGGCTACCAATGGGCCCAACAAGCACAAGTGGGATAACATCAATGGGGGCCCAATATTTTGGGGTTAGCCCAATATGAATAGATGGGTCATACTAATACCAACGGGGGCCCAACAATTTAGGTTAGCCCATTAAGGTAAGATGGTCTTGGGCTTCATAACGGGCCCTAAGGAAATGTACAACGTGGACATTTAACCACCAATGCTCCCAAGGTGTGGCCCATTAGAATCTAACTTATAATGGGGTCCATGGTCCTTATACTAACTAGGAAAATGGACGGATATCATGAACATTATCACATACATCATGGTGGAATCACACATCATAATTGGGCCTCACACAAGGGCCTCACATACATCACATTGGGCCTCACACAAGAGCCTTACGTACATCACATTGGGCCTCATCACATGGGCCTCACATACATTACATTGGGCCTCACACAAGGACCTCACATAAAGGCCTTACATGCATCATATTGGGCCTCACTACATGGGCCTCACACAAAGGCCTTGCATGCATCATATTGGGCCTCACTACATGGGCCTCACATACATCACATTGGGCCTCAAACAAGGGCCTCACACAAGGGCCTCATGTACATCTTATTGGGCCTCTCATAGGGCCTCATATACATCACATTGGGCCTCAAACAAGGGCCTCACACAAGGACCTCATGTACATCATATTGGGCCTCAAACAGGGGCCCATGAGCTAGGCACAATGGATGGATAATGTATGTAACACATACAATGTCGTAGGCCTGATGGGGCAGCCCATATAGTCAAGAAAATGAATGGATAGCATGAATATACAATAAAGTGGGCCTCACAGGTCAGCCCTATGGTCCAGAAAAATAGATGGACAGTGTGCTTACAACACACACTCAAGGTGGGCCTGAACAGTTCAGGTGGGTCAATATCATACAACAGGTGGGCCCTGCATTTACACAGCAGGTGGGCCCTACGTTTACACAGCTTGACGACGTGGATATACAACACATACGTTATGTGGGTCCCACCGTCTCATGTGGACGGTGGGTGTACAACACATTCATCAAGGGGGCCTCACCGTCCAGGGATGGACAGTGTGAATAGAACACATACATTACAGTGGGTCATACCGTCCAGGAGTCTGGACGGTGAGGATACACAACACATATATCATGGCCCACTGTCCATGGCCAGACGGTGTGGATAGGATACATACACCAGGTAGTCTCCACCGTCCATGAACGGTGGTTGACATGGATGAAAAGCATGCTTCAGGTGGGTCTACACATGTGGGGACCACCACCTTTGGATTTAAGCTGATATTTGTGTTTCCTGACCGTCCAGGCTGGCTGGATAGTGCCAGCAGTGCTGGACCGTCCAGCTAACCACTGGACATCAGCAAGGTGGGCCCTATGGATGGTCGGCATGGATAAAAGACATGCATCATAGTGGGTGTCCATATGGGTGGGCCAGTCATCCAGAAAATCAAGCTAGTCCTTATGTTTTCCCTCATCCATATTGGCCCGAAAATGGGCAGCAAGGTGACCCTAAAAATTTGGATGTGTGGGCGTCCCATGTTTGGACGGCAACATGCATCAAGTGGGCCATCATGCAAAGGATCAAGAGAGAGAGAGAGAGAGAAAGAGAGAGAAAAGGGAGAAAAATGTGTGATGGAGGGGCCTTGCCACAATGGGTCCCTCAATACATGCATCATACATCATATGTTCATCAAGATGGGTCCCATCCATTGTATGGCCCTACATAAGAGAATCTAAGGTGGTGATGCCATCCCCACCACAACTCAAGGGTCTAGATGACCCATTAATAGCATGGATTCAAATAAAACATCATGATGGGGTCCATGGAGAATGACCCCATCATGGGTCATGCATGCAACAAGGATGGGCCATTGGCCACATCCAAAGGGTCAAGTAGGATCTCCCCTAGTGATTGGTGGGTCCTACATGCTCCCATGCAATAAAAGACAAAGATCCATGAAAGAAAAGAGAAATCTAGTCCTAAATATGCACCCACCTTGGATCTTCAACTTCTTCTTCCACCACTAGGTTTCAATGCTCTAAGGGAAGAGATTTCAATGGTTGAGATGGGTTTGGAAGGTTTGATTTGGAGGTATAGTGAGTGGAGGTTGCTGAAATTTTAGAGATAGGTTGGGACGTGCATGGCTATTGCAAGGGAGGAATGAGAAATGAAAGAGAGAGGGAGGGAGATGTAGTTGTGTAATGATGGGTTTGTAAGGCTATGATTAGTTTGGGGAAGAGAGGACATTATTACATGTAAGATGTGCAAGGTAATGATGACTCATGGGGAAGAGAGGACATCATTACCTAGCAAGCATGGGGTGATGACATCACCCTCATGATTGCCTAGGAAATGGTGCCATATGGTATAGGTTGGTCCCGCAATGTGCAGTCTACGACCATTATAATGCGCGGGCCAAATCTTATGATTTAAGCGTCACATTGATGCACGAGACGCGACATTGGAACCGCGACAACAATGCGGTCACGATGGCGTAGGTCTCGAGTTGAGTCGACTTAGGTTTCAAAATGCGACTTAAGGTCGCGCGTAAATACTAACTACAGGTTACGGGTCGCCGGAATTTGACTGGGAGGACCGCGGGTAGAGCTGTACACGAGTCGAGTCGAGTCGAGTATCGCCCTACTCGTACTCGGCTCTTAACGCTCGAGGGCTGCTCGTACTCGACTCTACTCGGCCAACGAGCAGGGACCCCCTGCTCGTACTCTACTCGCCCGAGTACGAGTAATAAACGAGTAGAGTCGAGTCCGAGTTTTCGAGTTGACTCCGAGTACGAGCACACGAGTAATAAAATGGCTGAAAAAAACCATTGTATGTTAAAGTTCAAATACATTGTTCAGAATCATCTGTCGTCCAGCTTGGACAGCATACACACAAAATGGTGGGCCCAACACAAGAAAATCTGCGGACGGACAGGGCACCGGACACAAAATGGTGGCCCAACACATAGATTCTGTAATCCATCAAATCAACATTAGAAAACAATAGATTTAAACGAAATTCTTACCTGATGGATGGACAGGGGCATCGGGCAGGGGTGGGACGAGCTGCGCACAGGGGTGTCGGGCAGGCCAGGGACAGGGGCACGGGCAGGGTAGGGACGAGCAGGCGAGCAGCACTAGACAGGCCGTAGGGACGAGCCGCGAGCGGCAGGGAGTGAGAGAGAGAGAGAGAGAGAGAGAGAGAGAGAGAGAGAAGGATGGCCGAATGGGTAGGGTAGAAGGGACGAGCGCTGGACGATGGGCGGGAGGGAAGGAAAGGAGGGTTTGGTTTTCGATTTGGGCGGGGCGAGCGAAAGTTGAAAGCGACGAGAAATAGGGCTTTAGTTGTATATATATGGCCTGGTCGAGTACCGAGTTCGAGCATCGAGTCGAGCACCGAGTCGAGTACCGAGTCAAGTACTACTTTGCTCGTACTCTACTCGAATTCAAAACGAGTAGGAAAAAACTACTCGTACTCGGCTCTAACACCTGACGAGTCGAGTATTCCGAGTCGAGTCGAGCGAGTACTCGAGCCTTAGTCTGCTCGTGTACAGCTCTAACCGCGGGATTCGACGGAACAAAATGGTCATTAGGACACAGGACTGACACCTAAACCCTAAAACCTAAAACCTAAACCTAAACCTAAACCCTAACCTAAGCCCCAGTCCGAACCCTATTCTGAACCTTAGGTCCAAATCCTAAACCTTAATTCTAATCCTAAGTCCAAAGGTCGTAGAAAAACCAAATCATAAGAACCCCAAAAATTGGTTCCCTAAGTCAACTTACTAAGTCATACCAAGTCAACTCCTTGAGCCAAAATCCAGTTAACTCATCTATTCAACCCATCCCGTAAATCAACCCAAAACCAAGTCCAAGACACCAGCCCATAGGCCCAATAGAAGCCACCAGCCCAGACAACCAGTAAACATCACAACAGCTAGAGATCACTCACACATGTGGGAGACCCCCTACCAAAGTAGGGGGAAACCCATGCCTTGGGCAGTGGTCTAACCACTGCTCGTCATGTGATAACTCTCTTGCTCTGGTAGGGAGCTCCCCACATGTGTCAGATCTCACTCAGAAGTCCCTACTCGTGTCCATCTTCAGAAAATACCTTCGTATCGCTCCCATGAGCCCAAAATCACGCTTTTACCAAGCAATCTAGCCATTTGGATTGTACCATGTACAGATCTGGAATCTCAGCGACTCAACCCTATTTCATCCCTAGACTTACTAGGAATTATGAAAAACTGAGTTTGGGTAGCCCCCTCCCCTTCCATTTAGATCATCAAATCTCATTCAGAGAAACCAACAAGCCTCCATAGCCATCCCAGCAATCCCATCTCTTCATAAGGAGAGTGAAAGTGGAAGAAAGAGTCTAGCCCTAATCCGATCTAGTTTGACCCTAATTCTAGCTTCTTGAGCTAACCAAGTCCAATCTAAGCCACTCGATCCCATCCTTAAGACACATCCGCCCATTCAATCATCCAATCCTTAATCAACTTCGTCCAACCCAACATTAGCATTGTGGAATACCTATTCTCTTCTCAACCCCCTGCTCATCAGATTCATCATCTTAGCATTGCATTGCATCTTACAATTAATTAATCTGGGCATATGCTCTGCAACTTCCTGATATAATTAGATCATGACCATTAAAAACCCTGGTCAATTAATTCACACTTTGGCAAATGGAGGAGTTAGGGTAGATTTATCTTGCCCAAACCGAAGCCCGTCATAGGCATTGCATTTGACACCGCGTAACATATACTCCATTACATCATAATCATCAAATCACATAAATAAGCACCCCTGCACCTAGCTAATACAAAAGTATGCTCTGTGGCTTAAAGACATAGTCGAATCTTGCGCATCAAAAACTTATGCTGATTTGTATTGAACACTACATGACACACTGTTGCATCATCAACGCATAAGAAACTAGAACTAATCCTTAAAGATAATTAAATCCTGTGAAGTAGAGATCGTACAATTGTATTGGCAGCGTAGGCTGCCTAATACATTCCCTCTCTGTAAATGTGGTCATTACCTCAAATCTTCGTCTGCAGATTAATGATTCATCTTAAGATCGAGAATCTTCATATTCTCTCTCTTAAGCATATCTACAAGGTCGAGCCGACTGTAGAATTAACGTAATTGGCTAGTGGCAACTCTAGTCATATATAACACCCTTCTCAAATACACAAAACAGAAACCCCTTTAGAGAGGCACCCATGGAAGCACGAGTTAGTCCCCTCCCAAGATCCAGTGTCCATAGAATGATGACTCCACTGGGGACTCACTAGTTGCACTAGTCATGACCTAACTTGAAAGGTAAAATTCTACTAATCCTCGAGGATTGATAGCTCTTGTGCATTAGCATCAACATTCGACATTCATCTCATCCTAAAGCCTAAAAACTCATAAAAAACCAAAATCCAAAACCATTGGGCCCCTTTGAGCCAGGCGCCCTCTTATAGACCCTCATTTTCATAATATAATCCACATAAGATCTAGGATAGCCATGGCTAACTAAGAAGACGAAGTCCATTTCCCCGCTCTTGACATGCACGATGCTTAACCCTTACAAACATAGCCCGTGGAAGCCGTGCCAGTTGCCTGCATCCAGGAGCTGACACTAGGTATGAAAGCAAACCGAGAGATGTTCTTCTAATTCTTGCAAGCCCAAGCTAATAGTTAAACTGAACTCATCCAATAACAACAACAATTTGTTCTCCTTCTGGCTTCCAGTTCAATTTATGCACATCCGTCGGAGTCTGCATAAGATTTCTGACAATAACCATCACAATCCTCATCAATGGGGCATTTATTTCAATACCCTCTCCCCCCCGCAGCTGGAAGTCAATCTCAAAACAATCCTAAAATCAGGATTCCTAGTCAATTCCAGAACATTCCCACAGTTGGGACTTCCATTGAATATCCGGCCAACCTCGGAGCCGGGGTTTCAAATCAATTCCAAACTGTCCTACAACCAAGATCTCCAATCAATTCCCAGCACATCCCTTAAACGAGATTTCAAATTAATTTAAAATAGCATCAACTTCCCCGACCGGAAGCGCAGGGATAGTACTAGCGGATGCCCACAATGAGGTAGTGTCATGCCTTATTCAACCAGTGGAACACGACAGATACCCAACAAGGGTGTCACTTCATAACATCTCTGCCTCCTCCAACTGGGAGTGCTTTTCAATTTTAACAATTTTCTGTAGCCAGGAACATAAACCTTCAAATAGGCTCCCCCTAACGGGAGCCATATGATCGAAGAAATTGACCACTATACTGAATAACTGGAACAAGCCTTTCTGCGAGAGCCGTCGGTCTCTCAAATGAGCCATACCGGAAATGGTGGAGTTGCGAGAGTAACTTCAAGACATGCAAAATGAGTTTTAACACCAGCAGGGGATAAACCTCCCCTCAACGAAGTTCAGGGACCCATGTCCCTTCCAGATGCACGGGTGCCCTTGAATTTTGAGGTACCCAAATTTAAGAGACATGATGGTAGTGGCTACCCTACAACACACCTCAAGGATTTTTACGGGGAGTTAAATCCAGTTGCTAGGAATGAAGGAGCCCTTGTTTATTCCAAAAATCTCTGAAGGACAATGCTTCATACTGGTATACTTCATTAGATTGTCACCGCATCAAAACTTCGGAGTACCTCTCCCAAGCGGTTGTCGCTAGATTCGAGTACAATCTCAACATGTTTCTTAAGAGAGTAGAATTGACAGCCCTTAGGCAGAGGAGTGATGAAACGCTGTCATCTTATGTAGAGCTTTGTGAGTTATGGTAGTCAAAATGTGAACCCCAATCGGTGACGAGGAGTAAATCTCTATGATCATCAACTCAACAAACCTCAACATCTCTGGGTACCTTATCTTGCATGTTTACATTAATTTCTCTCAGCGTATTTGCATTAGGGAGAAAGTAGAATCAAGAATTCATGTGGGTATGATCTCCCTGTGGCCTTAGTAAGACGCTCTGGTCAAGCAAAATAAAGTTGAAGGAAAACCCGGGGGATATAGTAATGGGAACGGAAATGGCTCCGCCCAACGCCCGACAAAAGTGAACAACATCATTGCCACCACCTAATGGAATAGGTATGCTCCCCAACAGGGATGCCCACGACATTGGCCACACCAACCTCAACAACACCAACAAAGATATCAACTACTTCTACCACCTTAACCATAATAGCAATAATAGCCTAGGGGCAATACCCGGTACCTATACCAGAACATGCAGATGGCCAGGGAGCGTAGGAAGTTAATCCTGCTCACACAAATTTATAGCCAAATTATGAATACATTGGTGCATAAGAAACTTCTTACCCCTTTACAACATAGGTCTCCTTCGAACCCTCTTCCTCCCAACTACAGTGACAATGAGTACTCTGCATACCCAATGTTCAAAATATCGGTATCGCATAATGTATCACACCCTTGGGATACAAATATGTATTAGTTATCGTACGAGATATATCATTTGTATCGCGTAATTTATCACACTTTTTGGAAAATATGGGGAAACATTGGGAAAATTGTTGAATTTTTAATGAAATTTTAGGAATTATTAAAAAAGATCTTAATACACACTTTTAAATCATAAAATCTCAAAAAAGAAGTGCACATAATAGGTTTCATTTGTATAGGATCCTAAGTTATGCGCTATCCGATTGAACTAAGACAACTATATTCAAATATGATGCATAACATTTATAAATGTATCAAGATATGTAAAAAACACAACCAATGCATTAAAAAACAAAAGATATAGTAGAAATTATAAAACATACCTACCAATGATGTGACTGGCTATGACCTATACCCACAGAGAGTTAGGTGGTGGCTCGCAATCATTGTCTTCATCTTGACGAGGCTGGAAAGAATACCACTCCACAAATCGACAATATTGTGCCCAAGTCATAGTAGAATGGTACCAATGAAGATACTCCCTGACATAACGCTTGTACTCATCCTCTCCGAACTAAACTAATACACCCATTCGTGGGTATTGTATATGGTCACAGTTTATGGCTGATATGGATCTGGAATGGGCATAGATGGAGCTACCGAGTATCCATACTAGTCTCCACATCCACATCCATACTGCTTCCCATATACCTGCCCGTATGTGAAAGTGACGTCCTAACCATAGTAAAAAATTCATTGTTCATAATTGTTGGATTCCCTCCCTGCATATCCACTAGCTCCTATCCATACCCATACTGTGGCATAAAGCTCGAGGTACTTTCTTATGTTTGTGATCCATATCCATGTTGTGGCCTACAACTCGAGATCACCTCACTTGTCCGTGAACCGAAACTAAAGCCACCTCGATTCCCACGAATGCTTATGTCCCTCATGCATTTTGCCAGAAGCTCCTCCTGAAAATCAGAAAGTTTTTGTGTCTATTTCTTTTTTCTTTTGTAGCCTTTGGTGCTCGTATGTCTTATTGTATATAAGACGGGGCAGTGATCCTCCTAGACAAGAACCATGGTCAGGGTCCTGTGTGGTATGATTGAAATCCCCCACCCCATCAAAAGGGCTAAGAGGTCTCCACGACTAACTCACACTCTCACCACCACCATCCCCGTCGCCATCATCACCATCACCACTACTATTGTCAGAGTCACCATCACCCACATCGTTGTCATTAGACTTATCACCATCAGAGGATCCACCCACCGAATCACTCTCTGCCTCGGTGTAGGATAATATCTCCCTGCCACGTGTCCTGCGTGATAGTGATTACCGCGGATTGGCCACCAAACTTCTCGTCAATGGGTCAAATGCCTCATTAGAAATCTCTGTCACTCCACATGTGCATTGTTGAGTATCAAATATTGCATATTTCTCCCTATTTATATCTTGGTTTTATGAACATGATAACGCTTAATTAGTATGTTTTATACATATTTGTATTGTGAGGTGAATCTGAGAGCTTGGATTGAAAAGAATTTTAAAAGCATGGATTTGATGCTTAAGAGTTACTAAGGCAAGGGATGGATCTTAGAAGACTAAGATTGAAAATTTCAAGACCCCAAGATCTAAGGAAATTAAGTGAAGAATGAAGGAAGTTGAAAGTACAAAGTGCAAAAATTCAGACTGTCTAAGTCATCGACCATCGTTCGATGACATCGAAGCCAGTGTTTGATGACATCGAACATGGGTAGATGACATCAAAGAATTACAGAAAATCAAGTCTGGTTACTAGACAAATTGGATGTATTTATCGATGACATCGAAGCCCTGTTCAATTGCTCGAAGACCTACTCAATGACATTGAAGGCAATTTGATGACATCGACATTTTGGTGAATTTTTGGAGCAACTTGCTGGAAGACTCTAGACACATTTCTCGATTGCTCGAAGGCAGTTTGATGACATCGAATGTATGTTCGATGATAAGAAGAGTTACGCAGTGCAAAAAGGCGCGACTTCCGGATTCAAGTTACGTTTGATGACATCGAACGCGTTACGCAGAGTTACGCAGACTGTAAATTTGAGGCGGTTTTCCGATTTTAGGTGGACAAGGCTATAAATATGGGTTTCCTAAGAACTTTTAAACATGAATTAGGTTTTGAAAAGCAGAGAAAAAGGGTGGAGCAACCTCCCGAGAGTTTTTCTTCTCTCATTTTCTACTTTTAATGCTTTTTTTTTTATGGTTTTAGATCCAATCATGTCAATGGTTGGCTAATCCTCTTGGCTAGGGCTAAGAGGTGAAGCTTGTAGCATGTTGGGATGATTTTCTTGCTTTAATTCTTATTCTTGATGAATCTTATTGATTTCTAGTTTGATATTAAAAGAATATTTTTAGTTTCCTATGATTTATTGTGACTCAAATTACAATAGATGCTGTGATAGCTTTGGATATCTTCTTTTCCTATTTTGAGATTGTGAGATTGGTAAATTTGTTGTTCACCATTGTTTCCTAGGAATGGTAGGGTAATGGAATCCCTTCCAATCATCATAATTCTCCTCAATTGAGAAGTAGATCAATGAAAAGTTCAGAGATTTAATTATCTCATCTTCCAATTGGATAAGATAGGACTCTGATTCCAATTGTGTTTCTTGAATCAAGTAAGGTAACATCTTGATAGCTACAAGTGGATCCTTAGCACCCTAGTTCCCACCTTTTAATTGATAATTTTAATTAACACCATTCACAATTACTCCTTTATATTCTAGATTTAGATTTAGTTCTTCTTCTAGTTCTAGTTTAGTTATTTTCAAAATATGTACAAGATTAGTCCCTGTGGATTGGACCTCGGTCTCACCGAGATTATTACTACATCGCGACCTTACACTTGGGGTTGTGGATAAGTTTTTTGCGCCATTGTTGGAGACTACGGCTACATTTTTCTGAGATTAATTGGCATTAAAATTAGGTTAAGATTAAAGTTTATTTTTTTGTTATGTTTTTATGTTAGGATTTTTTCTGAAATTATTTTTAGAAACTAACATTGTTTTCTATTTTGTAGGATCCTAACATAACTACTCCAATCCGGTAACCTCTTTCCAATTTTCTCTTATCTTTTCTAGATTTCTTATTTATTTTTGCTTTTCTAGTTTTCTTTTTAGGTTTAGTTATTTAGTTACTTGAAGGCTGAAAGTGTTTCATGCCCAAGTGGGTCCGTGACAACGCTCTACGTCTTTTGAGTGAGGGAGGATTAGTCGAAGGGTTGCCTATCTATCACAGGATTAGACACCACCTGAGACCCTCTAAGTCAATAGAAGTGATGGCTGCAAATTAACCTCAACCTCCAGTTGAGGAAGTTCAAGATGAAAATGAGGTATATAATGCACCCTCGCCTTGTACTCTACGAGATTATTTACAATTAGCGGGGGTGAGCACACCTTCCTACATGATATTTCCGTTGAATGCAAGTCCATACTTGCATATGAAAGAGTTTGATGAGATTATATCTACATTACATTTCCCAAACGTGTCTGAGGACACAATAAGACTGAAATTATTTCCTCTCTTTGAAAGAAAAGGCTAAGTTATGGTTGCATTCCTTAAGACCACGGTCCATTGACACATGGGCTGAGATGATAAGGGAGTTCCTTAAAAAGTTCTTCCCATATCAAAAAACGAATACCTTAAGGAAAACAAACATGAATTTTGCACAAAAAGAATATGAGACTTTCTTCCAATGTTGGGAGTGATTTAATGATCTTATAAATTTATGTCCACAACATGGCTTCGAAACATGGAAGATAATGAGCTTTTTCTATGAGGGATTGACCTCATCCATGCGCCAATTTGTGGAGATGATGTGTAATGGGGAATTCATGAACAAGGAAGCCAATGGTGCGTGAGATTATTTTGATAAAATCGCTGAAAACACACAATTATGGGATACATCCTCAAGAACTACCACTTCTAAGCCTACTCAATCAAAGGAAAGGGGAGGAATTTATGTCTTAAAAGAGGAAGATGATGTAAATGCAAGATTGGCCAAGCTCACAAGAAAAGTCGAGGCCATGAAACTTAAGAAGTTAGAACCCGAAAAGGCTATAGAAGTTGTTTGTGGTATTTGTGCTTTAACATACATACAACTGAGAATTGTCCAACAATTCCTGCTTTTCAAGAGATATTGAATGAGCATTCAAATGCCATAAACAACTACCAAAAGACCTTGTAACACCCCGAATTTTGAGGGTCGAGCAAAGCTCTACTCCCGAGATTCAGAACATCACTTATGCAGTATGGATGATGATATTCAGATTTCTTCCATGTTAATGAGTTAAGCATGCGTGGGATTATACTAAACAACACATCATACTCCGGATATAATCAAGTTAAGCAAGCGAAAGTATAAAATATATCTATTTAAGAGGTATTTCACAAAACCTCTTCCAGAGTATAAGTACGTAATCGGGTCCAATATATACATGTATTGTTCCAAAATAAACAAAATATAGAAATGTAAATGTGTCCAACTAAACCCAGATATCCCAGTGATCCTTGCTTATCGGTACAAGGTCTACATCGACCCGCCCGAGAGTTGAAAGTAGGAGAATTCCTCCTCCTCATCAAGTCCTGCTCCATTGCATAGACTTCATCTGCACCTGCATCTAAATCAGAGTCTGGTTGGTGTTTTAAAACATCGTCCCAGAGTGGGAGTGAGTGATCAACTCAGTGGTTCTATAAGGTAAAAGTTACACATGTTATCAAGTCAATCAAATCAGTAATGATAAGGCAATCATAACGATCACTTCCTAACTACTCTTTTTAATGCAGAGATGGAGTGCAAGTGATGATGTATGACCTCACATCAAAGCTCTCTCACAAGTGACTCCAATAACCTATTTCGCATATGACAACACTTCCTCAAAATGGTGCAACTCCAATGCCTTCTTGGCACATCCTAACTAATGCAGTGCGATTCATGGTTGTGTTAGCCAAGTAATTAATTAAGCTCATTCGTATAGTGAGTTTGGGAAGCTATGGTACCTCCCTTTATATCATTGACCCGAATCGAACATTAGGCATCGTACTACCGCAGTTGTCCTACTCCTTTGTTCTAGATCTATCTAGGTTCGTCACTCTTAATTAAACACATACGATAGGTAAGTTGTAGGGTCGTCACTCCTAGTCAAACACAAACGATAGGCAAGTTGCAAGAAGTTGTGCTCGCAGTCACTACGGGGAGGCTCGTCATCCTAGCGTAGGTCGACAGCACAGACACGGGTCCTACACCACCATGCCCTGTTCATGAGTCTTAGTTGCTCACTGGTTACTATAGGGAGGCTCGTCACCCCAGCGTAGGCCGACAGCTCGAACACGGTGTCCCATACCACCATGCCCGGCTCATGAGTCTGAGTGGATAGCGGTACCATAGTTAAAGTGAGTCTTTACATTGACGCGGGGTACCTTAGATTCAAGCAGTCGTGTCCATACATGGTAAACACACAATAGGTCAATCGGTTCATTAGGTAAGCTCGATTGGTACGGGCGCACGCTAACTTAATCGACATAGAGCACATAAGCACCCCTTGTGGCCTAGCCACTGTCGATAATTGTTGTGTGACTCGGATTCATCGAGTTTACCTATGGTGGTGAGACTAATTCGGCCACCTGAACGAGGACTTTTACCGATTGCCTGGGCTATGTTTGTAGCCCCAATCTTATCCAAATGTTGTTACAACCACGGGTAATATCCATCTCAGCATTTAACAAAACAATTCAAGTGAATTGTCATTTGGGCATTTCATCAAACACATAGACCATGTCAAATATAACTTGCATTTTATCAATCGATTTCATGGAGGAAAACATACATATGCATAAGACAATAGGAAATCCTATCTTAATACTTATTGTAAATACAAATCATCAACAATTCCTCATTCAAACATTTTATCAAACACATAGACTACATTAGTCACAACATATGTTTTATCAATTATTCATACAGAGAAATCTATATGCATATGACGATGATGAATCCTAGATTAGAAATCATAGCAAGCACTAATCATCAACAATTTCGCATTTAGACATTTCAACAAACACATAGGGTGCATCATTTATTTATCACAGTTCATAGGTGTAACTCGTACAAAAATTAATGTATTTACGACAATACGGCAGCAATCAAGACAAACATAAATCATTAACTGTCATGAAAGCATTGATAAACCGCAATCTAAGTATTTATAGTCCTCACCTTTCGTTAGAATGCTCGACCCGGACTCGGTCCAAACTCTACGTTTTTAAAAATGAAACGTCGGGCACCTAAATGATGAAACTGGTTAGCTAGGTTGACGAACAACTATCTTAGGTCTCTACAACGATATTAGGGTTAGTATTTCTTACCCGAAATCGTAGCCGAACGAGATTTGGTAGCTCAACGGAGGGTGATCTGGTGCGTGGATTCGTGGGAGAAGGTTTTTGCAGCAATCTCCTAACGTATCTCTTCTCTCTTTCTTTTTTTCAACTCTTGTCTCCTCTCTCTCCCTTAAAGTTTTTACAAAATTTGTATATGGGAGTGAGGGAGAGAAATAAGGGTTATTTATAAGCCCAGAAGTGATGCAAATGGCCCCAGGGCCACTTTATACATTGTTTATACCCTTTGGGCAGCTGTTTCTGATGAACAGGGCTTATAGGGAGGTGCACGACCCATCTACGTCATAAGGTACATTCCCTGACAATGGATCCATGCTAGGACATGATTTTGGTGCGGTCGGATAAGCCGATCGACCATGGAGAGCCCGCGTCAGATCAACGGTCATACTTACTCAATCGGGGCCACAATCATATGGATATGTGCAGGAAAATTTTCTTTCCCCATGGTTGAAGTTTTGTCACAAATTAACGGTCAGAAATTCTCAACTTTGCGTGAGAGTAAATGGCCTAATTCACTTATGTTTCATTTCATTTTCTAAAAATATTCGCGTTTCTCACGCACTCCACTCATAGTTCAAGTTGGGCCTTGCTGGACACTATCTGGGCTTGATTCCCGCGATGGTTGTCAAGCCTAGCAGGACGGACATCGTCCTATAGTTTCGCGGTCATCGAATCCCCAACATGCGGTCTAGGTCTGTTACAGAGTTTCAATGTACTCCCGAGAGCGACAGACCCTTGGGATTTCTCCTAGGTCTTAAGATGATATTGAGTCAGTGGTACTCATGGTTTTAGGCCTTCCCATTTGTGAAAATGGTGGCCCAAGCTTAATCCACCGATTATTTAGTACTTAACTAAATTCTATCTAAGTTATATATAATCGGACGCGGTCCTTGGGTAGTTCTACCTAAGGTGGTACTCGGGTCTTTGCATGGATTTTTCCGGGACGTTACAATCTACCCCCCTTAAAGAAAAAAATTTTGTCCCCGAAATTTGTACCTTTTCATACTCCTCGAGGATTTGTGGGTAATTCTTACAGACTTCAGCTTCCGTTTCCAAAATAGCTTCCTCCTCAGTGTGGTGTGTCCATAACACTTTCAGAATTGGGATAACCTTACTGCGCAACACTTGTTCCTCCTTATCTAGAACATGCGTGGGCCACAATACATCGGTGGCATCTTCCCTTAGTTGTACTTGCTCCCACCTGATAATATGAGTTGGGTCGGGAACATATTTCTTCAGTAACGACACATGAAACACGTTGTGCACGCCTGCGAGTGGTGTGGGTAAGGTGAGACGGTATGCCACCACACCCACTCGGTCTAAAATCTGGAATGGCCCAATGAACCTCTACATGAGTTTTCCTTTCCTGCCAAAATGAAGTACTCCCTTCATTGGAAAAACTTTAAGGAATACATGGTCCCCAACTTCAAATTTTAACTGTCTCCATCTCGTATCAGCTAGCTCTTTTACCTACTCTGGACCGTAAGGAGTCGACGCCTGATAATATCAATCTTTTCTGAGGTCGTCTGAACTAGATCTGGGTCAACTAAGCTCTTCTCGCCAACTTTTACCCAACAATGCGGAGCCCAACATGGGCGTCCATACAAGGCTTCTTAAGGAGCCATGCCAATGCTTGCTTGGAAACCGTTGTTATAGGCAAATTCGACATAAGGGAGACAGTCATCCCAGTTGTCCTTGAAGTTAAGTACGCATGCTAGTAACATGTCCTCGCGTATCTGATTTACTCGTTCCGTCTGCCCATCGGTTTGTGGATGGAATGCGGTACTAAACTTCAACTTCACCCCCATCGCCTCTTGTATTTGAGTCCAGATCATAGACGTGAATCGTGTGTCTCGGTCCGACACAATCTCTAGAGGAACCCCATGAAGTCGTCTATCTCCTTAATGTATAGCTTTGCCAGGTCATCTGCCGAATTAGAAACCTGAATCGGGAGGACATGGGCCGACTTTGTCAACCGGTCCACAATCACCCAAATGGATTCATGCCCCTTTCTCGTCTTTGGTAACCCAGAAATGAAATCCATAGATATGAAATCCCACTTCCACTCGGCTATGGGCATGGCTGAAGTAAACCCGGGGGTCGGCAGTACTCGACCTTGACTTGCTGACACGTGAGGCATCGGGACACAAAGTTTGCTATTTGGGCCTTCATGTTGTCCCACCAATACGAACGCTTCATGTCCTAATACATTTTTGTACTACTCAGATGCATTGCCAACTTTGAGCTGTGTGTGGCCTCTAGGACTTCTCTCTTCAAGTCGTGAAGGTTCAGGACGCATAGGCGGCCGCGATACCGTAAACCTCCATCTAAGCCAATCCTCCATTCTGATTCTTCACTGTCACTTGCACGCTTTCTCATCTTCAACAATAGCTCATCTTCCTTCTGAGTCACAATGATTCGGTCATCAATAAGTGGTTGTACGTGGATGTGTGCGACGCTCTCGAATGGCTCCTCTACTGTCAACCTCTATTCGAAATCTCGCATGAACCCCACCATATTCTACTCTCCTACAATCAGTGGGGCTGCAAATTTTATAATTTTCTTGTGGCTCAACACATTGGCCACAAGGTTGGCCTTGTCAAGATGGTAGGAGACTTCAAAATTGGAGTCTTTCAAAGTCTCCATCCAATGGCGTTGCCTCATATTTAGGTCCCTCTGTGTAAATATGTACTTGAGGCTCTTATGGTCGCAAAAGAGCTTGAACTCCTCGCCGTAGAGGTAATGTCTCCAAAGCTTTAATGCAAAATGACTGCCGCCAACTCCAGGTCATGAGTGGGGTAATTTTCTTCATGTTTCCTCAACCGTTGTGAGGCATAAGCGATCACCCTATCCTCTTGCATAAGTACACACCCCAAACCGACTCGAGAGGCGTTGGTGTAAATAGTATATTTGACCCCTTGCTCTGGCAGCACTAGCACGGGCGCAGACGTCAGCTTGTCCTTTAATTCTTGAAAGGCTGCCTCTGCTTTCTCATTCCAAGCAAATTTAAGATCATTCCGAGTATGTTGAGACAGTGGTCGGGCTATCTTGGAGAAATCTTTAATGAATCGGCGATAATAGCTGACAAGTCCGAGGAAACTCCTCACTTCTGTAACTGAGTCGGGATGCTCCCAGTTTTGTAGCGCGGTCACCTTGGATAGGTCCACGGTGATTCCTTCTATGGAAATCATGTGTCCTAAGAATTTGACTTCTTCCTTCCAGAAGTCGCATTTTCAGTACTGTGCAATCAACTGATTCTTCTTAAGAGTATCAAGGATTGCTGTAGGTGTTCTTTGTGATCCTTCCGACTCTTTGAGTATATCAGGATGTTGTATATGAATACGATGATGAATCGGTAAAGATACGGCCGAAAAACCTGGTTCATGAGATCCCTGAATATGGCCGATGCATTTGTAAGTCTAAACGGTATCACAAGGAATTTGTAGTGCCCGAAGCTGGTCCTGAAAGTTGTTTTCTGCACATCTTCATTCCTGACGCGCAACTGATGATACCCGGACTGTAAGTTTATCTTAGAAAAATACTGAGCCCTCTTCAATTGGCCGAACATGTCATCTATCCTGGGCAGATGATACTTGTTCTTTACCGTGACGTGATTTAGCCTGCGATAATCTATATACAACCGCAATGATCTATCCTTCTTTTTCACAAACAATACAGGAGCTTCCCAAGGAGATATGCTCGCCGTATAAAACTCGAGTCCAATAAATCATCAATTTGTTTCCTCAATTCCTCCATTTCACACGGAGGCATGCGGTACATCGTTAAGGAGATAACGTGTCGGACTTGGCACAAGGTCAATGGTAATGTCGATCTCGCGCTGAGGTGGTAGTCCAGGGATCGTTCTGAACACATCCGTGAAATCTTGGACTACTGGCGTGTCCCCAATTGACGGACCATCACAGTTTGCCAATAGGGAAGCATAACAATGAATGCGATAGAGACAACTGACCTGAACTGGGAAGGTGAAAGTCGTGCCCTTGGGCCCATGGGCTGTCACCAATCTGGTTTCACAGTCAATTTCTGCTTTCATTTTAGTGAGCCAATCCATGTCGAGGATGACGTCGTAATGATATATCTTGGCTACAATCAGGTCAATGCACACCACTCCACTCTCTAATTCTATCGGGCAACTCTTACAAAGCTTAGTGGAGTCTGAGAAGGTTCCTGCAGTGGCGATGACTCTCACCCCAATCATAGGGGTAGTATCCAACCCTAATCGCTTGACTGAAGAGCATGCTATCATAGAAACAGTGGAGCCGGTGTCCACTAGCAGGAATACAGGTGTACCTTGGATGTGGGCAGTGACTTCAAAGGCCAGCGGTAATGTGACCGCTGATTCAGACGTGTCGGTGGCGAGTGCATTACGTGAGCTTGTTGCGGGCGGTTAGGCAGTGCTGTCATAGGTTGTTGTGGTGGCCTATTTCGGGATATAGGAGGTCGGTTGTATGGTTGTGCCAGTGTTACAGATAGTAGAGGTGGAGCCGAAATAGCATGTGGTGGCTGGCGGTTGACCCTTTAAGGCGACGTATAGCCGTTATCCCTCATCTTGGTAAAGTAGTAGAGGTCAGTATGGCCCGCTTTTTACAGTAGGTACACCAAAGATCAGAACGTCTCTGCTGAGCCAGCGGAGCCATTGGTCTTGAAGGCGAGTTCATACATGGCCTCTTGCCGAGAAACGGCCGGTTCCGCAATTCGGGCCTAAGCCTCGGGCCCATTGACATGCGTGTTTGGGACACCCATTCAATATCCTGCTCAGCTCGCAGGGCCATGTTCACCAACTCAACATAGTTGGGAATGCTAGTACAACACATCTTCGTGCGGATGTCAGCCCGTAATCCTTCTGAAAATCGCCGGATTCTCATCGGCTCATTTGCCAAGATCAAAGGAGCATATCTAGCTAGCTCCGTGAAACGGTTCTCATATTCTGCCATTGTCATCCCCCTGTCTGAGGCGGAGGTATTCGACCTCTTTTTCATTACGATACATGAGGGGAAAGTATTTCTCGTGGAATCGTACCTCGAACTCGTCCCATGTCCACGCAAATTCTGTGGGAATGGTTCATAGGACACTGTCCCACCACAGGTTATCTTCCTTTTCGAACATGTAAGTCACAAGTTCGACCTGTTCCGCTTAAGAGCAGTGTAATGGACTCAACATCTTAGAAATACGATCCAGCCAGTACTCGGCTTCCTCGGGTTTATGAGTACCCGTAAAAGTGGGAGGATGGCGGCGTTGAAAACTCTCAAACAGGCGACTTGCAGTCATAGTCCCAGTAGCCTGTACGTGTGGCACCGGCGGGGCCACGTTCATGTTTTGTGCAATGGCCCCCGCTATAGTCGCCAGGACTTCTTGTTGTTGTTGCATTAAGAGTATCATTTGCTTCAATCTATCAGGGGGAGAGGCTGCTTGAGGCAGGTGTGGCGTCGACGAAGATGCGTGGTTCTAACCTAGAACTGGTGGTGCACTCGGCATTGGCCCATTTGTGGGGCCAGTGGCCGGTTGTTAATCCGACATCGTTTCGCTATTCTGACCCTAACTAGGGCCCTGTTAGCTATCGTTCGGAAAAGGGGTTCCGTTAACCAACTCGCCAGGTGGGAGACGTGCCATGTTCCGAGTGATTTTAGGAGGCATTCCCTATATACAACATAGGGTACAACATAAATAGAGTTAGGATAACATCATAAACTTTTTCCAACCATTCCACACATTTCTAAACAAAAGGAGTTTCACTCATTTCATTAAACAAAATTTGTCACAGTTACATATGATATGACATTACATGTACTATGACAGAGAACACATGAAAGCTGACTAACAAAGGTTTCAACACTTACTAACCTAACATCCAAACTAAGCCTATCCAAGGCTATTACAAAAAGCAAGGAAAGTAACTACAAACTATACTACTAATCCTCCGATTCTGGTGAAGGCGGAGGTGCTCCTTATCCTGCATGCAGCACAGGAGGGCCTTCAGGGTATGGGACATCCTCTTGAACTTCTATTTCAGGTAGGCCTGGTTTTCCTTGAACTCCTATTTTAGGTAGGCTTGGTTTTCCTCGATCTTGGCCATGCGGGGGTCTAGGGTGGCCCGGTCCTGCCGGTTGTCACGAGCAATGGGAGGCTCCCAGTCAGAGTCCTGAGCCTCCACTTCTTCCTCCTGTTCCTCTTCTTCACTTTCTTCCTCTTCTTCTGTCTCTTCCTTAATCTTGTCTCCGAATTCTTCAAGTCTGGCTTGGCATTGCCTGGGACCTATTTTCATGTTGTTGAGGGTAGTCTCATTGATGAAATGGACAGGGGCGAGATTGTTCATGTGGAGCCTGAATCTAAAGTTGCGGGCGATCTTGCAAACTAGTTGGCCGAATGGGAGAGATGAGTCCCCCTGAGTAAATTGTGCTGCCCTCACTATCTAAGTCAAGGCAAGAGTGGGCAGGCACACCTTTTCTCCCTGTCCAACTCGGTACAGGAAATCCACCATAAATCTAGTGCATTTCGTGCGGTTGCTCCATCTAGGATACACGTTGTACGTGCATATATGGTGAAGCAGGCGATAATCGTCAGTCATGCGTGTCATTGGGAGGCTGTTCCCTCGCCTCCAATTAACGAGTTGGCCGCAAAGGAAGCGAATGCGACAATCTCGCTCCCATCCACTAGTGAGATTAGTCTCACTGGCATGCACAACACCATGCTCCACTCTCATGATACGGGCCATGATATCCACATCGACCTTGGTTTTTGTTCTCCCCGATGGGATGGTAAACTGGAGAGGCTTAAGAGTTGGGTCCCTTATGTGTGCATAGAAGGACCGCACGGTGCCCTCACTGGCATGTGTTTTTCCTTCAAATATGGGGCCCCACCCGTTCTCCAGGAGGTGCTCGATCATTGGATACATCCCAAACAATCTCTCATCCACGTGAGCTTCGAAAAAAACTTTATGATTACAAAACTTACCGAGTCCGGTGCCCACCGGTAGAGACCTCTCTATCGGGATTTGGGGGTTAAGGTCCTGCTTTGACCTCCGTTCGGCGCTCGCGCTTGTCTCGGCACTTGTTTTCTTTTTGGAGCGTCTCGGACAGCTTGGGCCGACCTCGTCCAGGGCCGCTCGCTTCTTTCCCACGAGGGAAAGGAGCGTTGAAATAGAGAAGATGGCGGCCACGACTCAAAAAGGGCCATGAAGATGGAAACACTTTGAGGATGGAGTGGATTTGAAGTTATGGGGGTTATGAGATACAAAAAGGAGGGTTTTGTGCTCAAATGAGTGAGAATAAGGGAGAGATTTGAAGGATTGAGAGTGATTGGGGTTGTGAGTGGGTAGAATTGAAAAACGTAAGGAAAATTAGGAGACGCAAATGATGGTTTTAGAGAAATAGAGGTGGAGGGGTGTAGGATGTAAAGAAAATGGGAGATTTGGATGTATGGAAATGAAGGTTTGAGAGAGAGAGAGAGAGAGAGAGAGAGTTTTTAGAGGGTTGGAAGGGTTTGAGGGGTTGTGAATAGGTGAAATGAGGGGAAAAAGGGTGGTAGGGAGGTTTAAAGGGGTCCCTCACACGTGGGAGAGACCCACCATGTTCGGCCGACGGCGGTCGCTGCCGCACCCTACTGGTCGGGCCGGAGGTGCGCCATCGATCGAGCGGTGCCGTTGAGCCCTGTTGGCCTGTCCGGCAGTGCCCCCGCCATCCGGCGATGGCCACCCCCCCTCCCCCCCCCCCCCCCCCCCCCCCCCGTGATAATTTTTGGTCTGTGGGACCCCGTGGGCTCCACCGAACTCCTTGGTTTGGGTCCTTAGGACCGTATGGTACATTTTTCATGGTCCAACGCACGTATATTCACGCCACCTAGATCCATCTAAGGTTTGAAATTCATCAACTGATGACTCGAACCCGTCTACTAACGGCCTAGAGGCGACTTAGGTCAATTCACGTGATCTAAGATATGTTGTGGATTAAATTACAGCATTTGGTCTCGCCCGTCGGGGAAACTTTGGGATCCTAATATCGTTTCTAAATTCCATCGCCCCCTTCCTAAGTCAGAGTGCTTCAGAGTACGTCATGTGGCCTATAACACAGGTCCAGTTTAATCCAATTCATGCTCTGATACCAACTTGTAACGCTCCAAATTTCGAGGGTCGAGCAAAGCTCTACTCCTGAGATTCAGAACATCCCTTATGAAGCATGGATGATGATATTCAGATTTCTTCCATGTTAATGAGTCAAACATGCGTGGGATTATACTAAACAACACAGTAGAAATGGTAAACATTGGCGCGGGGTGCATTAGATTCAAGCAGTCGCGTATCGGTACGAGACGGATCAGTTATGCTAAATCGACTTTACCAATATATACATGTATCATTCCAAAATGAACAAAATATAGAAATGTAAATGTGTCCAACTAAACCCAGATATCCTAGTGATCCCTGCGTATCGGTACGAGGTCTACATCGACCCCCCCCCCCCCCCCCAGAGTTGAAAGTAGGAGAATTCCTCCTCATCCAAGAAGTCCTGCTCCATTGCATAGACTTCATCTGCACCTACATTTAAATCAGATTCTGGTTGGTATTTTAAAACACCATCTCAGAGTGGGAGTGAGTGATCAACTCAGTGGTTCTATAAGGCAAAAGTTACACATGTTATCAAGTCAATCAAAGCAGTAATGATAAGGCAATCATAATAATCATTTCCTAACTACTCTTTTTAATGTAGAGATGGAGTGCAAGTGATGATATATGGCCTCACATCAAAGCTCCCTCACAAGTGACTCCGATAACCTATTTCACATATGACAACACTTCCTCAAAATGGTGCAACTACAACGCCTTCTTGGCACATCCTAACTAATGCAGTGCAATGCATGGTCGTGTTAGCCAAGTAATTAATTAAGCTCATTCGTACAGTAAGTTTGGGAAGTTAGGGTACCTCCCTTTATATCATTGACCTGAATCGAACATTAGGCATCAGATTACCGCAGTGGTCGTACTCCTCTGTTCTAGATCCATCTAGGTTCGTCACTCCTAGTTAAACACATACGATAGGCAAGTTGTAGGGTCGTCACTCCTAGTCAAACACATACGATAGACAAGTTGCAAGAAGTTGTGCTCGCGGTCACTACGAGGAGGTTCGTCACCCTAGCATAGGCCGACAGCTCGGACACGGGTCCCGTACCACTATGCCCGGCTCACGAGTCTTAGTTGCTCACTGGTCACTATAGGGAGGCTCGTCACCCTAGCGTAGGCCGACAGCTCGGACACGGTGTCCCATACCACCATGCCCGGCTCATCAGTCTGAGTGGATGATGGTACCATGGTTAAAGTAAGCCTTTACATTGGTGCGGGGTGCATTAGATTCAAGCAGTCACGTCCATACATAGTAAACACATAATAGGTCAATCGGTTCATTAGGTAGGCTCGATTGCTACGGGCGCACGCTAACTTAATCGACTTGGAGCGCATAAGCACCCCTTGTGGCCTAGCCACTATTGACAATCGTCGTGCGACTCAGATTTATCGAGTTTACCTAAGGTGGTGAGACTAATTCGGTCACCCGAACAAGGACTTTTACCGATTGCCTGGGCTACGTTTGTAGCCCCAATCCTATCCAAATGTTATTACAACCACAGGTAATATCCATCTCAGCATTTAACAAAACAATTCAAGTGGATTGTCATTTGGGCATTTCATCAAACACATAGACCATGTCAAATATAACTTACATTTTATCAATCGATTTCATGGAGGAAAACATACATATGCATAAGACAACAGGAAATCCTATCTTAATACTTATTGTAAATACAAATCATCAACAATTCCTCATTCAAAATTTTAGTAAACACATAGACTACATTAATCACAACATATGTTTTATCAATTATTCATACAGAGAAATCTATATGCATATGATGATGATGAATCCTAGATTAGAAATCATAGCAAGCACTAATCATCAACAATTTCCCATTTAGACATTTCAACAAACACATAGGGTGCATCATTTATTTATCACAGTTTCATAGGTGTAACTCATATAGAAATTAACGTATTTACGATAATATGGCAGCAATTAAGACAGACATAATTCATTAGCTGTTATGAAAGCATTGATAAACCGCAACCTAAGCGTTTATAGTCCACACCTTTCGTTAGAATGCTCGATCTGGACTCGGTCCAAACTCTATGTTTCCAGAAATGGAACATCGGACACCTAAATGATGAAACTGGTTAGCTAGGTTGATGAACAACAAACCTGGATCTCTACAATGAAATCGTAGCCGAACGAGATTTGGTAGCTCAACGAAGGGTGTTCTCGTGCGTGGATTCGTGGGAGAAGGTTTCTGCAACAATCTCCTAGCGTATCTCTTCTCTCTTTCTTCTTTTCTCCTCTTTTCTCCTCTCTCTCCCTTAGGGTTTTTACAAAATTCGTATATGGGAGTGAGGGAGAGAAATAAGGGCTATTTATAAGCCCAGAAGTGATGCAAATGGCCCCAGGGCCACTTTATACATTGTTCATACCCTTTGGGCGGCTGTTTCTGATGAATAGGGCTCGTACGAAGGCCCACGACCCATTTACGTCATAGGGTATGTTCCATGACAATGGATCCATGATAGGACATGATTTTTGTGCGATCGGATAAGCCGATCGACCGTGAAGAGCCTGCGTCAAATCAACGGTCATACTTACTTAATCGGGGCCACAGTTATACGGATATGTGCAGGGAAATTTCTTTTTCTCATGGGTGAAGTTTGACCACAAATTAACGGTCAGAAATCCTCAACTTTGCGTGAGAGTGAATGGCCTAATTCACTTAAGTTTCATTTCATTTTCTAAAAATATTTGCATCTCTCACACACTTCACTCACGGTTCAAGTTGGGACTTTCTGGACACTATCTGGGCTTGATTCCCGTGATGGTTGTCAAGCCCAGATGAACGGACATCGTCCTATAGTTTCGCAGTCATCGGATCCCCGACGTTCGGTCTAGGTCCGTTATAGAGTTTCAATGTACTCCCGAGAGCGACATGCCCTTGGAATTTCTCCTAGGTCTTAAGATGATATTGAGTAAGTGGTACTCATGGTTTTAGGCCTCCCATTTGTGAAAATGGTGGCCCAAGCTTAATCCACTGATTTTTTAGTACTTAACTAAATTCCATCTAAGTTATATATAATCGGACGCGGTCCTTGGGTAATTCTGCCTGAGGTGGTACTCGGGTCTTTGCACGGATTTTTTCGGGACGTTACAGACCTTTCAGTGGACCCACCTCAAATAAATATAACTTAAGTTGGAGGAACCATCTAAATTTCAATTGGAGGAATGGATAAACTGCTACTCCTCAAGGGATCCTTAACCAATTTCTAAATCAAAGGAAACCTCAAGAGGATCTAGTCTTAAAATATTTTTAAAATTAAGAGCTTTTTAATCAGGGTATGGTACAAGCCTTTCAAGACCTTACAAGGCCATACAAGGGCTTGAGATAAAAAATTCAATTGGAGAAAAAGGAATCCTTCCGGCCCAACCTCTCCCTAATCCAAAACCGCAATATGAAATAAGCGACCCAAGCTCTTCAAATCAGATGGAGCAGGCCAAATCTATCACCACTCTTAGGAGTGGGAAGATTGTTAATAAAACTATTTCGGCGAGGGCTGAAAAGCCTAAAGACCCGAAAGAAACTGAGATTGATAGACCTATCAATGCTCCACATGGGTTAAAACGGAACCTCAAAGTAAGCCGATTGCGTCATTCCCTCAACAGTTGATTGCACCAAAACCTCTAGCTAACTCATAGGATATTTTAGAGGTGTTAAAACAAGTGAAAGTCAACATTCCTCTGCTGGATGCTGTTAAACAAATTCCTTTATATATCAAGTTTTTGAAAGATCTATGCACTACCAAAAGATGTCAAAACATTTAAAAGAAAATTTTTCTGACAGAAAAGGTGAGTGCCATCCTCAAGCAATATGTGTCACAAAAATATAAAGATCCTGACATCTCAACTATCACTTGTATAATTGGGAATCACCAGATCGAGCATGCACTTCTTGACTTGGGGGCAAGTGTAAACCTGATCCCTTACTCGGTTTACGAACAATTGGGTCTAGGTGAATTAAAACTCACCCGAACCACACTACAACTTGTTGATCGCTCAGTTCGTGTACCGAGATGGATGATTAAGGATTTGTTGGTCCAGGTTGATAAATTCTACTATTAGTAGACTTTATTGTCTTGGATACTCAACCCATTGTGGATATGACCACTCAAATTCCTGTCATTCTTGGTCATCCATTCCTTGCTACATCAAATGCAATCATTAATTGTATGAACGAAATTATGAATTTATCTTTCAGAAATATGACGTTGGAGCTCAATATCTTTTTCAACATGAGCAAACAGTCAGAGGATGTTGATGATATCCACGACATTACTTAATAGATTCTTTTGTGGAAGATAGAGCACTTCTGACTCTATACTTTGACGCTCTAGAGACGAGCTTGGCCCACTCTCATGATTTAGATGATGACCCAATTAGAGAGATGGATGCCATGCTTGATTCTGCGCCGGCACTTGAAGTTAACCGGTGGAGGCCATAATTTAAGAAATTGCCCCAAACCAATGTAGTGCCTATACCGTCTAGCCTCAAAGCACTAAAGTTTGACCTAAAACCTTTGCCTGCTAATCTTAAATATGTCTATTTAGGTCAAGAAGAGACATACCCGGTGGTGATTTCTTCCCACCTTGAGAAAGAACAAGAGAGTGTGCTTATTTCCACTCTCATTGAGCATAAAGGAGCCATTGGATGGTCGATTACGGACCTTAAGGGAATTGACCCTTTGATTCGTACTCATTGCATTCATCTTGAGGATAATACAAAAACCTCCTGACAACCACAACGTCGATTAAATCCAAACATGAAGGAAGTGGTTAAGGCTGAGGTACTTAAGTTGTTGGATGTGGGTATCATATACCCTATATCCGATAGTTAATGGGTGAGTCTAACTCAGGTAGTTCCCAAGAAGTCTGGAATCACCATCGTAGCCAATGTCGACAATGAACTCATGCTAACTAGAGTCACTACTAGTTGGAGAATATGCATTGACTATAGAAAGTTGAATACCATCACAAGGAAAGATAACTTTCTTTTGTCCTTCATTGATCAAATCTTGGAAAGACTAGCTGGTCACTCTTACTATTGCTTCCTTGATGGGTATTCGGGCTACAATCAGATAGAGAAGGCCCTTGAAGATCAAGAAAAGACAACATTTACATGTCCCTTCGGCACCTTTGCTTACCGAAGGATACCATTCGAACTATGTAATGCCCCCACCACCTTTCAACAATGCATGTTAAGCATATTTTTTGACATGGTGGGGGAAGATTTAGAGGTCTTCATGGATGACTTCTTTGTCTTTGGTTCATCCTTCATCGAGTGTCTGAAAAATCTTAAAAATGTGCTGAAGCGATGTGAAGAAAAGAATTTGGTCCTGAATTGGGAGAAATGTCATTTCATGGTTCCCAAGAGAATTGTTCTTGGACACATAATTTCGTCTAAGGGAATTGAGGTAGACAAGGCTAAGATTGATTTTATCTCTAACCTACCTCCACCCAAGAGTATACGTGACGTACGATCCTTCCTAAGACACGCCAGATTTGATAGACGATTCATAAAGGACTTTAGTCATCTCGCTCGTCCTTTATGTAATCTCCTTCAAAATGATACACCTTACGAGTGGGCTGAGCAATGCCAGGAAGCTTTCACTAAGCTTAAAGCTATGTTGACAACCGCACCTATCATGCAGCCACCCGATTGGAGCATCCGTTTTGAGATAATGTGCGATGCATCTGATTATGCTATTGGGGTGATGTTATACTAGAGAAATGAGAAGAAACCCTATGTGATTCACTATGCAAGTAGAACTCTAAATTCTGACCAAGTGAACTACTCCACTATAGAGAAGGAACTCTTAGCCGTAGTATTCGCTTTGTACATATTTAGATCCTACTTGATCGGATCCAAGATCATCATTTACATTGATTATGTAGTGCTTAATTACTTTCTGTCTAAAATTGATGTTAAACCCTGCCTGATAAGATAGATCCTTCTACTCCAAGAATTCAACATAGAAATACGAGACAAAAATGGAGTAGAGAACATAGTGGCTGATCATCTCTCTAGGCTTGATCTTCCCAATTCCCTTGAGCCGACACCAATAAACGACATGTTCCCTGAAGAACAATTGTTTAAACTCTCCCAACTACCTTGGTTTGCTAACATTGCAAATTATCTCCCAACAATTGTTTAAACTTTGTACCAAGATTGACCTCCTAGTCTGATGGAGGCGTAGTTAGGTTTATTGCTTTCAAAGAATTTAGGATTAAGATAGTTTTTTTTTCCCATTAAGTTTAGTCTTCTTGCTAACCCATCTACATGTTGAGAACTTTGGAAAAGCTTCAGTTCTCCTTCTTCAGGTACTACCTTTCTATCACTTCTCCTTTCTTTTCGTTGTCTCATGTGCACTGCATGCTTATATCTTTTACATTGAGGACAATGTAGATTTTAGGTTGGGGGTGTGGATTAGGTAAACTAATCAATTTTCTCTTAGTCTTTGAGCAAAAATTTTAAAAATTTTTAATTTTTCAAATTAAAAACCTGTTTGAAAAGCGAAAGTTCGTATAGTTAAGAATGCTTTGAGTATGATGATAAGATAGAGATTAAATTTTGAATTGTTCGAGTTTGATCAACCAAGTAAACTATCACTTAAGTTCTTTCATCTAATTGATTAAGAGGAAGTTTGAATATCACATTAATCTAAATCACAAGACACATTCAATCTATTTTCTGTGAATTATGATAGAATTTCTTATTGTTAGTATGTGAATCATTGATAAATGTTAAGAATTAAGTCTGGAGAATTTTATCCACCTTAAAAAGATGAAAAGAACTGGTTAAAAAATAGTGAGATCAACAAAAAGGTCATGTATGATGGAAAGAATAGAAAAGACTGGAAAAGAATGAAAAGACTGAAAAGAATGAATAAAAGTGACCGTCGATAAAAAATTAAAAACTGTAAAAAGAAGGAAAATGGGATAAGTTCGAAATCAGTACTTGATTATTCAATCAATTTTGAGGTGACGAATGTTTAGAGTTAAATATTGCTTATTATCCCCCATTTATTTTTTAATTTTTTAACATGATAATGATTAATGATCTATTTTACTCATGTTTGTATTGCAAGGTAAATTTAAAAGCTTGGATTGAAAAGGGTGCTAAAAGCCTAGATTTGATGCTCAAGAATTACCAAGGAAAGGGATAGATCTTAGGAGACTAAGATTGAAGAATTCACATGCCAAAGATTCAAGAAAACTAAGTGAAGAATGAAAAGAATTAAAGATTTGAAGTGAAGAAAGAATCCTGAAATCGTCCTGAAAAAGCATATTCTAAAACTCTGGGTCATTTTATAAAATTGTACAGAGTTAAGTCTATTTTGAGAAACTGTGCAGAGTGAAGTCTATTTTAGCAAACCGCATAAATTTGAGGCGGTTTCTGGATTTTTTTAATCAGTTTGAAGGAGGGAGTTCCCCACTTATAAATAGGGCTTCTCAGGGCATTCCTAGGCATCATTCAAAGCATTCAAGAGCAAGATTTAGAATTTTTAGAGAGTTTTCAATTTTATTAAAGTTTTATAAATTGTTTTTTCTTTTAAATCTTTTCTATTTGCATTTATTTTTTTCTTGTTGCTTTTCTATTTTGCAATTTAGTTATGTTTTTCTAGTTCCCTCTATCCCAAGCTAGAAGGGAAGCACATTGGTTTAATGATTTTATGAATTATGATGATTGATTGTTTTTAATGATGAGATGTATGGTGTATATGCATGTTATCAATTATCTAGGTTTAGGTTTTTGATCCTCATGTGAGATCCATATGTTTCCATCATATGGGATCCATATTGATGGATAGGCTTAACTTGGATTAGTTAGATTTCCTAGATGAGATGTTCTTAACCTGTTACATTTCTTTGATTCATTATCTCATGGATATTGAATCCTTAGAATCACTGGCACTTGGGAATATATATCAGTGATGTTAATCCATGATTCTCTAATCTTTTATATCATTTATTAAAATATTTAAACTGTTTTATTTTTTGATTAGGCTGACCATAGTGCTTAGATCCTAGTTGTGTTATCAAAGTCATCATGACTTATGGAACATCAACCTATGTGTGGAACTTTGAAGCTTGGGCGTTGTTTTCAAATTAATTGAATTCCATACATTCGAAACCTTCAAAATCATTTCATTTGTTTAGTTTCCATTAGTTAATCTTGCATTTGATTTTCTCATTCTCATAAATCGTTTCCTTGTGGGATCAACCCTGTATTCACAGGATATTACTTACGAACCTATGCACTTGGAGGCAAGCAATCAACAAGCATGGCTAACATTATGAAAATGATAGTAGGTTTATGGAAAGTAAGTTGAAATTCACTAAGCACATTGAGAAACTTGATATATGAACTTATGCTCTTAGAAGATTGATGAAGAATTTATGTGATTGATTGCTCATTTGATTCGGCTATATGTTTTCAAAATTTCACTCTCGCTTCTTAGAATTATACTAATTCATGCTTATTTGCGAAAAGGATTGTTTTCTGAAAGAGGTTTAAGCATTGATAATTGAAGATTATGTCATGCATGTTTTGCTCGGGACTAGCAAAATGCTGGTTGGGGGTGTGTTGTGTGTCAAATATTGCATATTTCACCATGTTTATATCTTGGTTTTATGAACATGATAACGCTTAATGGGTATGTTTTATACGTGTTTGTATCGCGAGGTGAATCTAAGAACTTAGATTGAAAAGAAAGTTAAAATTAGCATGGATTTGATGCTCAAGAGTCACTAAGGCAAGGGATGGATCTTAGGAAACCAAGATTGAAGATTTTAAGACCCCAAGATCCGAAGAAACCAAGTGAAGAAGGAAGTCGAAAGTACAAAGTGCAGAAATTCACACTATCTATGTCATCGACCACTATTCAATGACATCAAAGCCAGTATTCGATGACATCGAACACGGGTAGATGACATCGAAGGCAGTTTGATGACATCGATATTTTGATGAATTTTCAGAGTAACTCACTGGAACACTCTGTACACATTTCTCGATCGCTCGAAGGCAGTTCGATGACATCGAAAGTATGTTCGATGACAAGAAAAGTTAGATAGTATGAAAGGCGTTACACAGTGCGAAAAGGCGCGATTTCTGGATTCAAGTTGCGTTTGATGACATCGAACGCATTACACAAAGTTACGCGGACTGTGTAAATTTAAAGCGGTTTTCCGATTTTAGACGAACAAGGCTATAAATATGGGTTTCCTAAGAATTTCTAAACATGAATTAAGTTTTGGGAAGCAGAGCAAAAGGGTGGAGCAGCCTCCCAAGAGTTTTTCTTCTCTCATTTTCTATTTTTAATGCTTTTTTTTTATGGTTTTAGATCCAATCATGTCTATGGTTGGCTAATCCTCTTGGCTAGGGCTAAGAGGTGAAGCTTGTAGCATGTTGGGATGATTTTCTTTCTTTGATTCTTGTTCTTGATGAACCTCATTAATTTCTAGTTTGATATTAAAGGAATATTTTTACTTTTTTATGATTTATTGTGACTTAAATTACAATAGACATTGTGATAGCTTTGGATATCTTCTTTTTCTATTTTGAGATTGTGAGATTGGTAAATCCTGTTGTTCACAATTGTCTCCTGGCATGGTAGGGTGA
This sequence comes from Magnolia officinalis, assembly GCA_021015155.1. Lineage (NCBI taxonomy): Eukaryota > Viridiplantae > Streptophyta > Magnoliopsida > Magnoliales > Magnoliaceae > Magnolia > Magnolia officinalis. The sequence continues at coordinate 44,727,815 of JAJHSJ010000012.1, forward strand.
TAGAATCTCTTCCAATCATCATAATTCTCCTCCTTTGAGGGCTAGATCAATGAAAATTTCGGAGATTTAATTATCTCATCTTCCAATTGGATAAGATAGGACTCTGATTCCAATTGTGTTTCTTGGCACCCTAGTTCCCACTTTTTAATTTATAATTTCAATCAACACCATTCACAATTACTCCCTTGTATTCCATATTTAAAATTAGATATTCTACTAGTTCTAGTTTTAGTTATTTTCATAATATGTACAAGATTAGTCCCTATGTATTCAACCTTGGTCTCGCCAAGATTATTACTACATCGCGACCCTACACTTGGGGTTGTGAACATGTATCAACATCGATCTCTTGTCCCGTTGCCTCCACTTCAACATGGGGCTCTGATCACCATTCCGAGTATCCAAGTCATCTGACCTAACCTACTGGTAAATTAGATCCTCATCCTCTTCTTCAATAAATGGATGTTGTCCGATCACCATCAGATCCAATGAGTCCTGTGATTTTCTTCTTCTTCGGATTAGAGTAGCCTCTCTCGTAGCTTCATATTGTAGTGACAATATACTACTTTTTAAAGCCGGTCGTACCCCAAATCTGTTGTGCTTATTTGTGTGGATGAGGGAGAATGTGCTCCAATTTCTTTCACAAGATAAGGAGGAGATTGTCTGCATGGGCACACGGACAACCAACCCCTGTAAAACCTCACAGTTAGTCCCGTACATGACCCACCATTCTACTACGAATTTTAAAGTTATTTCATTACTTTTAAATTTTGTAAAATAATATGAAAACTAACTTTAAATGTAGCCACTTACATGACATCATGGTGGTCATCGACATATTTACGGCCTAACACTCGAATATTCCAGTTGCATTGTGGAATTTAACAATATGTTGGTGGCATTTAACAACCAAGAGTAAGTATGGAATTATTAAGATACAAATATGGACAATGTAGGTGCAGAATATATTATCCCAGTATCGAATGTGCCTTTCCACGGACAGTTAGGGAATAAGTGCTCGTACACTTCAACACTCTTCAGTTCATTGTCGATATATAGATTCTTATATAGTCGTATTTGTATTTAGGAAATACACTGAAAACCTACATGATTCAAATATTTAGACATTAATAGCAAAATATTGGAGCATATAGACAAAAAAGTATATAAGTACCTACCAGCCTCATGTAGTGCGTGGGAAAGTGTCCTCTCCCAACGGCCGTCTATTATTGCACACACCCACTTATATGCTTTGGGGACTTTAGCCTGGATAGCTTCATTCATCAATTGTATGAAGGAATACAATGACCTTATTGATGAATTCCTTTCATTGTCTACCATCCTCAACACTATACAAATGGGTGTTTGCTTGTCACCACAAGTGCAAGGTTGCGATGTAATAATAATCTCAGTGAGACCGAGGTCGTACCCATAGGACTTGCTTTGTACGATTTCTAAAATAGATTAGAACTAGAATTGGGATCTACTAACTAAAATCTAGATTTAAAGAGATCAATGGTGAAATAACTATCAATAATAATGGAAAACTAGAGCAATAAGGATCCACTTGTATCTATCTTAATGCTACTTGATTCAATTGATAACATGACTGGAATCGAAGTCCTATCCTATACAGTCGGATGATAAAGCAGTTAAAACATCATAGATATATCCAAACAAATTCTGAACTTTCATTGCATTGGTTCTCTCATAAGGCATCAATGTAATGATCGTAGGTAGTTCAAGCATCTACCATGCCCGGAGTCAATGATAGATTAAGGAAATTTACAGATCACGCAATTTCAAAACAGGTAAGAATATATCAACCAGCTTTCCTAAGCATCCACTGTGCCCGGAGTCGACAATGGATCAAAGTAAATTGAAAATAATTCTTCATTCAAACCAAAAATCATGAATTGTTCAACATATAAACCAAATAACTTGAATCAAAGTAAAATAAGCATCAAAATGAACTACAAGCTTCACCTCTTAGCTATAGCTAAGAGATTAGCCGACTAAAGACATGATTGAACTAAAACTCTTAAAGAAAAACATAAAAACTAACTAGAAAAGAAGGATTGAAGAGGAGTAAGAACTCCTTAAAGCACCACAACTCCTTGCTCTACTCCTACCCTAATTCGTGCTTAGAAACTCATAAAACATCCATTTAAATAGGCTTGAATCAGACCGACTTCAAAATCGCCTCAATTTACGTAGCTATTACAACTTCGATGACACCTTCAATGAGAACTTCGATGTCATCGAAGTTCCATCGAAGAGTTCGATTCGAATTTGGAAATTGTCGTCAACCAACTGTTGAATCTATGTAAGTCATTGATGACATCGCCCGTCCAACTATTGAATCTACGTAAGGCATAGATGACATTGCCTGTGCTTCAATGGCATCGAACATGTCTTCGATGGGATCAAAGAATGCTCCAAACTATCCACTGAGTAAATCTCATAATTCATTACTTTTTCGATGTCATCAAACTGGCTTCGATGGTATCGAGTGTTCCTTCAATGGGATCGAACCCTCCTTCAATGACATCGAAGATTGAACCCATATGTCCAGCAACCAAACTTGATTTTCTCTGATTTTTACGATGGGATCGACTTCCTTCAATGACATCGAACACTTACTTCGATGGCATCAAAGTGGTGTTCAATGACATTGAACTATCAAGTTCAGTACTTCCAATTTTCTGCACTTTGCAACTTCGAATTTCTTCATTCTTCACTTGATTTTCTTGGATATTAGACTCTTGAATTCTTCAATCTTGACCTCCAAGTATCCAAGCCTCACCTTCATAATTTTTGAGCATCAAATCCATGGTTCTAGCATCCTTTTCACCTTAAGCTCTCAAAATCACGTCATAAGAGAAAATGTGTAAATAGATCAATTAAGCATTATCCTATTCATAAAACCAAGGTATAAGTAGGAGGAAATATGAAATATTTCACACTCAACACATCCCCCAACTAGCATTTTGCTAGTCCTAAGCAAAACATGCGAAGAATCAACATTTTAAGTATTCAAGTTCAAATCTCCCTTAAAAAATAAGATCCTGTGTAGTCCTATATATGTGAGCAAAATTCAAATATATATGGGTGAAATCTCATCAATCTAGAACCTAATTGCATTAGTAAACAACTAATAAGTTCCTTCTTATCAATTAACCAATAGAATCCATCTAAACATCAAGTTCCTAGTGTGCTCAGTGGGTTTCAACTTACATTGTATAGAAGTTAACTTTCATTTCATAATGTTAGATATTGAGTGTGAAATATTGCATATTTCCCCCTATTTATGCCTTGATTTTATAAACATGATAGTGCTTAATCGATCGAATTATGCATGTTTTCATGTGCGAGGTGATTTCAAGAGCTTAAGGTGAAATTGATACCAAAAGGAAGATTTATGCTCAAAAGATTGCTAAATAAAGATTTGTAGATTTGAAAGTCATTAATGAAGATTCATATGCCAAAGGTCCATGGAAACCAAGTGAGGAATGAAGAGAATTGAAGATTTGAAGTGAAGAAAAGGAATCCTGAAAATTGGCCTGAAAAAATATATTCTGGAATTCTGAGTCTAAAACAGATTAGTCCTGAAACAGACCTTCGGTCCGACCGAAGTGCAATTTTGGTCCGACCAAAATTGCGCAAAACAGTCCAGTGAGAAGCAGAATTTTCAGCCTTAATTTAGTCTAACCGAAGCCAACTTTGGTCCGACCGAAATCGTATAGAATTGTCTTGCGAGAAAGTGTGAATTTCAGCCTTAATTCGGTCCAACCAAACCCAACTTCGGTCCAACTAAAGCGTAACTTTTTGTGCAAATTTGAGGCAATTTCAAAGTCGGTCTAAGAAAATATTATAAATATGGGTCTCTTAATTATTTCTAAGCATGAATTAGGGTTGAAAGAGTGGATCGAAGTGTTGGAGAACTTCAAGGAGTCCATCATTCTTCCTCAATCTTTTTCTTCTAGTTAGTTTTTGTATTTTCTTTAAGAGTTTTGATTTTAATCATGTCTTTAGTTGGCTAATCTCTTAGCTAGGGCTAAGAGGTGAAGCTTGTAGCGTGTTGGGATGTTTATCTTACTTTAATTCTTGTTTATGTTGAACTTCATTGATTTCTAGTTTGAATATAAGGAATATTTTCAGTTTTTTATGGTTTATTGTGATTAAAATTACAATAGACGCTGCGATTGCTTTGAATATCTTCTTTTCTGTTTTGAAATTGTGAGATTGGTGAAATTCGTGATTCACCATTTTCTCCTGGGCATGGTGGATGGATGAATTCCCTTCCAATCATCAAAATACTCATTCATCTGTGAACTAATTCAATAAGAAGTTCAGATTGTGCTTTAATTGCTTCTCTTTCAACTGGATAGGATTGGACTTCGATTCCAGTTGTGTTTATTGAATCAAGTAAGGTAGCATCTTAATAACTACAAGTGGATACTTGGTGCTCTAGTTTTCTTTTGATTATTAATAATTCATTCACAATTACTTTTAACTATTCCAGAATTCAGTTTAAATCTTGTTCTAGTTCTAGTTATTTTCAGAATACGTACAAGTATAGTCCCTGTGGATTCAACCTTGGTCTCACCAAGTTATTGCTATAGCGCAGCCCTACACTTGGGGTTGTGAACAAGTTTTTGGCGCCATTGCCAAGGACTTCGGCTATGTTTTTATGAGATTAATTAGTATTAAATTGGGTTAAGATTAGGGCTAACTTTTGCTTTGTTTTTTTAAGGTCAGGATTCTCTGAATTTGTTTTTAGAAACTAACTTTGTTTTTTCTATTTTGTAGAAATCTAACATAAGCATATCTAATCCGGTAACTTCTTTCCAACTCTCTTTTATTTCCATATTTCTTATTTATGTATTTTTCTTTTTCTTAGGTTTTAGTTGTTTAGAATTTGAGGGCTGTGAATGTTGCATGCCCAAGTAGGTTCGTGACAACACTCGACGTCTCTTAAGTGAAAGATTAGTCGAAGGCTGTCTATCCATCACCGGATTAGACACCACTTGTGATCCTTTGAGTTAATTGAAGTAATGGCTACAAATCAACCTCAACACCCAGTTGAGGAAGTTCAACATGAGAATGAGGTGCACCATGCACCCCCGCCTCATACTCTATGAGATTACTTACAACCGGCGAGAGTGAGTACACATTCCTGCAAGATCTTCCCACTTAATGTAGGAAACGTGGATTTCAAACCTAAAGTGATTAAACTCCTTCCTAAATTTCATGGACTGGACTCTGAAAGTCCATACTTGCACATCAAAGAGTTTGATGAGATAGTCGCCACATTACGCTTTCCAAACGTGTCTGAAGACACAGTGCGACTAAAACTGTTTCCTTTCTCATTGAAGGAGAAGGCTAAGACGTGATGCACTCCTTAAAGCCACGATCAATCAGCACATGGGTCGAGATGGCCCGAGAATTTCTCAAAAAAATTTCCCATTTCATAAAAATAACACTTTTAAGGAAAGCAATCATGAACTTCGCCCAGAAAGAGGAAGAGACCTTCTTCCAATGCTGGGAAAGATTTAAGGATCTCACGAATTCTTGTCCTCATCATGGCTGTGAAATATGGTGAATAATATGGTGAATTCATGAACAAGGAGGCCAATAATGCGTGGGATTACCTTAATCAATTGGCAGAAAATGCGCGATAATGGGACACCTCCCCAAGACCCACACTTCTAAGCCTACTCAATCAAAGGTAATGAGAGAAATTTATGTTTTAAAAGAAGAAGGTGATATGAGTGCAAGGGTGGCCAATCTGACAGGGAAAGTCGAGACCATGAAACTTAAGAAGGTGGAAATGGTCAAACCAAAGGAGGTTGTGGAAGTTGCTTACGGTATTTGTGCCAGCAATATACACTTAACACAGGATTGTCTTACAATTCTTGCATTTCAAGAGTTGTTGAATGAGCAATCAAACGCCGTAAATAATTACCAACGACCATTTAGTGGTCCTATATCAAATACATACAATCCCAGCTGAAGGAATCATCCAAACTTCAATTGGAGGAACAGACAAATGGCTAATCCTCTAGAGGCCCTTACTTAACTCTTAAATCAAAGGAAACCTCGAGAGGATCCGGTTCTAAAGCACATCCAAAACCAAGAGCTTTTCAATCAAGGCACATTACAAGCATTCCAAGACCTTACTAAGGCCATACAAAGGATTGAGTCAAACTTAACGATTGGGGAGAAATGGACTTTTCTAGCCCAACCTCTACCTAATCCAAAACTGCAATGTGAAATAAGTGACATGAGCTCTTCACATAACATAAATCAAGCTAAGTCTATCTCCACTCTTAGAAGTGGAAAGATCATTGACGAAACTATTCCGGTTAGGGCTGAAAAGCCTAAGAACTCAAAAGAAGTTGAGAGTGATAGACCTAGCATTACTCCACAAGAGGAAGAACCAGAAAAAACATATAAGCCGGTTGTGCCATTCTCCCAACAATTGATTGCACCAAAACCTCTATCTAACTCTCAGGATATTTTAAAGGTGCTTAAATAGGTGAAAGTCAATATCTCTCTATTGGATTTCCTCATATGCCAAGTTCCTAAAAGATTTATGCATTACAAAAATGTGGTAAAATATTCAAAAGAAAATCTTTTTGACAGAAAAAGTGAGTGCCATCCTCAAGCAAGATGTGCCACAAAAATACAAGGATCCCAGTGACCCAACCATCACTTGTGTAATTGAGAATCATCGGATTGAACATGCAATCCTTGACTTGGGGGTAAGTGTTAATTTGATCCCGTACTCGGTCTACGTACAATTAGGTCTAGCTGATCATTTAGTTCATGTACTGAGAGAGATGATTGAGGATGTGTTGGTCCAAGTCGATAAATTCTACTATCTAGTAGATTTTATTATTTTGAATACTCAGCCTATCATAGACGTAAGCACTCAGATTCTCGTCATTCTTGGTCGCCCATTCCTAGCTACATCAAATGCCATCATCAATTGTAGAAATAGAGTTATGAACTTATCTTTTGGGAACGTGAAATTGGAGCTCAATATTTTTTTTCAATATGAGCAAACAATCAGAGGATGTTGACGATAACCACGACATTAACATGATCGATTCTTTCGTTGAAGATATAGCACTTTTGACTCTATACTCTAACCCTTTGGAGACGTGCTTGGCCCACTCCCCTGATTTAGATGATGACATGTTAGGGAGATAGATGCCTTTCTTGATGTTACGCCGATACTTGAAATTAACCGATGAAGGCCACAATTTAAGACTTTGCCCCAACCGATATAATGCCTTTACCGTCTAGTCTCAAGGCACCGAAGCTTGACCTAAAACATTTGCCCGCCGATCTTAAATATGTTTATTTAGGTCAAAACGATACAAACCTGATGGTGATTTCTGCCCACCTTGATGAAAAATAAGAGAGTATGCTCATTTCTACTCTCAAGGAAAATAAGGGAGCCTTTGAATGGACGATTGCGGACCTTAAGGGAATTGACCCTTTGATTTATACTCACTGCATTCACTTAGAAGAAAATACGAAAACCTTCCGACAACCACAACATTTTTTAAATCCTAACATGAAAGAAGTGGTTAAGGCTGAGGTACTTAAATTGTTGGATGTGAGTATCATATACCTTATATCTGATAACTAATGGGCGAGTCCAACACAGGTGGTTCCTAAGAAGTCCGGAATCACCATCGTAGCCAATGTCGATAATGAACTCGTGCCAACTAGAGTTACTTCTGCTTGAAGGATGTGCATTGACTACCGAAAGTTGAATACCGTCACAAGGAATGACCACTTTCCTTTACCTTTCATTAATCAAATTTTAGAAAGGCTAGCTGGTCATTCTTACTACTGTTTTCTGGACAGGTATTCGAGATACAATCAGATACAGATAGCCCTTGAAGATCAAAAGAAATGACGTTCACATGTCCCTTTGGCACATTTGCTTACCGAATGATGTCATTCAGATTGTTAATGCCCTTACCACTTTTCAGCGATGCATGTCAAGCATATTTTTTTGACATGGTGGGGCAATATCTAGAGGTCTTCATGGATGATTTTTCTATCTTCGGTCCATCCTTCAGTGAATGCCTTGAAAATTTTAAATGTGTGCTAAAGAGACGTGAAGAGAAAAATCTTGTGCTGAATTGGAAAAAATGTCATTTCATGGTTTTCAAGGGAATAGTTATTGGACACATAATTTCGTCCAATTGAATTGAGGTAGATAAGGCTAAAATTGACTTGATCTCTAACCTACCTCCACTCAAAAGCATATGTGACGTGCGATCCTTTTTAAGACCCCCCGGTTTTTATAGAAGATTTATAAAGGATTTTAGTCATCTCTCTCGTCCTTTATGTAATCTTCTCCAAAAGGACACTCCATTTGAGTGGAGTGAAGAATGCCAAAGAGCTTTTTCCTAAGCTCAAGGGCATGCTAACTACCACTCCTATCATGCAACCATCTGATTGGAGCACCTTTTTTGAGATTATGTGCGACGCTAGTGACTATGCTATTGGGGCAGTGTTGGGCCAAAGAAATGAGTGGAAGCCCTACTTAATTCATTATGCGAGTAGAAGTATAAATTCTGCCCGAGTGAACTACTCTACTATGAAGAAGGAACTCTTAGCCGCAGTGTTCACCTTGGACAAATTTAGGTCCTACTTGTTCGGATACAAGATCATTATCTACACCGATCATGCGGTACTAGAGTGCCTTCTCTTTAAGAAGGATGTTGTTCACAACCCCAAGTGTAGGGTCACAATGTAGTAATAATCTCGGTGAGACCGAGGTCGAATCCACAGGGACTAATCTCATACGTTTCTGAAAGTAACTAGAACTAGATCCAGAAGAAGATGTAAATCTAAATCTGAATAATTGGAAAGAATAATTGTGAATGATGTAATTAAGAATTGTGAATTTAAAGGTGAGAACTAGGGTGCCAAGGATCCACTTGTAGCTATCAATATGTTACCTTACTTGATTCAAGGAACAAAATTGGAATTGAAGTTCTATCCTATCCAATTGGAAGATAAAGCAATTTAAATCAAATCTGAACTTTTTATTGACCTAATTCTCAATGGATGAGAATTGTGATGATTGGAAGGGATTCCATCACACTACCATGCCCAGGAGATGATGGTGAACAACGGGATTTACTAATCTCACTATCTCAAAACAAGAAAAGAAGATATCCAAAGCTATCATAGTATCTATTGTAATTTGAGTCACAATAAATCATAGAAAACTGAAAATATTCCCTTAATATTAAATTAAAAATCAATGAAGTTCAACATAAATAAGAATCAAAGTAAAGTAAACATCTCAATCACGCTACGAGCTTCACCTCTTAGCCCTAGCTAAGAGATTTAATTAACCATAGACATGATTAAACAAAAACTCTCTTAAGGAAAGCATAAAAACAAACTAAGGAAGAAGAAGAAAACTCTTGGCGGCGACTCTTCACCCTTTTGCTCCACTCCTTAAACCCTAGAAAATGCCTTGGAGCATCTTAGGAACTCCTATTTATAGTTAGAGAACTTCAACTTTCGCATCGAGTTGAAAAAGTTCGGAAACCGCCTCAAATTTACATAGTCCACGCAAAATCTGCGTAACCTTCGACTAGTCGAGGGCAATCTTCAACTGGTTGAAGGTCACACGAATTTGAAAGATAATGTTGCTAGAGTTCGAGCCGAAGTTTCTTGGGCTGGTCGAGCCAGAGCTTGGGCTAGTCGAGCCAAAGTTTGGGCTAGTCGAGCTAGAGCTTGGCTAGTCGGAGTAGATCTTGGGCTAGTCGAGCTTCACGCAAATTCCTTTTCTTCACTTCAAATCTTTGATTCTCTTCATTCCTCGCTAAGTTTCTTTGGATATTTGGCATATGAATTCTTCAATCTTGATCTCGTAAGATCCATCCATTGCCTTAGTGATTCTTAAGCATCACATTCATGCTTTTAACATTCTTTTTCAATCCAAGCTCTCAGATTCACCTTGCAACACAAACATGTATAAAAGATACCATTAAGAATTATCATGTTTATAAAACTAAGATATAAATAGGGGAGAATATGCAATATTTGACACTCAACAAATGCTAAGCCCTGCTTGATAAGATGGATCCTTTGTCACGCCCCAAACTCGGAAACCGGGCTCACAAAATTTCTGATCATCGAATCTGGTGCTGACAGCCTCCATAGTACCCCATTCTCGAATCCGGTGCTGATAGCCTCCATAGTACCCCATTCCGATCCTGGGATCCTACAAGGAGGATTTTCCAACATACATTTGTCTCATAAGAAGCATAACCGCAAGTTTACCCAAATCACAAAGGCAACATCATCATCACATATCCACTAATATAAACATTTGAATACAATGCTGAAAGGGAAATGCATATATTGATAATTAAGGCTCCAGAAGTCAGCTGCACGCTCCAAGCTCGTCGCTGCTGTAACTTAATGCCACCTGCACGCATCTATCGTGCATAAGCTTATAGAAAGCTTAAAGGGTGGTGTAAGTGTGTGCACAGGATAAGTGCCAAGTATTCAATATAATGCCTTAATCATACAATATTGGAATTTCTGGCAAGATCATGAATCATACGATATCAGAGTAAGCGGAAATACTGCAAGTCTATAAATCATACAATATCAGAGTACGCAATACAGATCAGTTATGCAAATGAGGAGTCATAGAGAGTCAAATATCAGATGTCGAAGATACAATGCAATATGTAAATCCTGTTAAGTCTGTCTAGGCCATATAAGTGCAGAGACATAGCAACCTAAAATGCCATATGCCTGCGGATGTAATGTAATATGCGATGAGAATGAAATGACCAAGCTGGAGTGTGAAGTTGGGATGATAGTACTTAGTATCGCAGGCTACAGGGTCCATCACAAGGGACTTCTATCCAAACTAGTCTCATACCTAAATTTGGATAGTTAGACTCAATGTGGTAAACTCCTGATCTCTGGTTAGTCACGCGCCCCAACCGAAATCCTGGCCATTGCGAAGGTACACGCAACAAATAGTTGCGTACCACCAGTTCGAGTGGATAGTAAATGAATAAGTATGCAACTCCTGCTTAATAAGTCCACATATCAGTACGGTTCCTCTCTAGGATCATCACCGGGGTCTATTACACTCTGCGTCATCTTGCCGCCCCTATCCGAGAGCACAACTGGGTAAGTGGAAGAGACCTCACTATCCGCCTACCAATATCGGGCCCGACTCATCGATAGCGAACCCATTCCTCAAGCTGGTCAAACTCAACCTAGATATTGCCCCCTCACTCAGGCGGGTAAGGTCACACCCCCTCCCAACCGACCACGACATAGTGGGAGACGCGATCTACTGATATACGACCCTCATGCACTCATATATATCCACTCGGTCTCGACGTTGGGGCGTCTCCTAGCCACGGAGGTTTAGGGATTTTCAACCAGGGACATCTATGGCGCCCGTATGATAGAACCAAACATTTCTGGTGTCCCATCTGGCCATCCACGATATGCCTGCGGAGGCTACGACCTTGATGTCGCTAGGGCGTACAGTAATCACAACACACAATGCAGGATGCATGAGTCATACAATCCAGTCATGCATCAATCCTGCGCATACCGTGCACTCATGTGAGATAACCTCCGCCTATCAGGGAGTCTCATAACCTGCCCAATGACATATGCAATGGTCAACCACATCTCATAACAAACATGCAGATGATGCGTATGGGCATGTATCATGATGTTATACTGTCAGATACTCATAATCGGTATCAATAACTGGCATTGACAATCGGCCTCGAAAATGTGGACATTTAACCAACATTGCCTCCAAGGAATGGCTCCAATAGAGCCTAACATATAGTGGACCCATGGCCTCACACAAGTGCCAAATATACAACACCATGGGCCTCACTCAAGAGCTTAATACACACACAATGGGCCTTTCACATGGGCATAACATGCATCACAATGGGCTCCATCACCTGGCCCTCAAATGCATCATAATGGGCCTCATCACATAGGCCTTACTCACGGGCTAAATACACATCACAACGAGCCTTAAATACGGGCCGCATATACATCACATTGGGCCTCAAACACGGGCCGAATGCACACCACAATGGGCCTCAAATACGGGCTACATATACATCACATTGGGCCTCGACAATCGGCCTCAACGATCGAAATCGACCTCAATAATCGGAATCAACACTTGGAATCGGCCTCGATACTCGGCCTCGACAATCGGAATCGGCATATACAATCAGCTTCGACAAATCGGAATCGGCCTCGATACTCGGCCTCGACAATCGGAATCGGCCTAAACAATCGGCCTCGACAATCGGAATCGGCTTCGACAATTGGAATCGGCCTAATACACATCGTGGGCCCATGGCCTCACACAAGGACCGAACACATATCACTATGGACCGCATCAATGGGCCTAATACACATCACTATGGGCCACACCAATGACAGCATCACATGGGCCTCGTATACATCATATGGGCCTCAAACATGGGCCATAAATACATCTCATCAGGCCTTACCCATGGGCCTTGTATACTTCACAATGGGCTTCGCCCATGGACCTCGAGTTCATCACAATGGGCTATAACCTATGGGCTTCAAATACACAATAGGTGAGCCCTACACATGGGCCTTATACACATCAAGTGGACTACATCAATGGGCTGCACTAATGGGCCTCATACACATCAAGTGGGCTACATCAATGGGCCGCACTAATAGGCCTCATACAAGGGCTACATATACAACAGGTGGGCCCTGTACATGGGCCTCGGATACATCGCACGGGCCACAACCCATGGGCTTCAAATACATAATAGGTGAGCCCTACACACAGGCCTCAAATACATCACATGGGCCGCATCGCATGGATAGCTAGGATCAAACGCGTACATCACGTGAGGGCTACCTGGACGATGTGAATAACATATATATCGCTGTGAGTCCCACTATGATGTGGGTGAGGGCTTCGATTACACCATTTCAATAATGGCAGGTGCAACATATGTATCACTGTACACTATCATAGGGGTACATGGCTCACTAATGCGATCAGCACTGTCCAAACATTGTCCATGTATATCAGCACTGTCCAAACATTGTCCAGCACCGTCCAACACAATCTAGACGGTGTGGATGAAATAAATACATCATGGCAGTTCCATGCTGTCAAAATAGATGGACAGCTTACACATGCATCATGGCGGGCATCCCTCTGTCCCAATCCAGTGGACGGCGTGGAATACAAAACATACATCACAGTGGGGCCCCTTTGGATGGACGATGTAGATTAGCACATACATCAAGGTGGGGTCCATGGTCCTCTTACTGGACGGACGGTTTTGATATAACCTATACCTCATGAGATGGGGCCACCGAAGTTGCTGACGTCAATCACAGTCAGTTAAATAGCTGATGTGGGATACACCAGCCAATCAAATTCCCACATCAGGTCGGTCCCACGTGGGGCCCACCATATATATATATATATATATATATATATATATATATATATATATATATATATATATATATATATATCATGATGAGTTCCACGGCTGCTGGACTGACGTCCAGCAGCACCATCTGATGAACGGTGTGGATACAACTCATAACCAAGGTGCGGTCCACGTGAGTGGGCCACCCACTCAAAAGACTGAGCGGGTATTAAAACCCCTATTCCAACAGGCCTGATGGCAGGTGATCTTCCTGGCCGTTGGATCTGCCCAATTGGCAGTCCACATGATCTAAAGATGGATGGTAAGGATATACTACATACACCAAGGTGGGGTCCACGCATGTGGACCACCCTAGACATCACCCATCAAGTGGGCTTGAACGGTCCATCAGACACGTTTCAGTGGGCCACCGGCTGAGTGCTCTGCCGCTGGATCTGTCCAGATGTCCCACGGATGGTGTGGAACCCATACACATGGTGGGTCCCTTTGATGGACGGATGATGTGAAAATAATACATTCGACATGTGGGTCCCACGTACACGTGGCCCACTGCTGTGAATCAAGGTGATATTTGGGTTGTCCTGCCGTCCAGACGTTCAGCAGTCTGGACGGTTCTGCTGCTGCTGGTGCGGTCCACAAACATCTGATTTTGGTCGTGTAGATGGATGGCTGAGGATGTAGAACACATACATCAAGACAGGATCCACATCAGTGCAGCCCACCCTTTGAAAGCAAGCTTATGTTTGCGTTTCCTCCTGCGTCCAGGCCTGCTAGACGGTCTGGATAGCAAGCGTCCTGACTGATCATGGCCCATCTGGCCCTGCTGGATCTGGCAACTGATGGACAGTGTAGATATAAGGCAAACGATGGGTGGGACCACGTCCAGACAGCTGGATCGTCTGGATGCAACACATACCTGGGCCCTACGTCCATACAATGGATGACGTGGATGTACATCATTGTGGGTCCAGCACCGTCCACAGGCTGCTGGACGGTGTAGATTCAACGCACACGTTTGGTGGGCCCCATACTCAGCATGGTCCATTAAGGTGGACCATTGCACAAGGAAAAAGAGAGAGAGATAGGTGAGATGGAGGGACCCCACCACTATGGGCCCTCCCTACACGATGCATACATCAAGTGGGTCCCAAATCATGTGGACCCTACATCGAAATTAAATGAAATGAACACCCACCTTTGATCTCTTCTTCCTTCTTCCACCAATGCACGATAGAGCTCCAAAGAGACAATTTCAACTGTTAAGATGGGCTGAGGATGGTGGGATTGAGTGGTAGGAAGGTGGGCCACACTAGCTCCTCCATGGAAGCCATAGATTTTGGGTGCTTGGGTTGCTTGGGAAAACGAGAGAGAGATGAGAGAGAGGTTGTAAGAGAGAGAGGGAGAGAGATGGGTGAGTGATGGGGTGTGATGGGTGAGAGATGAGTGATGGGTGATGGATGTGTACTTGGTTGTAAGAGAGAGTTGACTTAGGGAGGGGTGGTTGTACTTGGGGATGGGTGTGGTACTTGACATTTGATTGATGGATTGATGGAACATGTCGTAGAGATTCTCTCAGAATTCATAACGTGCGGCGTTTTTCCTCGAACTAAACGCGGGCCTACATCTCCTGGCATGGGTATCACTTTGGCTCGTAATACGCGACGTTGAAACTGCGGCGACGGCGAGGTCACAAAGGTACAAGTCTCGGGTTGAGCCGACTCTAATATACGGGACACAACTCAGGATCGCGCACAAACACCGATAACAGATCGCAGGTCACCAGAATTCGACCGGGAGGACCGCGGAGGCCTACGGAACTGTACGGGCTAGGATACGGGTCTTACATCCTTCTACTCTAAGAGGTTGACATTGAAATACACGATAAAAAGGGAGTAAAGAATGTAGTGGCTGACCATCTCTCTAGACTTGGTTATGCTTATAAAACCAATGCATAATAAAGAAAAAGTATACAATATTTCACACTCAATACGTAACCCGTCCACGTCATCAATCGAGTGTCAGTGGTAGCAATCCTATCAACTAACTACCAATAGAAGGAGCCCATTTATTAGACCATGAAGGGGAATGGCCAGCCCTAGATTGGTCATATGTTCGAATTCCATAGCAAACTGAGGAACTAGCAGAGCTCTAATGTGTGGTAAGTGATCCAGGGGAAACTGAGTATGACCCTAATATTGATCCCAATCTTGACCAGGCAGAGGTAATGGTCATTGGGCCAGACCATGATCTTCCACCCATCTCATCAACTCCCTATGAAAGGGCTTGGAATCTCAAATGGACTTCAATCCCTTGACAGTTGAATCAGTTGGCAAGCCATCTAAGGCACCGGTCTAAAAACAATGCTAATTTAAATAGTATGTAGAGCCCTAAGCCAGGTCAAGACCAGTCATGGTTTGTAATGTTGGCCTACTCAGGGCCCCTTAGAAACCAAAATTCTAAAAAAATAAAAATAAAAAATAATCTTCAAAATATAAAAACATCAAATATTCTAGCTTTTCACTACTATAAAACATTAGAAAATCTTTTAAAACCTACGTGTAATAATGTGTTGACTTCATCTATCGCACAGCACGAGTTTCAGGTCGATTCATATAATTTCAACATCGAGTTGAACTTTTATCTCATGGATCAAGAGGCGGTTCGGGATGAGGAAGATGATGACATGGTCTCTGAACTAGAGGATCTCCTCTAAAAGGCTAATGTTGTGGCATATGACTTTGAAATTGTAAACCTGGGGACCCTCGAAGTTTCTTAGGAAGTACGCATTGGGAAATCACTATCTCTAGAATACAAGTAGAGAATGATAGACCTACTAACTCCAAGGCTGCCCAACTCCACATTCTCTTATGAAGACATGCATGAGTTTGATGAAGAGCTCGTTGTACACCACCTACCAACCAAGCTAAAGATAAAGTCATTTAAGTAAAAGCTGAGGAGATGGAAGCCAGAATGGGCACTAAAAGTCCTAGAAGAAGTCATCAACCAATATAATGTAGAATTCTTAGTAGTCTCTAACTACCCTGAATGACTCACCAACATCGTACCAGTACCAAAGAAGGATGGCAAGGTCCGGATGTGCATTAACTTCTGAGACCTCAACAAAGCCAGTCCTAAAGATGACTTCCCCTTATCGCACATCGACACTTTGGTTGACAACACCAAATGGCACAAGATATTCCCATTTATGGATGGTTTCTTCGGATACATTCATATTAAGATGGCCATAGAAGACCATGAGAAGACTTTGTTTATCAAGCCAGGAGAACATTCTACTATAAGGTTATGTCATTCGGTCTAAAGAATGCAATAGCTACGTATTAACAAGCAATGAAAGCTTTGTTTCATGACATGATGAACAAGGAAATGGAAGTTTATGTAGACAATATGATTGTCAAATCTCGCACAATTCATAGACACTTTTAAGATCTGAGGATGCTATTCAACATGTTGAAAAAGTTCGAGCTCTATCTTAACCCTCAGAAATGTGTCTTTGGTACAACCAGAGGCAAACTCCTTAGCTTCATAGTAAGTGATGAACGCATCAGAGTCGATGAAACGAAGACATGAGCCATCATCGAAATGCTAACTCTAAAGACTAAAAAAAATAAATTTGAGGCTTCCTCAGTAAAATCCAATACATCAGCCACTTCATCCCTTAACTCACTCCTATCCGTGAGTCAATGTTCAAGCTCCTTTGAAAGGAATGGAACCACAATAGCCAAGCCACCTTCAACAAGATCAAGAACTATCTGATGAATCCATCAATTTTAGTGCCGCCAACTCTCTGATGACCTCTACTATTATACATCTCGGTAGCAGCAGATGTGATCGGTTGTGTCCTCGATCAACATGACGAAATGGAAAGGAAGAAACATGCCATATACTATCTGAGTCACAAGTTCAACGACTACAATATTTGGTATTTAATGCTCGAGAAGACATGTCTAGCTCTAGCATGGGCAACTCAACGACTTCGACAATACATGATTACATATCCTATCCTTCCCCTCACTCAAATGGACCCACTCAAGTACCTGTTCCAGAAGTTGGCACTCACTGGAAGGATCTACTTTCGTGTGAGTTTGACATCAGTTATGCCACTCAGAAGGCAATCAAGGGGCAAGCCTTGGCCCACCATCTAGTCGTCTACTCACTACCAAACTATCAATTGCTGAAGACCTTTTTCCCCGTGAGGGTCTCCTCCTCATCGAGGAAGAAGAAGATTTAAAAAAAAGGTAGACGAGTAGACTCTATTCTTTAATGGTGCAACAAACTCTAAAGGAAGTGGGATTGGAGCTATCCTTTATTCCCCTGTGAAATCCCTATCCCAATCTTAAGGCGACTAATATTCAGTTGCACCAATGATGTGGTGAAATATGAAGCTTGCATTGTCGGTCTTAAAAAAAGATATAATCTTGGGTGTAAACAAGCTACAGGTGTTTAAAAACTTGCAACTCATCATTAATCAGAATAATGGCGACGGAAAGACTAAAGATGAGAAGTTGATACCATATCATGTATATCTCAATAATCTAGTCAAAGAATTTAAAGAGATCACATTCTCATACATGCTAAGGGTAAAGAATTAGTTCGTGGATGCCCTCACCACCTTAGCATCAATGGTAGAAATTCCAAAAGGAGCTTTAAAATGGGAGCTCACGATTGAGATAGAAGACGAGCCATTCTTCTGCCTACAAATAGGAGAGGCAAAGCCACCCCAAGCGGCAAACCCTGGTATGCTGATATCAAGCAATATTTGGAAAGTCAGGAGTACCTGAAAGAAGATACAACGACATACCGTCGAAACATCCAATGTTTAGAGGTACAATTCACTATCAGTGGTGAAGTTCTCTACAAGCGATCCTTCAATCAAGTCCTCCTTCGATGCATGGATGAAGTTAAAGCTGCCAAAATCATGGAAGAAATCCATGATGGAGTATTTACCCCTCACATGAATCAACACATGATGGCAAAGGAAATTTTACCACTCAGTTAGTATTGGTTAACTATGGAGACAGACTATTGTTGACACGTCAGAAAATGCTTCGAGTGCCAGGAGCATGTGAATCAAATTCATGCCCCTGCTTCAAAACTATACAACTTTACCATGCCATGGCCTTTTTCTATATGGGGTCTTGACATTATTGGGAAAGTGAACTCAAAAGCTTCAAATGGCCGTGAGTATATACTTATGGCAGTCAAATACTTCATGAAGTTGGTAAAAGCAACATCCTACACCACCATAACAACACCTCTAGCAATCAAGTTCATAAAAAATAACATCATATGGCGATACAGAGTCTCACACGCTATTATGACCGACAATGGGTCACCCTTCGTTAACAAGAAGATGGATGACTCCCTCAAAAAAAAATTAAG
The DNA here is from genome assembly GCA_021015155.1 of Magnolia officinalis. Lineage (NCBI taxonomy): Eukaryota > Viridiplantae > Streptophyta > Magnoliopsida > Magnoliales > Magnoliaceae > Magnolia > Magnolia officinalis. Next base: position 44,746,723 of record JAJHSJ010000012.1, read on the forward strand.
ATTCAATGACACCGGCCAAGCCCCTATTGTCCTCAGATAAATGATGGGGTTGAAGTCGCTAACTTGACACTCATCAAAATACTCGAAAAGATGGTCAAGACATATTAGGACTAGTCAGAGATGCTTCCTTATACACTCTGGGCAAATCGGACGTCTCTACGGTCTATTACAGGTACAACTCCTTTTGAGCTTACATATGTAATAGAAGCAGTTCTACTAATCAAGGTAGAAATTCCATTTCTACGAGTATTACTAGAAAGTGAAGTTGAGGAAGGGAAATGGCAATGAGCCAGATATGACTAGTTGCATCTAGCAGATGAAAAGCACATGCATGCGTTAAGTCGTTTTCAGTTCTATAAAAAACCACTCAGGTCTATAATAAAATAGTATGAAAAGAAGCTTCAAAGTAGGCAACATGGTCATGAAGCACATTCTACCATCACCACCTGCTAAATCCCCAAGGAAAGTTCAAACCCTTGTTGGAAGGGTCGTTGATCATATGAGTACATTTGGGAGGTGCCCTATGACTCACCTATATAAAGAGATCTTCTAGATCCAATCAACACCGACAGTAAAAATATTTCACAAGAAAGTCAATCTAACCATGTCAAGAGTTACATTAGCAAAGCTGAAGTTAATTGACCGAGGTCGGTCATCTTGAAAAATCATCGTTCCCCGTCCCCCAATAAGTGCTACAAATAAAGGATCAAAGACAAAAAGAGAAGAAGGATAAAATATAAAGGAAAAAAAGAGAGAGAGAGAAGTGAAAAAAAGGACCAAATAAGAGCATGTAATTCGAAGGATAGATAAAAAGAAGAAGAAGAAGAAGAAAAATTGACCATAAAAGCACAAGCAACCATCCCTTCATCCCTCAGGATGAACTTGGCTCAAGTCAATATCTTTACCATTTTAATTCATGACTAAATTTCTTTAAATTCTGTCAGCAACAACCTTAAACTTGGAGGAATGTCTAAGGGCTTCGATTCTTCGCCCTTTACCACCACGGCATATACCTCGCCGATTTCATAGATTCCTCCATAAAATCCTGAATGGTAAAAGGGAGCTCCCCTCCACTTTAGAAGCTTCAAGGTGGTTCTCTAGTGTCACAAGGGAAATTATCATCTTTCGACTATATCATTGACGATGGGTCATATCACGGTCCGATTACCATGGTCAACCGAGCAATATATAACACACTTTCATGTTGACCACATCACAAAGTACTTGATTTTTATAATTCCTACCAATTAAAAATAAAACAATGTATTGTTCAATTACCTAGGTCTTATTCACCCTTTTTATCTAGCCAATCGAGTAGGGGAAGGATGCTTTATCGTAGGTAGCCGCAACTTATCCACTATCACCTTTGAGATGATGTTCTTATTACTGCCACTATCTATGATTACATCACAAACCTTGTCGTTGATGGTACACCACGTACAAAATATATTGTGTAGTTGTGGGTGCACCTCCTTCCTTGGAGTGTACAATAAGCACCTCATGACTAAGGATTCCCTATGATCCTCGACAAACCATTCTTCGTCACCAGCTCCTTTTTCAGTGGTTTGTTCTTCCTTATCAAATCCAGAGCCTTCTTCCGTTGCCACACCTTCAGTGCCCCTTTCGTTAATGGCCAAGTAGGTTGTGGGGTGTTAATGGCAGGTATTTGATAAGTGGCCTGGTTAGCCACAATGATAACAATTGTTCGGCCTTGGTTGACCATAAGGATTTAAAATCATGTTAGGACCCGTTGTTGTGGGCATTGCGCATTGAAGCCTATATGAACAAACCCTTGTGTCACAATTTATATTTGTAGGAGATTGTGGATGCCCTCCTACTAGTTCCTTTCCTTTGGCCAGCGTTGAATCGTTCATGGGTACCCGTCATGGGGGGGCCAAGTCGAATAATAAGGTCAAGTAGGGACTCTTACAAACTGCGTTTCTGCCCTACCTGCCAACTGAACCACTTCATCCACGTTCCCAACCGGGTACATCTGAACTCGATCAAGAATTGTCGGTCGTAAAATTTCTATGAACCGTGCTACCTTTTGCGATTTGCTCTCTAATAAATCATTTCGCATTGCCAACTGCTGGAATTCTTTGGTGTAATCTGTGACGGTTTGATTCCCCTACTGAAATTTTTGGTATTGTTAGAACAATACGTGCTTGTAATCATTGGGGAGGAATCGTGATCAAAGAAGACATCTCATCCATGACCATGATCAGATGGGCGCCTTGTTCTTTCAGACACGTGAGAGTGTAATTGCTCCCACCATGTAAAAGCACTAGATTTTAATTTGAACGCAACCAACTTCACTTTCTTATATTCTGGCACATCCATGTAATCAAAATACTGTTCTACTTCAGCTAACCAATTAAGGAAGTCTTCTATATGCAATAAGCCATTAAAACCAGGAAGTTTGGTGTTACCTTGATAGTCTCTTTTAACACGATCTAGTCGATCGTCTCCATAGACTAGCCATCAACAACGTCATTAACATCCTTATCGCTAGAGCTCAATTCATTCGGAATAGTCCTATGATTTTCCTCCAGAAGCCCTCTACAAAAATTGAGGTTGTGTGGTACAACAATCACGAGAGGCCGAGCATCGCCTTGGGCGCGGGGTGGAATTAGCGCATTCACAATATGGTTGAGGGTTGCCTGCAGCCCTTACATGGTCAACTAACTCTCCCAATGGAAAGATTCTATTTTCTTCAATAGATAACGAATCCCTAAATCACTATCCACAAGATTTTGGTCCATTCCCTCATTAGTTGCCATTGGCCCGGGGGGAGTCCTTACTCTGATACCAATTGACGTAGGGAGGGACGTGATGTGATCTATCTCTGTCTTCCGTATAGGATATCTACTCTAAATCCACAGAGTTTACTGGAATCCTCACGGAGCTTCCTCGAATCCATGAGGAATAAAAGTAGAAATTATTTCCAATAAATTCAAAATAACTTTATTGATGATTTTAAAAAATGAAATTACAACTCTTTAAATAACGAACTCAAACATTGGACAAAGTTTTAGACTCAAACTCCAACTCAAAAGCCCTAAACATGTGACTTACTATAAATAGTAAATTTACTATTTATACCCGACATCTTTTCCTAATAGACTTCATGGTTTTCAGCCAAAAATAGTGAGTGTCCAATTTAGCCAAACCATGTTATTCTCCTAACTTTTCTGCCCTTTTCATGTTGGGCACGACTTTTAGACTTAAACCTAGGACAAAGTTTTAGACTCAAAAACCCTAAAAATGTGACATACTATAAATAGTAAATTTAGTATTTATAGACGACCTCTATTCCTAATAGACTTCATGGCTTTTAGCCAAAAATAGTAAGTGTCCAATTTAGCCCAACTATGTTATTCTCCTAACTTTTCTGCCCATTTCATGTTAGGCACGACTTTTACAACTCGAAGGATCAAAAGTTATACTCAAATTAAAACTTACTATTTATAGTAAAAATGAAAATAAATGAGACTTTTGACCGTCGATCTAATGAAATCTCGCAAATCTGGCATGAGCAACCAGGTTAGTGGGGTTAGTTGGCTTAAGTAGGTTCTCCTACACCAAAATCATATATAATAGGTCGAAAAACTCATCCGGGTTTGCGAGATACAACTGTTTTAAGGTTATGACAATCCAGATCATTTCCGCCTTCGATTGGGCCTTCTTTATTCCATCTTTACCACGAAAGTGTCCGTGACCTGCTCAACATCATATTCCTACGAATCAAATGTAGTCTTTTTTTTGAAATAAATGGCCCAATATTTTTTTCAAAATTTGCCTTCCAATAAAATTGCCACGAAGTGTTATTCCCTAAGTGGAGCCTCTAGTAAAAAATAAAATGAGAAAATGAAAAACAAAAATAAAACTTTTAAAAAATATGGTGCATGGTATTCGGGGCACTAGAAAGTTTTTTATACTTCTCAGTAGACACTATTGCAACAACAAAATTAGGTTTGGTTCTCCTGATCTTTCCACTTCAACTGGATTCATATGAAGCATAAAAGTGATCGACGGGAACTCTCATTGACAGTCTAACAAATTAATGAAAGTCTAACAAATTATTCTCTCTCTCCATTTGGTCACTCTCGGAGCTCGACTTGGAGTTTACCCGAATCGTCTCAACCATACACTCAGCCACAACCATTCGAGCTCTCTCTCTCTCTCTCAGCACCAACAACAATGTAACTTTTTAAGTTTATCTAACAATTTATATATATTATTAATTGAATATTTGATCTCCTGCATTACCTGACATCCCGAATTCGAGAATTCAGTGGTCGTAAAAAAAAATAAAAACAAGGGCCCAACCGGGTTCGAACCGGTGACCTCTTGATCTGCAGTCAAATGCTCTACCACTGAGCTATGGACCCTTGGTTTTGATTGGTTGATCTTCTATAAAATATAATTAATAATTTCAAGAGTAATCAGAAACCAGGCAATCCACCATTATCGGCCATCGCAATCAAGTAATCAACTGATTTTTATTTTTTATTTTAAATTTTATTTTTTGTAATGGAAAATTGAAGGTGGACCACTTGATGAAGGGACTAGATCTAACACGAACGTGGCCAGTTGATGAAGGAATATCTAAGGGAGGTTGAAACTTCTGCTGCCACTGCCAGGATGTGTGCTCTTAAGTATCATCGCTTTTCATTGACAGTTCAATCATCCAGACCATTGTCATGGTGTACCCAAATCCGGACACACTACTCTCAAAGTGCTCTTACATATCCATACTTTGCATTTCCTTCTTAACCGTCTATTTGCATACCGCCGTTTAGGATTGCCCCATCAAGGAGATGTTCGAAGCATGGTCCGCCTCGGCCGTGGGACTATGATATCAACAGTCTAGATCAACGGACAATGGACCCACCTTTAAACAAGGGTTATAGATCACCGAACGATTGCATTCTGGTTTCGGGCCAGCTTTTGTGGACAAGAGATGAGTGCATCTACCCATACGCGACTTACTAAGTCAAGATCCTATAAAACCAAAGCGGTGTTTCTCCTACAAGCCCATGGCATACATGCACATCAATCCTGACCGTCCAGATCACACGGCTCTTAAGATCATCCAATTTAGTTTTAATTTCGGACTACACCGTTCTTTTGTGAAGCCCGCCACTGAACGGTCTGGATTGCTGATCATGCCCCCATCCCCTGACCTGCCTGGGGATGAGGATCTTAACCTTCAAACAGAACATATGATCCTAGCCGCTAGTTTCTTCTGTTGGACCTATTCTCAACCTAAGCATCCATTGGAAGGTCACTATCCGTGCACTAAGACCGTTAGTTTTGTGTGTTTTTCAAGTGCAGTCCACCCACGAACAAAAGTCACTAGATGGATGGTGTAGATCCACCATCGGACATGGTCCCGAGTCAATTACTGGACAACATTCCAGTGGCACGAAAGTCAAAGATGCATTCTGATGCAGACATGAGCATGGCTCGATCATTCCTCTTTCATCACGAGTCTTCCCATCCCACTCAACGGTCAAGACGCAGCTTTTCCGAAAAAGAAAAAAAGAAAAAAAAAAAAAAAGAGGAAAGTAGAAAAGAGACTTAACGTAGGGATACGTACCGTGCTACGTTTTGTGATTTTGTTTCAAACAAATCAATTTGCGTTGCCAATAATAGGAATTTTTTGGTTTAATTTATGACGGCTTGATTACCTTATTGAAAATTTTGGTATTTGTTCACACAGCATGTATATGGCTGCAATGTGGTAATAATCTCGGTAGGACCGAGGTCGAATCCACCAGGACTAAACCTTGTACGTAATCTGGGAGTAACTAGAACTAGAACTAGAAGAAGATGTAAACTAAATAAGAAGAATTCATGAGAATAATGATGAATTATTAAATTAAAACTTGTAATATTCAAAGGTATGAAACTACGGTTTCCAAGGATTCACTTGTAGATATCAGGAAGATCTATGCTTGATTCACGAACACAACTAGATTTAGAATCCTATCTTCATCCAGTTGGAAGATAATTCATTAAAATTCACATCTGAACTTCCTTTGATCTAGTTTTCAATTAACGATAAATATGAGAATTAGAATTGATTCCATTACAAAATCATGCCCATGAAATAAAGCAAACAACATAATTTAACCAATCCACAATCAATCTAAGAGAGTTATGAACGTTAGGAAGGATTCCATCATCCAACCATGTCCATGAGACGATGGTGAACAACAGGGTTCCTACACTCACAACCTCGATACATGCACAAAATATACTCAAAGCTATCACAGATCTATTGTAATTTAAGTCACAACAAACCATTAAAAACTATGAATATTCCTTATAATTAAACCGAAATCAAAGAGAGTTCATCTTAAACATGAGTCAAAGGCATAGAGAGTATCCCATCACGCTACAAGCTTCACCTCTTAGCCCTAGCTAAGAGGTTTAGCCGATCATAATCATAATGACTAAAATCTTTTAAAGGAAAGACATAAACAAAGCAATGAAGGAAGAGGAAGAAACTCTAGCCGTCCCATGCCCTCTCTGTCTCTTACTTCTCATTCACGTCCACAGCCACCCACACATCTCTCGATTCCTGGATGATTCTCCACCGCCCCTCTCTCTCTCTCTCTCTCTCCTTTTATAGCATAATGTAGGGAGGTCGGTCGGCTATTAGAGTTGGTGGTGTGTGTAGCCTTACGCACTCCCTTTGCGCAGCTGCGAAAAAACCGCAAGCACCTTGCATTTGGATTGAGTTTGGGATAGCTGACCAGCCCAATCTCTGATTCAGACTCCATGTTGAGGGTCGTGACCACCCTCTGCATCTTCTGGACGGTTCGAATCACAGATTTGACCGTGATTGTGATCACACAATGGCTCACGGAGGGTCGGATGCTGTTGTGCACGTTCTTGCGCATAAACCTGCGTTGGGATGTGCGATGGGCCCCTAATCGGCGTTAACGGAGAAATCCACTACGTCCATTGAATTCGTAACGAAATTCCAATCAGAAATGGACGATTTTGCTCGAGTTTGGTGTGGCCTAAGGGATCAAATCTTCCTGCCGTTCATCCAGCGTTTGAAGTGGTATTCGTGTGTGCACGTGCATGGCAGTAGATGGACACCTTGGGTTTGGTCGGCCCCACGCTCTTGATCGAATGGACGGTCCGGATCGACCATTAGGATGATGGTGGTGGCCCACAAGGACCCCCAGTGGACGGACGTCCGTCCCCTGCGTATTTAGAGAAGTCGGTCGGGTCAGCATGCGCTGACCAACCTCTCGGTTCCGGTGGGTGCGCGTGGACCTGCCATGGTGCACGTGCATCATGCATGTGGGCCCCACAGTGATGTTTCCAAAAATCCATTCCATCCATCCTCTTTCTCATCTAGTTTAAGGGGTTGAGACCAAAATTGAAGCATATCCAGATATCAGGTGGTCCCCAAATCAGTGATTTATGACTGATCTTTCCGTTGGGCCACTTCCACAAAGATCCAATGGTTGAAATTTTACGCGTACAGTTACTTTATGATCCTCAGACCAGGCATAAAGTTTCGTGCTAAACGGAAGGTAGGAACCCTGTGATCTTGCATTCAGGACGATTTTCAGGCTTCTTTATCTTCAATCATGGGGTTTTCTCAGATCTTTGGCATGTGAATTCTTTAATCTCGGTCCCCTAAGATTCATCCCTTGCCTTGGTGATTCTTGAGCATCAGATCGATGCCTTTAGTACCCTTTTTTTATCCAAGCTCTTAAATTCACCTTGCAACAAAAACATGCTTAAAATAGAACGTTAAGCATTATCATGTATGTAAAGCCAAGTAATAAATAGGGTTTGATATGAAATATTTGACCCTCAACAGTATTGTTGGAACAATACATGATCGTAATCATTGGGGAAGAATCGTGATTGAAGAAGGCGTCTCATCCGCGGCTATGATAGGATGAGTGCCTTGTTCTGTCGGACACGTGAGAGTTGGAATTTTTCTCACCATGTAGAAGCACCAGATTTCAATTTGAACACAACCAACTTTACTTTCTTATATTCTGGCACATCCATATAATTAAAATACTGCTCTACTTTGGCTAACCAATCGAGGAAGTCTTCTATACACAATAAGCCATTAAAATTAAGAAGTTTGTTGTTACCTTGATAGTCTCTTACAGCACGATCTATTCGATCGTCTTCATGGACCGGCCATCGAGCAACGACGCCATTGACGTCCTCATCGTTGGAGCTCAATTCATCTGGGATAGACCTACGATTTACATCCAGAAGCCCTCTACGAAAATTAACATTGTGTGGTACAACAATCACGAGCGACTGAGCATCGCCTTGAGCGCAGGGCAGAATTAGCTCATCCACAATACGGTCGAGGGTTGTCTGCAACCCTTGTATGGCCAACTGACTCTCTTGATGGAAAGCTTTCATTCTCTTCAATAGATAACGAATTTTTAAATCACTATCCACAGGATTTTGGTCCATTCCCTCATTAGTTGCCATTGGCACAGGGGGAGTCCTTGCTCTGATACCAATTGACACAAGGAGGGATGTGATGAGGTCTATCTCCATCTTCCTTCCGGGATATCTACTTTGAATCCACATACCTCTCTGGACTCCTCACGTAGCTTCCTCGAATCCATGAGGGATAAAAGTAAAAATTATTTCTAATAAATTCAAAATACCTTTCTTGATGATAAAAAATGAAATTACAACTCTTTAAATAAAGAACTCAAACCTAGGACAGAGTTTTAAACTCAAACTCTAACTCAAACACCGTAAAAATGTGACTTACTATAAATAGTAAATTTACTATTTATAGATGACATCTATTCCTTATAGACTTCATGGTTTTCGGCCAAAAATAGTAAGTGTCTGTTCACAAACCCAAGTGCAGGGTCGCAATGTAGTAATAACTCGATGAGAACGAGGTCGAATCCAACAGGGAATGGGGATCACAGTCTAGAATATCTTACTCCTTATCACCCCAATTTGTTGTCGTTCCCCACTTCTATACAAGTAATGATGATGACTATAAAAAAAAAAAAAAATCTCAAACCGTGGATAGACGTGTCGTCACATACGTCTTCTGTTCTAATTTAGGTGGAGGTTATTTTTACTTGTATAACTGCTCTGAGCCCTTTAGCTCATACATCAACTAAGTGTATTTTATATATATAGTTACTCGAGAGCTATCAGCTGCAGAGAAACAAGTAATTGTGGCGCAACCACTACAACAACGCTAGCCAGCGACCAATGCTCTTGAAATTCTCGATGTGCAGATTGTGGATTCTAAGGACATGATCAACACTAAGGCTCTTCCTTCTCATGCTTCTTCTTAAGTTATGACTCTTATTACAAAGTCTAAATATATGGTCAACCTTCCCTAGACACCGCATATTGGTGTCAATTGAGAAGAAGAAGATGATGAGCATCCATTAAGTGCCACACCTTGGGGCTCAAACAGAAGATCGTCTCCTCGACCTATACCTTCATCTATCCAGTAGCTTCCTCCAACCATTGAAGAACCTCTTTAACTAGATGCATCACATGAGGTGATTATCCATGATCAGTCAGTAAAAGAGACTCCTGCAGCTGATGTCTCTCCGCCTAGCTCGGTCCCAATTCCTTCATCAACGCCAATGGTCGTGGATGATGCCTCAACCTCTTCTGCAACAACTGAAGGCACACTACCAGTTGAGGATATCCTCTCCTCCCTCAAACGAGCTCTTGCCAATGATATTAGTGTGGCCAATCCCATTCATTCTCGACTGAATTGCAAAGCCTCAAAGAAGAACTCCATACCCTTGTAAATTCAGGAATATCCAGGACTATGTCGGTCGAGATGATTGATAGGCTCACTCAGGTAATTGATCAATACAAGGCTTTCTCTTGTTTGGACCTGAATCTCATGACCAAATTACCAGCCCTCAAGGATTTCTTGGGATATGTTAAAGAGAAATACGAGCTTTGTACCATCATTAGTCGCTTCGAGACCGAGCACGTAATAAAGGAATCCCAGATTACCACTGCCCAGGATATCGCAACTAAATTATCGGCTAGCAACACAAAATTGAAAACATCTAAGGCCTAGTTAAAGGAAATGAACATACGAATCATTGCTCTGGAGGCAAAGCTAATGACTCTAAAGATAAACTTTGAGGAGAGGAGTGTTGAATACGATTAGCAGAAGAAAACAGTCGAGGATTTGACAACTTCGCTAAGACCCAGACAACAAAATCGGCCAAATTCGTCGAGCGGTCGTTAAACATGAAGTTGCTTTGTGCACGATGAAGGGTCGATTGGAAGAGGTCAAAGTATTTATTCATAAATTTTCTTCCTTTAACTTGTAACTATAAAACTCTTATAACCATGACCATTCATTAATAGAATTAGTCGCTAATCCCTCTTTTTATCATCGGTCGCCTTACTTAGTATTTTCTTTCTTTTTTATTCTTCATAACCAACTGATGATGTAACATTTAGAATTCGAGGAGTCGTGCATCATCCTCCAAAATAAAGACCATGATGGTTGCACGTTCTTAGTTTCTTAGAACACGAAGTGTTTTTTTTTTTTGCCATAACTGCACCAAACGTATATATTTTAAACTACCTTGGATTCCATCCTGAACTCACATTGACATCGATGTAAACTTTCTAGCTTCCTGAAAAGGCCGAGCTATATGTCCTAAAAGGGGGGGGGGGTGAATAGAACTATGCCAAATTTAAAAAATAACAGCGGAATTAAACAATAAGATAGCCAAATGAATTGTAAATTAATAAAGGAAGCAACAACCTTAAAATTCTAGTATTGAGAGGTTCATACAAATGTTATTCTAAGGACAACCTTACACCATAAAAACCAAGGGTTTATGGCAGGACAACCTTACTAGAACGATTTGTGTATCAAAAACTCAAACTGAAGAGGAATAAAAAGGAAATAGAAAGAAAGGAAATCTAAGCTACTACAACATTCCCTACAATGCTGAAATGTAAAGATTACAATATTTACATCCACAAATATATCTCACAATCTTGAATGATAAAAGATATAGAAAATAAACAAACATTCAAATCACAAGACACAAAGAATTATAGTGGTTCGCTTGTGTGTACACCAACTGTTAAACAACAGCCATACAACTACTCCACTCCTAACATCCTCACACAGTGGATATTAGCGTTCACTATGAAAATAGGTTTTTCCAGGTTCACCTAAAACCCTCACAATTGTGTCTTTCAAGTGGGCTTATACTGAGTTTTCTGGATCACCTCAAATAAACCAAAACAATAAGATTTTCTGGCTCAATCTCAATGAAAACCAAAACAAAGGAATTTACCAATACTGTAAAATACCTGGATATTCTCTTTGATGCAGTCCGGAAGAACCAAGTCAGAGTAAAAGTTCAACATAAAAGTTCAATGTCCAAACCCACTTATGAAATGGTTATAAGTTCTAAATTGATTTTAAATTAAATCAAGTTGGGCTAGCTCTATTTGATTTTGATTCCAAGAATAGGGTAAATCTCAATCCCTTTTTCAAATATGAATGGAATATAGAATACAAAATCAAATATAACAAAGCTAATAAAAGAGAATATTAAATATGCACAATATAGCTTAAAATAATGACTAACTTATCTCTCAGAGTATCAAATTGATTTAGCTTGAATTAGATATCAAACTCTAAAATTCGTCGTCTATTTATAGCTGAAGAAATTGCGTTCACGACTGGTCCGGAGGACACTACAACTAGTTGTAAAACCAACTGATTTTTGAAATTTTGAGCGCAATAAGAGAAAGTCGTTCCACGACTGGTCGTAGGCCATCCACGACCGGTCGAGGGACCTCCACGACTGGTCGTGAGGAGCCAGATTAAGTCGTTGAGGTTTGAGTCGTAGCTGAAGGACTAGTCGTGAACGAGTCGTGCACTGTTCACACGACCAGTCGAACAGTCTCCAGGACTGGTCGTGGCTTCAACAAAAAAATTTCGATAATTTCAACAAACTTAGGACTGGTCTTGGAATTTCTTGGACTGGTCAAGCCAGTGTTAGGACTAGTCGAACAGAGTCTAGGACTCGTCGAAGAACAGTCCAAACACTTATAAAATGATTCAATTTGAATTATGTATACAAAATGACTTACCTTAAGGTCAATTTAAGGTCTTTCATACCTTAAACAAGAAGTATGAACATTGAACCTTCTTTTCTTTAGATGATAAATGATCTTTGAAGTTCATGAAGCTTGAGATCTCGACACATGATGAAGCTTGAACTTGAGATCTTTTGTAACTTGAATTTGTAGTACTTGAGTTGTACTTCACTTGAGTCTTGAGCATGAACAGTTGATTTGTCTTTCGATATCACTTTAAAACATTGAACTTTGAAGCTTAAAGGAGTGAACAATGTACTTGATCATACATTTCTTGAAGTAGATCTTTGTTCTTGACTTGAAGCATTGTCTTTGTACATGTGATGCATTGTCTTGAACAATATATATCAATGTGCTACACAAGACACAGATTGTGGTTTTGGCACAACAAAATTTGACAACCAAAGGAGCAAGAAACCATAGCACTTACACTTCCTACCCTTGCAACCATGGCTTCTAACTCCTTTTCATTCCTCGATGACACAAAGTGCTATTTGCAAGAAATTTTTTACTGAGGTCTCGCCAACTTCAGCCAATCTTCTCTGATCTTCAATGTCAATCACTTCGTCAAGGAGGCCTCAGAAGTGGCCGAATCAGACACTATGCTGGAAGAGATTTTGTAAACATTAAAACGTCTGTATTTGATCAAAAATCGATACTTCCAACTCATCTTTGAATCCAAGCAGCTTGATGGATATATGCGACAACAAGCTACAGCCATAGAAGATTCCCTGGTAGTTAATGAAGCTTATGAGCTAGCCTGGGGCAAACGATTAAGGTGGAATTGAATCCATCAATTCAATTGTACTATGCTCTGTGTGGTGCAGGCTGAACGCACTACGTTGTTGGGGGACATTAAGGAGAAAGAGTGCTCCTTTCTTAAGGATTTAGTTGTTCTCGAGGATCTACTCTCCTTGATTCACAAATCGCTACTTACCAGGCTCGGTCGAAGATGAGCCTGGCTGGGAAAAGAGAGGTCGAGAACCGAGTCTATACTCATGGTATCCGCATCAACCAATTCCTACGCCTTCTGCCCATCCTCATCGTGAAAGGAGTTGACTGAAAATCAAAGTAGGAACAAGTTGAGGCCAAGAAGCAGCAACTCCTTGAGGAGTTCAAGTGGATAAATGCTAAAAATGCCTGAATACCTAAACTGCTCAACTGTTTTGTTTTACTTCTGTAATGCAGCCAATGGCCAACCTACTTTCAAATAAACTATCTTTTTATCAATTTTCGTGTTATTCGTCTACTTTTCGAGATTCATTTTGCTTTATATCGTAGAAAGACATCTTCAATGGATTATCATTTTAGGATATGAAATATCTACCTTATGACTATGATCGGTCATAGCTCAAGACATTTAAGGTGATCGACCAACTTAAACTGCTCATTACTAAGACATGGGGTGTCACGCCCCTGATGAGGGTCGAATATTGCATATCAGACCCCAGTTATTGCATGATTTTACCTATATGATAATGTTAAACGGAGTATTTTAATTATATTTTTGTTGCAGGATGAAATCAGGAGCGTTGATGGAAAAAGGATATTAAAAGCGTAGATCTAACGTTCCGAAGACACTAGAGCAAGAGACGGTCTCCAGAAAACCAAGATCAACGGAGTTACACGACAGGAATCCGAGAAAATCAAGCCGTTCACGTTAAAGAGGCCCGAAATTGGTCCAGAATGCAAGATCACATGGTTCCCGCCATCCGATCAGTTCGAAACTTCATACATGGGATGAGGGCCATAAATTAACCGTACATATTAAATTTTAACCTCTGGATATCTCGGGAAGTGTCCCAACGGTCATATCAGCCCCTTGATTCATTAAGTGGGGCCCACCTGATATCTGGAAGTGCTTCAACTTTGGTGTCAACCCTTTAAACTAAATGCTACAGCAAATGGATGGATTGAATTTTACAAAACTATCGCAGTGGACCCCATCGAATCAGCGTGTGCACTGAGCGCACGTGTACTTGGGCTACACCGAACCAAGACGCCCAGTCAAAGTCGGTTTGACCGACATCTTCCGTAAAAAGCGTTCGCAACGCTGTTGTTTGGAAACAGCGTTCGCATGCTGTTTGTTTCGGGCATGTTGTGGGCCCCACCTATTGTCCCTATAGGCAATCCAACCCATTCACCAGATTCCCATGGCCCATGTTACTAAGGCTTAGGTGAAAAATGTTCAATCAAAAGTGATGATGTGATTACAGCCGTTTAGAAGGAAGATTGACGGTAAACGAAGAACTCTGGTGGGCCACACCGAATACAATTTGAAACTAGACATCCCTGGACGTTTTTTAGTTGGGAGTCGAATGAACGGAGTGGATTTCAAAAATTAGTGAAGGAGTGGGCCCCACCAGGACGGACAGCGGATCCGCGTCCCTGTTTCCGCAGCAACGAACGGACGCCGCTGGTCCGTTTTGCGAACGGCAGTGGGCCCCACACATAGCCCATACGGCCAATCTGAACCGACCATCTTGTAGATGGCCTCGAGAGCTTCAAAACCATGCTGATATTCCACTCCCATGCATACACACATGCGTGATACAGAGGCCACAAACAGGTGGTCTTGTGACGTTCAAAACTGATTTTTGTTGTGATTTCTTCTCTGGGCCGTGTCAATGGAGAGTCAATACCACCCATTCTTGACTGAAATTTCGTCCTGAATCCAATGGACGGGGTGGATTTTTCAGAAAACACTTCTGTGGGGCCCACCGATCATGGCTGCGAAAATTTGCACTCCATGTCCTGCTACAACTCTGCCACCGACTCCAGCCCTCCAGCAGCTATAAAAGAGGAGTTTTGGACGTGGGAAGGCATTCAGAAGCAGGGAAGTCCAGATCTAGAGCAAGGGAGAGAAGAAAGAGAAGAAAGAGAAGAAAGAAGAGAGAGAGATCGATTGGTTTGGTGTTTTGTTTTTATGAATTTTGTTTAATCTTTCTGATGGATTTTATGGGTCACTAATCTCTCAGCTAGGGCTGAGATGAAGCCCCTAATTTGAATACTCTTGTTATTATGATTTTACTTTGATTTGATTGGTGTGTTTCTTTCTCTAAGTGGGCTTGATTGGTTTAAATTCTATACTTCTCCATCTATGAACTCGACCAGAGTATATATATGGATGTTGTCTAGATGCTTATTTTAGGTGCTTGTGTCTGATCATGAACAGGTTCCTATAGAGGAAGAAACAAGGTGCTTTAATGAACTGTACATCCCATGTGCCTGACTAAGGACATGGGATATGTTATTCATGGCATTGCTTAAAGGAATTAGACATTCTGTATGCCCGAGTAAGGACACAGATTGTGCTTTCTCTATACAAGTGGTATCAATCTAGATTAAGGTGAATCAACAGACAAAACAAGGGTTATGACAATTAGGGGTGGATTCGAACGTCCTAGTGCTCTTTCTCTGATTGAATTTTCTTCCCTATTCTCAATAGTTATTTTCCATAAATTTGTGTTAGTAATTCGCTACATTAATTGTTGGATTAGTTAAGGAGAATCACAGATTTGAATTGTGACGACCAGTCCTCGTGGGATTCAACCTCGATCTTACCAAGTTTATTACTACATCACAACCCTATACTTGGGGAGTGAACAGCCCCAAACTCGAAAACCAGGCTCACAGAATTCTTGATCCCCGAATCCAGCGCTAACTGCTCCGTAGTACCCCATTCTCGACTCTCGACACCAATATACCAGATTCCGATCCTGGGACCCTAAAAGGAGGATTTCAATATGATTTTTTTTTTGTACAGGAGCATAACCACAGGCAAACCAAGTCACAAAACAACATCACCACAAATCAACTATATCAAAAACTTTGAGTACAATGCAGAAAGGTTAATACAAAGATAGACAAAAGCTCTAGGATGATCTGCCACACGCTCCTGCCTTAGCGCTGCTGCGATCCAACGTCACATGTACGCAATGGTGGTGCATAAGCTTACTAAAAGCTTAGAGGGTGGTGTAAGTGTGTGCGCAAGGCAAGTGCCAAGTAAGCAATATCAGAGGAATGTGAAAATATGTTGGTACGTCCATGAATACTATCAACTATACCAAGATTATGCGATGCAAGGCATGAATGCTATCAGCCATACCAAGGCCATGCGATGCGAGGCATGAATGCCATCGGCCATACTAAGGCCATATGATGTGAGGCCTATGTAGCCAAATGTCATATGTGAGATGCAACGCAAGCATGCCAATCCTTATCTGAATCCACATAACAAGACATCTCATCTTTGGAATATCATCGGGGTCTAGTACACTCCAAACCAGATTGCCGCCCCATGTGCGCAACAAGGTGAGTGGAAGAGACCTCACTATCCACCTACCAATATCAGGCCTGGATCGTCCATAACAGATCCATTCCTCGAGCTGGTCAAACTCAGCCTAGCTTTTCCCCCTCTTCTCGGACAGGTAAGGCTGCACCCCCTTCCAATCGACCATGATATAGTAGGAAGTGCGGCCTCCTGGTATTCGGCACTTGGCGCTCATGCATCCACTCGGTCTAGACGTTGGAGCAACCTCTTGATACCATAAGGGTTTAGAAAATTTCACCCAGGGACATCTATCGCGCCCCATGTAGAGAAAAGATTCTCGGTGTCCAATCCTGCCATCCATGATATGCCTATGGAGGCTACGGCCCTGATGTCGCAAGGGTGTATAATAGTCATGTCACACAATGCAAGATGCATGAATCACACTATCCAATCATGTAACAATCTTGTACGTACTGCGCGCTCATGTGGGGCAACTCCGCTTATCAGGGAGTCCCATAAACAATCTGCCCAATGGCATATGCCATCAGTCACTCCTCATATCAAGCATACATATGATTCATATGGGCATGTATCATGAAGTTATACTAAGCATGTTATACGATGATGAACTCTCCTTATAACAAGGATGGGCCTAGACGGCCTACTCATATCAAGGATGGGCCTAACAATTATGGGGGCCCAATGAGTTGGGTTAACCCACTAAGGGAAGATGAGAATGGGCCTAACAACAGGCCTTAAGGAGGGTTATAATGCGGACATTTAACCACCATTGCCCTTACAATGTGGACATTTAATCATCATTTCTCCTAAGGCATGACCCATTATAATACCAACTAGGCAGATGAATGGGCATCATAAACATCATGG
This sequence comes from Magnolia officinalis, assembly GCA_021015155.1. NCBI lineage: Eukaryota > Viridiplantae > Streptophyta > Magnoliopsida > Magnoliales > Magnoliaceae > Magnolia > Magnolia officinalis. The sequence continues at coordinate 44,764,025 of JAJHSJ010000012.1, forward strand.
TGGAATCACATATCACAATTGGGCCTCATACACATCACATTGGGCCTCACACAAGGGCCTCACATACATCTTAATGGGCCTTGCTCAAGGACCTCATGCACATTATAATGGGCCTCACATGTACATTACATTGGGCCATATCTCGTGGGCTTCAAATGCATCACAATGGACCACATCTGTAAGACCCGTATCCTAGTCCGTACTGTTCCGAAGGCTTCCGCGATCCTTTCGGTCGAATTCCGGCAATCCTCGACCTAAAGCCAACGTTGCGCACGATCCTAAGAAGAGACTTGCATGCCAAAGTCGGCTCAACCCGAAACTCGTATCTTGGCGACCGCGCCGTCGCCGCGGTTCCAACGCCGCGACTCGCGCACCGAACCGATACCCAGGGTAGAAGTTATAGGCCCGCGTTCAATTCGAAGAAAACACCGCACGTTGCGAATTATGAGGGAATCTCTACTAGATGTCCCATCAATCAATCAATCACTCATGTCAAGTACAAGTCAAGTCACCCCATACCCAAGTACAACAACCCATACCTCTCTCTTACACAAGAAAGCCCAAAGTCAACTCTCTCTCTCTCTCTCCACCCATCCCTCTCTTACAACCCATCACTCTACCATCACCCATCACACATTACTCCATCACCTCTTATCAACCCATCACTTCTCTCTCTCTCCCTCATTTCTCAAAAAAAAAAAAAATCTCTCCAAGCAACAAAAATTTCATACATTCCAAGCTCTCTCCCTCTCCAAGTGTGGCCCACTTTCCCCTACTCTCACATCTCCCATCTCAACCGTTGGATCATCATCAACCACCATTGAAAGTAGAGGTTAGGAGCTAAGAAGGCTAAGGGACCAAGGAGGAGTGCAAGAGGTGGGTGATCATCCTTCATTTCAATTTTTAAGGGCCCACTTGTTGTGGGACCCACTTGATGTATGTGTTGTAACTATGGAGGGTCCATAGTGGCGGGGACCCTCCCCTCTATCTCACCGGTTTTCTCTCTCTCTATCTCTCTCTTTCTTTGGTGTGATGTGGCCACTATGTGCAAGAGAATCTTAACCGTCCGATCGTGAGGCCCACCTTGCAATGGGTCAATTGGATGGTCAAGATAAAGGAAAACACAAATACCTTGTTGATCCAAAGGGGTGGGCCACGTTCATGTGGAACCCACCTTGATGTGTGGGCCACAAACACGTGGGGCCCACACTAATGTCTGCGTTTATCCACGCCGTCCAGTGTCCCTAGACGCTGGACGAGCAGGGATGGCTAACAAGGAGTGCGTGTACTGCATGGGTGTGTACTTGCATGCTAACCAAAAAAAAACAAAAAATTTACTTTATGGAGTGGGCTACTCATGCAGGCCCCACCCTGATGTATGAGGCTGATCCACGCCGTCCATTCTGTTCTCCAAATCACTTTAGGCGTTGAGCCGAAAAATGAGGCTGATCTGATTTTCTGGCCTGCTGTGGGATCAAGAATGCTTGTATTTTTTGTTAAAACATGGGAAAATGATTAGTGGGGTCCACCAGAAGCTTGGACCTACCTGAAACTTGGTTTGGACCCCTAATTTGGTGGGACATAAACAATGGACGGGATGGATCTAGTCAACATGGGTCCCATCTAGAAAAAAAAAAGTGGCAGCGCTGCTGCTGCTGCAGACGCAGGCAGCGCTTGCCCTGGCTGCTGACGGGCGGACCGGCTGGGGGCCTCACGGCCCCAGCTGTGGGCCCCACCATGGTGCGTTTCAACCATTAGCACCGTGCATTTGATGGTTCCCCTTTAAATTATGGGGTATCCCAAAAATCAGCCGTATACGGATCTCAGGTGGGCCATACCATCTTAAACCATGTGAAGACATGCCTAAAACATATAAAACCACTTGGTGGGGCCTACCCGAAGTTCGGATATGGCTGAAACTTGGTCTGGACCATCAGTCTGGGGGACACACATAATGTGCGAGCTGAATTTGTGAGCCACCTTCCAGTGGGCCCCAGGTCAGTGTGACCTTATGAACGGTTGAATGACAAATAAACGTTGACAAATAAACGTTGCAGTGGTCCTGGTCCCGCGACCTTATGAATAGGTTGGATTTCAAATAAACATTCTAGTGGGCCCAAGGTCCACGTGACCTTGTGAATGGATTGGATTGTAAATAAATATCACGGTGGGCCCTACCCTGGTCCACGTGACCTTATGAACAGTTGGATATCAAATAAACATTACAGTGGGCCCTAGGCCCATGTGAACCTATCAACAGTTTGGGTGGAAAATAAACATCATGTTGGGCCCAGTTTGGATGGGAAATAAACATTATGGTGGGCCCCACATGGGACCAATTTATGTATGCGTTATGTCCACATGGACCTCCACTATGAAGTATATGATTTATCTATGCCTTCCGTCCCTATGGGACCTACCATGATGTATGAGTTTCATCCAAATCGTCCAACCATTTTGGAGAATATTTTAAGGCCATGTGATAAGGCTCATCTTGGTGTACTGGTGGGCCGTCCATTGAGGCCCACTTTGATTTGTATAAGGCCCATTGTGATGTATGCAAAACCCATGTATTTAGACTCATCTTGGCATGTATATAGGCCCAATGTTGAGGCTCACTTTGGTAAATATGGGCCCATCTTGAGGTATTTTTAGGCCCATTATTGAGGCCCACTTTGTTATATATATGGGCCCATGTATGTAGGCCATCTTGATGTATTTGTGACCCATTGTTGAGGCCCACTTTGAGATGTATAGGGCCTATGTGATTAGGCCCATTTGGTACACATAAAACTTATGTGATTGGGCTCATTTTAATGCTTTCTAAGGCCCATGGGTGATGGCCCATTGCAATGTACCTAAGGCCCATTGGTGAGGCTCATTGAGGTGGCCCACTTGATGAATATAAGGCCCATGAGATACGGCCCATTTGATGCATTTGAGGCCCAGTGGGATGTACCTAAGGCACATTGCAATGTGTGATTCCACCATGAATTATTAAATGGTATTTAAGGCGAGCCGGGCCTTGAGGACAATGTTTGTTTGACGTCCACATTGTAGGTGACGACGGTTAAATGTCCGCATTGTCACTCTTCCTAAGGCCCACTGATAGGCCCATACTTGTACTCTGCAGTCCGTTTAGGCCCATCTTCACTTTGAGCAACGCCCATTATCATACCATAAGTATAGTGCTGCCCCATGATTCATGATCATATGCATCATATGCATACTTGAGATGAGGGGTGACTGATCATAGCATATGCCTTCGGGCAGACTGTTACGGGCTCCCTGATAGGCGGAGTTGCCCTACATGAGTGCGTACTTCACGCAGGATGATTGTATGACTGGTAGTGTGATACATGCACTTGCATTTGTGTGATTGTGATATGCCCTAGCGACATCAGGGCCATAGCCTCCACGGACACACCGTGGGTGGCTGGATTGGATATCAAAAATGTTTGGTTCTAACATACGGGCGCCATAGATGTCCCTGGGTGAAAATCCCTAAACCCAATGGTACCAGAGGGTGACTCCAACGTCGAGACCGAGTGGATACACGAGCGCGTGAGGGCCGTATACCAGTAGGCTGCGTCTCCTACTGTGTCGTGGTCGGTTGGAAATGAGTGTGACCTTACCCGCCTGAGTGAGGTGGCAATTTCTAGGTTGAGTTTGACCAGCTTGAGGAATCGGTCCATTATCGATGAGCCAGGCCCGATATTGGCAGGCGGATAGTGAGGTCTCTTCCGCTCTCACAGTTGTGCGTTTGGATAGGGACGGCAAGCTAGCGTAGAGTGTACTAGACCTTGGTGATTATCCAGACGGAGAACTGTATTGACATGAGGATTTGGATGAGGATTGGCATGCTTGAGCTGCATCTTGCATTGCATGGTCTTGTTATGGCCGATTGCATTCATATCTTGTTCTATATAGCCTTGGTACGGCTGGTTGCATTTACATACTCATCAGCACTATTCCACATTACTCTGACCTTACATTCTGAGCACACACACTTACACCACCCTCTAAGCTTTCCATAAGCTTTTGCACGATTGATGCGTGCAGGTGACGCCAGGATGCAGCCGTAGACTCGCCGCAGTTGGAGTGTGCAGCCGAGCTTCTGGAGTTTTGTTATTAACACTATCTTGTATTTTCCTTTCCTACGCATTGTACTTAAAGTTTTTTATCATAGTGGAATTTGTGATGGTGTTCTTGTGGTTATTGTTCGTAGGTTATGCTTGTGGTTATGCTCATTACAAATCGAATCATCTTTGAAATCCTCCTTGTAGCATCCCAGGATCGGAACCTGGTATATGGGTGACGGGAGCCGAGAATGGGGTACTACGGAGGCTGTCGGCGCCGGATTCGGCATCGGAAATTTTGTGAGCCCGGTTTTCGAGTTCGGGGCGTGATAACATCCCATGAGCCTCAAATACATTACAATGGGCCACACCCATGGGCCTCAAATACATCACAATGGACCACATCCATGGGCCTCAAATACATTGCAATGGGCCACACCCATGGGCCTCAAATACATCAAAATAGGCCACACCCCATGGGCCTCGAATACATCACAATGAACCACGCCATAGGCCTTAAATACATCACAACGGACCACACCTGTGGGCCTCAATAACATCACAATGGGCCTCATACTTGGGCCCTCAAATACATCACAATGGGCCACACCCATGGGCCTCAAATACATCACAATGGGCCTCATACCTGGGCCCTCAAATACATCACATTAGGCCTACACAGCAGGTGGGCCTTGCATAGCTAGCAGGTGGACCCTGCACGCTGCAGGCGGACCCTGTAGATGGATAGCGGGCATGAAACACATACATCGTGGTGGTCCCCACCATCCAAACCACTGAACGGTGTGGATATAAGACACATGCATCACGTGTGGGTCCCACCATCTGTGTTGGACGATGCTGGACCCCACACGTGCTAGGTGGGTCCACCGTCCAGTCGGGTGGACGGTGAGGATATAACACATACCTCATGATCAAACCCACAGAACTTGTTGTTGTCAATACAGCAACTATATAGCTGGTGTAAGGTACTCCAGCTAATCCGCTTCCACACCAGGTGGGTCCATGTGTGGGGTCCACATCCAACTGGGCTGGACGACTGGGATAAAACACATACATCATGGTGGATTCCCACCGTCCAGCAAGTTGGATGGTGCAGATACACAATACATTCATCAAGGAGACCTCAAAATCCACCGTCCATCCCTGGACAGTGGATGATGTATATGCTTCAGGTGGGTCCACACATGTGGCCCACCAATCAAACTGATATTTGTATTTTCCCTTCATCAGGGTCTATCCAAAATGAACAGCTAGGGTGGGCCGGTCCGCTGGACGTCAGCAAGGTGGGCCCGATCATGGACAGCGTAGACAAAACTCATACATCATGATGGTGGACCATCAACAGGGAGAGAGAGAGAGAGAGAGAGAGAGGCGGGGGAGCTCCACCATTATGAGCTCCCCTAAGGCTTATACAACACATACATCAAGATGGTCCCCAAACAGATGGGCCCTCAATCATAAAATCAAGGGTTGAAATCCTTTTCCCACCCACAAGATCAAGGTCTAGATGACATTTTTACAGTAGGAAAAATAAATATCATGATGAGGTCTATGGAGAATGGCCCCATCATGGGATGAACATATGAATCATGGTGGGCCATCAGCCACACCTAGGGTCTAAAGTAGGATCCATACCGTCAATCGGTAGGCCCCACTTGGCCCATCACTAAAATTACAATCTAATCCTACAAAACACCTATCGATGGTCTTCTTCTTTAGCTCATTGGACTCCTTGGCTCCTAAGCTCTCTCTTTGATGGAAGATGATGAAGATTGAAGGGTTGAATGGTGAGATTTGGGAGTAAGAAAGTGGGCCTAACACTTAGCTTCTTTTCTCTCCTTAGGATTTTTCTCTCATGGTTGCTTAGGAAATGGAGGGAGATAAGATGGAATGGGTGAGAGATGGGAGAGAGGAATGGGTGTTGTAAGAAGAAATGACATGGAGAGTATGGGCTTGGTTGACTTTTGGGTGAGAGAGGGATGAGTGTCATGCCTTGTTGGTAAGAGAGAGATAGGCTAGGTATGGGTTATACTTGACTTATACTTGATTGATTGATGTGATATTTGGGTAGAGATTCTCTCAGAATTCGCAATATGTAGCATTTCCTAGAAATATACGTGGGCTCACAACTCCTAGCCTGGGTATCGCATCGATGCACAAGACGCGGCGTTGGAATCGTGGCGACGGCACAGTCGCTGGGGTACAAGTCTCAGGTTAAGTCGACTCAGATCTACGGGATGCGACTTAGGGTTACATGCAAACGTTGATTACAGGTTGCGGGTTGCCGAAATTCGACGAGGAGGATAGCGGAAGTCTAAGGAACGGTACGGTCTAAGATATGGGCCTTACATGGGGTCGTCAAATGACTCCCCACTACCAGAAAACTGGGCAAAGGCTACGGATAAAAGCCGTAGCTAAAGGTCTATCGCTACGGTTAAAGTCCGTAACACAACCGTAGCCATTGGTACCGTAGCCATAGGTCTTAAAGCTATGGCTACGGATTAAATCTGTAGCTATAGAAACAATAGGTACGGATTAAATCCGTAGCAATACTTTCCGTAGCTCTAAAGTATATACAGCTACGGATTATACCTGTAGCTAAAAAGTAGATCGAGAACCGTAGCAATAAGCTGAAATTAGCGACAGATACAGTTTCCAGATAAAGGGCTACGGTTAATAGCCGTAGCTAATGCCTATGTTTTAAAATAAATTTTAATCAAATATAATAATGGCATCTCTTACCATTGTAGTACATGCCTTGATAGATCAACTCATATAAGCTAATATAGACAAATACTACCTGGCTAAATCATTCATTCATTCAATCAAACACAATTATTCATTCATTCAATCAAATACAATCATTCATTTTAATCCATTCACAAAAATACAATGCCAACATAATAGTTATAAGTCTATTTAAAGTTCTCATTGGCAGCAAGATCCAATGCCATCTCGCAGATAAATAGCTTCTTAACAATCACAAGCGAAAACTCCATGAATGTGTCTCTACTGGTTATCAATTTTCCATCAACTAACACGCTATTCTCAACTTCGATTTGATCCGAAAGCTTACTGCACATGGCTGAAAATCAATTTCATCTTACAAACAATGTAGTCATATGAAAAAGCTATGCCCCGAAACTGAATAACTAAATTATAGAGAAAGACGACGACGAGATGACATAAAAAAGAAAGACAATACTCGGGAGCATACACTGATCTTCTCATTTCTGAACAAGCAAAATTTGCAACAGCTAAAGACAAAATAAACATTCAGCTATTCAAAATACCAACTAATATAGGTATAGCAATGCCATCTAAAATTGTAAAAATAGAATAGATCAACCATTTCAACTAAACTCAGCCAATGAATTGGAAAGAGTCATTCACATGGTCAAGGTGTTCATTAATAAAAGTTAGAGCGCTTCAAAACTCCCACCTCTAGTGGGGAGAGTAATGCCTCCAACCAGGATCTACACATGTTACCCCAAACATTTTCCAATTATCTAACTTAAATATTAAATCATGAAGTCAAGCTGAGCTTACATGCTTTTGAATTATGCTTGATAGTAATGTAATTCCAATTCCAACCCCAATCCAAGTCCGTTGATGAATACGCACAGCTTGGATAGGCTGATGCTTTTGTTACCTGTTGTAAATGACAAAAATAAATAAATAAATGCATGAGAAGAAGAGGAACAACAACAAATTTAAATAAAGATAGGCCTAACACCAAAGTCATTCTTAGCCATGCATCGGTAGCAAACACATCAAAACAAGCATGTGCACTGCCAACATGTTATGCAGACAGTAACAAATTTAAGAACCAATATCCTTTTCCACATAGTATAATTATCATGTCGAATTCATTTAAGATCCGATAATTGTATTGATCTTTGAAAAATTGGCTTACTTTAACCAATCTATGATTGGGTGAAGGATTGTTTGTTGGAGTCACAGTTGGCTGATATGGATAATTCAGGCCACCATTGTTTCCAATATTATCGAAGCCAGGCACTGAATGGGATGTTCCATTCTAGAAAATAGATGGAAGTTCTTCAGGAGAATCTTGCTTTAATGAACCCAAAAATTCATTGTTTTCCATGATGAAGCAAAAATACCTGCATTGTGTAAACAATCTTAGCATACATTGTTCTCTCCATTGGTGTCAAGTTTCAATAGAAAGAAGAAGAAAACAAAAGGAAAAAATCAACAAAGAAAGAAAGATGGTTTTAAGCAAGATAAAGCTAGACAAAACAGTTTCTTCATAATGTCAGTTTGTAACCGACGTTGACTTTAGTTAACTTCCAGCTTGGCCTTATTGTAGATAACTTTTCATCTGATCAGCTAAGTGCAATTAATCTATGTAAGATGACTCTTAACTGTATTTCACATAAACTCAAGGAACTTGTCATTAGAAGAAATGGAATATCAGCTCCACCTAGTTATCTATATAAGAAACCCTCCATTTCAAATAAATATGGCCATGTTCGACACGCATGGGACATGTAAACAGCTATTGAGGCAAAAATTAGTTTTTCTTCTTCTCTTTTTTTTTTTAGTTATTATATAATTATAATATGTTTGTAATTTTCTAAAATTGTTATCTATCAATAATACCATGTATTTGTATGTATGGATTGTGAGAAAGACTCCAACAATCCTTTTGCTAAATGTTACCTACCATGAAAAAACCCTCTCTACAAATCTGCTACCAAATCAAACTAAACTAAGAAACATGAAAAAATATTTTTTATTCAATGATAATAATAATAATAATAATAATACATTACCCCTCTGCAACATAGCCTTTAAATGGGCCATATCTAACCCAAACAGCCCAAAATTGCAATGTTTTTTTTTATTTTATTTTGAAAAGAAGAACCCGAGGCCAGACAAGCAACAACAAAAGGCAAGCTAATGAAGAACAGGAAAGAAAATGATGGGCAAGCCTACAACCCAGAGACATCTAACCAAAAACAGTAGAATCCAATCTCTTGTCATTGACTCGAAAGACATCCCTTGGAAATCCAGTAGCACCATAGCCGACTCAAGAACCATAGATGTGATGTGCCCCATCTGTAACTAAATGCAGCGCCTGTGAGAGGGATTTGGATCACTTTTCTCATACATCCACGTCCCACTTGATGAGTGGAACTTGATTCTTAGACCGGGCATGTTTATGAGGGGTTTGCTCGAATACATCTATATACATTGAGACTTTAGCCTTTGAATTTGGGTTGTCCTCTAACAACTCAACAAATTCAATACCACGTTGCACTTCTTGTGATCATTAACTTATAAAATGTAACATCCCGGATTTTTGCCAACCTGGGATTAGACGTCCTTAGGCAATGGGTTGCTCCTAACACCTTATTAATTCGTCAGAACTGAACCCCACAGTCTAAAATCGCTTCTGAACCCATTTCCTTCACAAATCTCACCCTTCACTACCTTGTTCTTTCAATTTTTCTAAGCACTTTCATCCTGGACACTATCCTAAACTAGCTAAGTAGTATAACTTGGATCACTTTATATACAAACTACAAAGGCTCAGGTACCACCTCAGACAGAAATCATACAGGACTAAATCCTTTAGAAATTAGGCGAGAATTAGCTAGTGCTAAACTAGAGTACCTGTGAAATTAGTACCAATCGCTTTAAATACGATCTGCAAGACCCAAAACTTGCAGAATCATTGACGCTAGGTTACCCTAAAATCTAGGATCAATCTCATTACTCGGTTGCTCTCGGGAGCATCTTGAAACTCCGTATCGGATCTGGACCGCACGTCGGAAGTCCGATTAACACGAAGTTAAGGAACTACGACCACCTCGCTGGGCTTGACAACCATCTCGGAAATCAAATCCAGATAGTGTCCCAGCGCTATTCGCTTGAGCTCGGAGTGAAGAGTGTGAGAAATGTAAAATTAATTCAAAATAAAATATCTTCAATAGTAATCTGGCACCACTCGCTTGCGGATCAGTATTAAGCAAGAAGACCGTCAGAATCAGACCAAATTACACCCTCGGATTAGGAGAAATTTCATACACATTTACATGTACTTGGAATCTCCGATCGAGATCCGCTAACCGTTGAACTGAAACTGGTCCGCCACGCGTGATCTGGAAATTCCACTGAAACGAAAACTTAATAGAACGTAGATCCAGCGTTAGTGAGCTTAAGTCCGACCTTTGGCTCAAGGAGGCGCGCCAGAAACCCTCTTTTGAGCTGAAACAATGCCGATTTGATTATAATGTAAGTATACCTTGAACATAAGTCTATTTCGGTGAATTTTTAGGCTATATAAGGACCTTAAACCCTCTCTCATGGCATTCATACGAATTTGAGATTGAGAGAGAGAAAAGAGAGAGAAAAGAGAGAGAAAGTGTGGAAGCAGTGGGAGAATCTCCCTGCCACTCTTCCCAGCCGCTATTCGGGCTCCATCGCCTGATTCTCATCGCTTTCCCGGCGTTTCCGGCGTCAGTTCTAGGTATGAAACCCTAACCCTAATCTGTTTTGGGGTTTAGATAGTTGTAAGTTGTGAAATAGCTAACCTATTTCGTTCTATAGGTTGCCAAACTGCCGAATACGGAAGCTTAGCAAACATATCGACTCCGTTACGATTCTACGACAAAAGGTGCGGACTTTAGGCGTATAGGTTATGGTTTTCAACGCTTTCAATGTCAGATAATGATAGATTCATGATCTACATGCAATTGCACATGTACAAAGTGCTGTCTGTTTTCCGTTTCGATTAAAGATGAAAAATATGGAATTCTACATACTCTAGGTATTTGTAGAAAGTGCGGTATACGTATATTTTTTGGAAATGTGTTTGACATGTTTATTTGTTATATGGATATACGATATATGGATAAAATACTTATTTGGCAAAAGGATTCACCTAAATACATGTTTTACTTATATACACTATGTATGTTGAAATTACATATTCTAGAAAATACTGTATACATATAAATTTTGGAGATGTATTTATCATGATTATTTGTTGTAGTAATATATTATACATGGATAAAATACTCGCTTGGCAAAAGGATAGCCCTAATACATGTTTTGCTAACATACACCATGTATGTTGTAATAGTGTATTCTAAGTGTTTGTGAAAATGACTGAATGAGTATAGAATTCTCATTCGTGCTCGCCATGACTAATTGTCATGGATTCATGATTGATGTATTGGCGATACCCCTTTGACGAAAGGATTTGCCCTAAGTCACGCCACGGCCAATATACACTATATATGCTAAAATGTGTGGCCCAAGTGTTTGTGAAAATGACTGAATGAATATGGAACTTAGATTCCTGCTTGCCATGACTATCCGTCGTGGGTGTACGCGTGTTATGATTGGGGCAACTCCCTAGTGAAAGGATTTGGCCTAATGCCTATGTGATCGACATATGTCATGTACGTTGATGTATGTTTGTTTAAGTGTTTCTTGAAATGTCTGAATGAGTAGTAGTTAGCAAATTGTAATGTATAAGGGTGTTGAGATATGATTCTCAACCTCTTTTAACTATGTGTATGATCTCCTTGGATAGTTGTGTGATTAGGAATTGAACATGTACAAACTCATGCTTGTGTTGTGCTTCATAACATGCTCAACTGCTTTATGATTTTAACTATGTAATGCATATGTTTAAATTTATATTTACGTTGTATGATCCGTCATGGGTTATGGGGGAGTGGAGCAACGAGTGCGTGCAACAGCCCTGGCAGCCCTAAACGGATAATACCAGACCTTGATTGTACGAGTTGAATCTTGATCCACTACTGCTTTATCTATCTGCACTTGATTGTGTTTGGGGGCAATGATTATAGTCCAGACAATCGGTACCAGAATTACATTCGTGGTTGTGATTCATTTGCCACGTGAGATGTGTTCGACGAACCCGAGTCGTACTTCGGTTGACGATAGTGGTTGGTCACGCGAAGTGCTTATGCACTTCATGTCGTTCAACTTGTTGTGCGCTCGAGCTAGCCGAGCTCGTCAAGTAACCCGATCTGTCTTATGTATGTTCACCATGTTTGGACGCTACTGCTTGAACCTAGGGTACCAAACTTACCAGTGAAATCCCTTTTAACCATGGTACCTCGATCCGCTAAGACTCATGAGCCGGGCATGGTGGTATGGGACACCGTGGTCGAGCTGTCGGCCTATGCTGGGGCCACGTGCCTCCCCGTAGTGACCATTGAGCAACCAAACTCGTGAGCTGAATACGGTGGTATGGGACACTGTATTCGAGCTGTCGACACTTACAGCGAGAGCCGAGTACGGTGAGACCTGTACTCGTGCTGAAGGGCGACGAGTCCTCTGTAGTGTCTTCAAGTATACTTCAAGGTCTGTGATTGGCGACGAGCCATTCACAGCAACTAGAGTATGAGTTGAGCCGAGTATGGTGAGACCTGTATTCGAGCTAACGACCAGCGATTGAGCCGAGTACGGTGAGACCTGTACTCGAGCTGACGGTCAGCAATTGAGCCACATACGGTGAGATCTGTATCCGTGCTGACGGGTGACGATCCCTTTGCGATGCCTTCGCGATGCCTCTCGAACCATAATACCGTATGAGATTAACTAGGATTGACGACCCTAGGATGAATCATATTTGGGAATGATACAAGGGAGGTACCTTAGTTTCCCAATACTGCTGTTTGAAATGAACTAATAATTACTCGATAATCATGCTCATCATTGCACTGCATGTGCCTGGTAGATGTGGAGCACTGAGGGATGGACGTATTCGCGAACGTAAGATGATGTCGCATGAGGGTGGTTTGGCAAGGGCATACATCATGTCATTTCATACTTGCATTAAATAAGAATAGTTAGAATTGGTTGATTGTACTGCTTTATCATTACTGCTTGACTGAGTTGATAACATGTTAACCTATGCTTTACTGTTCCACTGAGTTGATCACTCACTCCCACGTTACGGGACGGTGTTGTACACACCAACCAGATTTGTTGAGTTTCAGGTGATGGCGATGCTTGTGAAGCAGAGCCGGACTACTTCTATGATGATAGGAGGAGTTCTCCTATCTGTATCTCTCTGGCAGGTCAATGAAGACCTGATATTGTATTGACAAGGCTATGGTACTTGGGATAGGAGACATTACACTTCCTCACATTGGTATATTTTAGAACTGTACTTGTAATTATTTAACCTGGTAATGTTATCACACTCTGGAGACTCATCATAGTTTATATATTTTATCTATCTATCACAGTCTTCCGCTTGCAAATTTAACTGTCTCTGGAGTATGATATACTTTTTTGGCTTAATCTCACTCATGTTCAATGCATGAATACAGTCAACATTCAATCATCATTCATTTTGTTGCATAAGTGATGTTGTGGAACTCGGGAGTTGAGTTTATGCTCGACCCCCGATTTTCAGGGCGTTACATAAAATTAGAGACGATCAAGAATCTGCAAAGTTGTGTTCCCCTTATGGGATATTTAGCACTCTGTTCCAGAATACAATGGATTGCCTATAATTAGCCAATGAACTAAGCATGTGCTCCTCAACTTATAGCTGGGTTAAGCACATGGATGATAAAGTTTCAATGACAAGAATTTATAAATGACCAACAAAAGTGAAGTGTATAAACAATGACAATGTTCTGCTCATAGGAGAATCCAAGAATATGCCAACTCCAACAACAGGAATGGTGAGACAGGTAGCTACATGACCAAAGCAACTTCAGTCGCCTTGACATCAGCTAAAGGGGCAGCCCATCCCATGAGCAAAATCATGATGAGTCAAAGTTTTCATTTTATACTTATCTGATCAACCTTGTAGTTTGTACTTTGTAACTAGAAATTGGAAAGACAAACTGTAAACTGTTTGTTCCTCCTGCTTGGATTCAAAAGCAGAATATAGCAACTAGTGACAAGTACTTTGTGAGTGTCATTCTTGTGAATGTAACCTATGATAGCTTGTGCCTGTGGCCAACTGATTATATATCTGTGAACTTGAGATATTTATTAAGGATTATTTTTTATGCAAGAGAGATTCTCAAGCCTACCTATATTTTCCATATGACTAACCACTGTAACTAATAGGGAAGAACCCATGTATCTAAATTCTAATCCGATGTAGAAGCATGGGAGTAAAAAAAAAAAAAAAAAAGACTAAAATATTATTTGGAGATAAAAGTGGAGACTTCAATAGAAATAAAAACAAACATGCTTGGCTAAAAAACCATTTTTAAAACTGGAAAATCTTCACCCTTAAAATAGGCTTTTTGTTTTCGTTTTTTTTTTTTCTTCTTCTTCTTTTTGAAAGATAGAGAATTGGGTTATGTTCAATACCCAAGAAGAAAAATCTGCAGTAAAACAGCTGAGTCGAGCCCAGCGTGTCAATGAGCTTGCTCTTGCTCATCCGAAGTGCCTCCGGCATCCAATTCAAGAAACTGAAGAGGCTCCTGGATTTTCCATCTGCAAACTTCCCATCAGCAGCCCTCCTCACAAGAGATAATAGACACTTAAAATTCAAATTTCTAGTACAGTAATTTCTCATACATTTCCTGCATTTACTTTTATCTTGAGTATAGCTACATTAGTTTGCAAGGGGGGGGGGGGGGGGGGGGGGGGGTGTTGTTCTAATAGTCCAAGCATGTGATATCATGTGGTTAGGTGCTATGTGGAACCCAACATTGGCGTTGTGATTTTGGAAATAGGACATGCATCAGAAACATTGCCCTCTTAGTTGTCAACAACAAGAGTGATTAGGTGACTCCTAAACTGGAAAGGCCAATAGGATATGTGGTTGCTATTAATGATTACTTCACAATAACCACAGAGGCAAAGAGAGCTCATGAAAAAAAATCATTAAAATCAAATTGAGAAACAAACAACTAAGGAACTTGAATACAATAAACATTCAGACTCAATTTATAATGGGGTATTTGAATTAGTAAAATCACCATAGACTACAGAAAATAAAGAAAGAAAGAGCCACCATCCTCTGTTCTATGTGAAAGAATGCATTAAAGAACTTGTGCCTATTCATAAACTAATCTTATTAAAGGAGCTATACAACAACCATTAAGTAAAGCATACTTACCTCTCAAATAATATGCAATCACAATCCTTACAGAAGGTCCATGAGAAAGGAAATATTCGCAGGAACTCAATCTGGTATTTAAAAAATAATAAAAAAAAAAAATTAAAAATTACGTATCAGACTAGAAACCAAATTTTGCTTTCCAATGGAATGAAAGCTTTAAAGTGTACTAACCAATGGCTTGAGCTCTTTTAAACAATTTTGAATGGGCGTGGTAGTAATAAAAATACCAACTGTGGCAGTAAGGATTGAAAGTGGTCCTATATGGTGATGTTATAACATCTGAGCTACGCATCACATGTGCCAAGTGAGAAAAAATTTCAGGCCAATACTATCATCAAGTGGGCAACACCACAGGGAAGAGTGAGGAGGGACACCAACCATTGATAAGCCCATTATTCAGCATAGGCCCACCAAGGTATGTGTATTTCATTCAGCCCGTGCATCAGGTGCGCCCCACCCACAGCTCTAGAAAATGGGATCTATACTGGAGGTTTTCTAGCCTCACATGCAACTTTAAACAGCAAGTGTGGGACATTTGAGCCATGCAAAAGGTGAGCCCCACTGTACAGCTGACCTGGAGCAAAATTCAGATGGAATCCACTCATCAGGCAGACCACCTTAACAACAGAAGATGGTTGAAGGAAAAAAAAAAACTTGTCAATGGTCCAAATTCAAAGTACACATGCTGGGCACTTGATAAGTGAAAATACAAAGATAAGCAAACAGGGTTACTGCAGCAGAGAGAAGATTATGCTGCACTCATTTGGCAGAGAATTTGGAAGGCGAGCAGAGGAATTTTATTTACCCACCCAAAGAGAACCCGCCTCATTTTGTACCAGGCCAACATCAGTGGAGCCCACCTAATAGGATGTTCCACACATGTATCGTGTGAAGTGCATGTGAAAGCTAGCAGGAGGGGGGAGTTGTTATCTTCTCACATTTCAATCTTAAATTTGGCGGACAAGATGCCATAGAGGAGATACGGTCCGTTCATCCAGAGGGTCCAAGCATGAACGGGCCATGGAGTGAAAGTCACATCTAATAAGACAATCCTAACCACCTGATGATTGCAGTACAAATGAACACGATGAGAAATTTTCAATAGTCCAAATTCATCTAACTGACCCCAATTAATTGGTAAAAGGCTTAGATGATGATGATGATGATAGCACAAAGTTTGAGAAGTGGCCAAAGAACTTGGGAAGTGAGTGTACCTGAGTTGTGATTTGGGATATTCTGTGTATGGTGCAATGTGTAATATAGTAACACTTTGATGATTTGGGACAATATGCCCAACTTGGAATCGCTTTTTCTTCTTCACCAAATATCAGTAAAGCTCTTTTTTATAGTAAAGTTCTTTTCTAATTTTCTAATTGATCAACCAAAAGGAGCCTAACAAGCATATGTATAATCAGTAACATTTTGGCACCTGCTGTTGCTGATCCTCATGGCACTTGGCATGACTGCAAGCTTGATATAAAACAAAATTTCTAGATAAAGAACATTTTGGCACCTGCTGTTGCTGATCCTTATGGCACTTGGCATGACTGCAAGCTTGAGATAAAGCAGAATTTCTAGATAAAGAACATTTTGGCACCTGTTGTTGCTAATCCTCATGGCACTTGGCATGACTGCAAGCTTGATATAAAGCAGTGTTTTTCCAGTCAACTTGAAACAATGAAAGGTCTACTCTATACACTTTAAGGAATTGCTATCTAACTGTGAATGCTTCCATACATGGGCAAATTTTTAACTAATTAAGAAGAATTTTTTTTCCTTATTTTTATATGCAAAAATGGGATTTGAAATCGTAGCATTTGCAAAATGATGCAAAAATGAATCATGGTCTAAAGAACAAGAAATGAACCATGTTGTTCTCTTTCGTCATGGGAGGTAGACTTCTTTACATGCAGTTTTATTGCTGATTGTCTTTTCTTTCCGACACCCTAATTAAATTCAAAACCACAATTTTTGAAATTTTAACAACTAAAGATCAATAGAGTGGAAATAATGGAAATTGAAATTAACTTCCCTATCATTGGTAAAAAGAGATGAGCTCCAAACTTCAGTTACTTCCGAAATTAAATTCTGACTACCACCATTTTTTTAGCCATCCAATCTGTTCATAAGGTCACATAAACCAGGATGAAGGGAAACCACAAATATCAGCTTGATCCAAAACTTTGGCAGCCCCAAGATCCAATAAGTACAATTACAACCTACTCTAATCAAACAACAATAAAGAATAGCAAAAGTTACTAAAAAAATATCCATATCAAATTCAAATAAGAGAGTAATAAACAAAGTTGAATAATAAACAAAGTTGAAGAAGAAGAAATGATGAGAAAAGTTAAGAAGCAGCACTTTATGTTATTTGTTTATTTAAACAAAAAAAAAGGATGAGACTTGTCTATATATAATATATATATATATATATATATATAAGGCAACACATTTGCATTGAATTAATATGGTGACCTAAACAAAAAAACAAAAAATCTAACATTTTTAAACCAAATGCATATAAAACCAAAAATTAATCCCATCTAGAAAATGAATAAAAATGAGAAAGCAACAAATCAAATGCTATAAAATTTACAAAATTACCACCAAACCCATCTTTAAGAAAAAAAAAATCATTTCAAACTCACCAACATGGATGTAGCCATGCTCATTGTGAATAAAATGTTCATAACATCATGGACTCCTATGCTTTCCATTATATTAAATTACATTAGGTGTGTGATTTACCACAGACAACCTCCCAACAGTTTCATCTTCTCATTACTAGAAAATCATTTAGTAGAAATTAAAAAAGCACATATAAGCCTACTTGAAGTCTATATTAAGGTTGCATTTGAACAGGTTTTGGGAGGATAGGTAGATTGTTCAGCAGCCTTTACAACTTATCAGTTCAGAAAGATTAACAACATGAGAGAGTCAGTAACCAAATTGTTTGGACTCCTATTTCAAAAGAAACATGATAGGTTATGAGAAGGAGCTCATTACTCTGTTGAGGGTTAGATCTCTCAAGACAAGACAAAATGATATAGAAATGGTTGTCTTCTGGGAATTTTTCATAAATCCATCTATGGGAAATTGGACGGAAGGGGATACCCTGCATTAAAAAGGCATCATGTTTGGAAATGCAAGGAAAGCAGATTCGGCAATAAAGAGGACTATTCCTTTTCCGTCAAAGGGAACCAAAATCGCAATTCCTGGATGAAATCAATTCCACCGGACTGCGATTTCAAGACTCCCAAACACATACAATATTGGTACAGCCAAATGGGTATAAAAAAATAAAAAATAATAAAAAAAAAAGAGGGCAAAACAAATAAATAGAAGAAATTAAACAGGTTGCATCATACTCATAGTCATATCCATCATGTCATATGCAATATGGGTATGCCAGTGGACTTGAAGAATTTGGGGTATTTGTTAATTGTTAGTTTCTCTACCTCTATGGTTTTTTATTTTTTTATTTTTTATTGGGTGAATCAGATTTTGTTGCCCTATAGTTGATACTTCTTGATTCATCCTCTCTATCGGTTAGTTGTAAATCAACATTTTCTCTCTTTAGAAGCATATTAGAGTTTGTTGAGGAGAGTTTAGTTGTTGTTTTGAATAAGAAAATTTAGAAGGCAGTTATAAATAAAATTCAGTTTATTTTCTGCAACTTTTTTATTCAGATCCTGTATTTTTCTTGTATGAGGTTTTGAGCTGCACCAATGTTGCAAGTGAGGTTTAAAATCAGTGTATTGGGTATCATATTGTTCACCATCACCTATTAACTGAATTAGAAGACTTTCACTTATTGAAGCCTGGATTGTTTGCACTGTGGATTTCCAATTGTCTGGAATAGTCAAAGTTCACCACTGTTAACATGTATTGCATAGGGCCTGATAACATCTATAGGTGATATTTAGTCTTGGTTATATCTACAGTAGGACCAGAAATTTAAACGGTTGGATTGAAATATGCGCATGCATGAGCAGATTTATCAAACTCGAGCAGAGTACCATACAATTCATGAAGGGAAGATAGTAAGACAGTGATAACAGACAGTAAAATTCATATGTAAGAAGAAACTTGAAGAACCAAAGAGACTAAGCACAACACCAGTAGGCAGCAAACCTTCAACCTTGTACTAGAGTCAACAAAATTATCCCATCTCCAATACTCCTACCATGAAAAAACAAAGCTACAAAAACTTCATTCTAATTAGTGTGTGTTGCTACGAGCCATATTTATGGAGGTGACTACATAGTTTCCTTTTCGCTTCACAAAACTACACTTTCCAAGGGCAACAAATAAAGCCTTCTAATATAGCTGGACTTTCTAAGATACTGTAGTAATCAAATAAGGAAATATTCATAATAGAGTTTCTAAAATAAAATCATGCATATAAAAACTACTTAGATAGGAGTTCTTGCCACATGTGATTAAGTGGACCCCATTTGGTCATTTTCTTGTGCATACATATGAAACATGGGTGTTTGGGTGAGGTGCGGTTACATCACACACCATTCCACTATTTTTGGGGCAACACAGAAAAATGGAAAGTGCATTAACCGGTCCCCTTTCCTTCCCAAAATCAATATTCAAAACAATTCAACTAGGGAATTATTCAAATAAATGTTTGGAATCCTTCTATACATTTGCACCTAATCGAATATGAAAAAAAAAAAAAAAAAGGAAACAGAACAACAAATAGAATTCAAACCTCTTCTGAGAAATGAACTCCAACGCATGCAAAACCAAAGAATATAGATATTCCACTTTCCGACTATACACCTAAATCGAACCTTGAATAAGCAGAGCAGCTACAAAACAAGAAAACGAAAGTTTTCATAAGAACCCCCTTGACGGAATGAGAAATCAAGGAAAAAGCAATGAGAACAAAGGGGATCCGAATAAGAACGGGACCTTCGGCAAAATTCACAGAGGGGTGGCCGCCTTCATCTTCAGTCGTGATTTCTCTGGAACATATCTTGAGAAGATAGTCTTCGAGGTTCTTAGCGAGATCAACGGCCCAGTTCGATTTAGGGTCGCGATTGGGCTGTATGATGAGGAAACTAGCGTCGCTGGCGCTGCCGTGCTCTTCTTTTTCTGTCATCTTTGGTGGGACGGCTGCCGATGCGATTCCATGGACTATTAGTTGAATGCCATTTCTGAAAGAAACCCTAGATATGGAAAGGAGTGGAGAAACGAGAGAGCTAGAATTGGGCAATCAGGGTTTTGAAAATGGAACCCTAGAAAAATGCGGGAGAGAGACAGGGAGATATGGTTGAAATGGGGCTGGAAAAGAGAGAGAGAGAGAGAGAGAGAGAGAGAGAAAGAGAGAGAGAGAGGCGCGGGAGATCGAGAGTGAGAGAGAAAGGGACGGACGTGAGAGGAATGGGGTTTTTCCCCAAGGAGGGGAGGGAAAGAATGAAACATTTCGTGAGAGGGGGAAAAGAAAAAGGAGAGCGCGATTTCCGCATTTTGTACCTGCTACGGCCCTGCTATGGTTTAAAACCGTAGCTAAAAGCCCCCTGGCCGTAGCTATTGTGTCGTCCGTCGTAGCCCTTCCGCGTTCACACGTCTGGTGGGATCTTGATGAACGGATTTTTGAAGGGCTTTGTGGGGTCCATCTTGATGCATTTGATATATCCACTCCATCCATTAATTTTGAAATTTTTTTTATAGGAAATGACCCTATCATCTAGGCAAATCAAAGGTCCAATTGAACCACACCATCAATCAATGGTAGGTATTAATCTCCACTGTTTCCTAACGTGTGGTCCACTTGAGCGTTCAATCTACTTCCTTTTTTGGGCTCCTGCCCTACCGTTCTCTTTCAAAACGGATAAACGTATTAGATGGAGCACACAAATTTTAATGGGCCTCGTAGAGTCCCTTATAGGGCTATCCCATGTTGCATGAACGTGTGAAGGTGGTAGCTTTTAGCTACGGTTTAGGATTTTTTAGCTACGGTTTTAAGCTGTAGTAATATAGCTACAGTTTATATCTGTAGCTAAAAGCTAGCATGGTCCGTAGCCTTTGGTCATTTTTTTGGTAGTGCCCCTTTTCCGATTGAAGTTGTAATGTTGAATGTTTTCTTAATGTCCCTCCTCGACCAGACTTTTTCTTCACAATTCGATTGCCCAACACTTAGTTTTTTATACATAATCATTTTTTGACTAGACCATAGTGAATACACGCGACTTTCCAAGGAAACCTTATTTCTTTCTGTTGTGTATTCCAACCTTTTAAGAATCGAAATGGTATCCTAACTGCTTAAGTTGAGTATCTCAACTACTGTACCCTATACAATACAAGCATTTATTACTCCTAAGAATACTTATAAAAGCATCACTCATCCGGATTTACATTATATCTCCGACTTCCACTCGATAGTGAGCCTCAACTTCCATGGCCTCTACCCTGTTTTTCTCACAATCACTAATCATTACGAAGGAGATATTCGAAGAGAGGATTGAATACTTCTCTTGTTCTCCTCTCCTTCACAACATTTATCCATTTACAATGGATGTCGCCGAGGAGGCAAAAACTGATGAACTGTAAGTGTTATGGTTTCCTGCTCCTTTGGTTGTCAAATTTTGTGGTGCCAAAAATAATTTATGTCTTGTGTAGCATGTTGATTTGTTTGTTCATGTAACGACTCAAAAAATTCCGTACAAAGACCCGAGTACCACCTCAGGCAGAAATCACTCAGGACCAAATCCTTTAGAAATTAAATGAAATTAATTAAGTGTTAAACTATATTAGCTGTGAAATTTGCTTGAACCACTTTAAATACGAACTGCAAGACCCAAAACTTGTAGAATCATTGATGCTAGGTTACTCTAAAATCTAGGATCAAACACTATACCCGGTTGTTCTTGGGAGCACATTGAAACTTCGTATTGGACCTGGACCGCACATCGAAAGTCCGATGACCACAAAACTAAACACTTATGACCGCTTTACTGGGTTTAACAACCATCTCGAAAATCAAATCCAGATAGTATCCGGAACCGTACAACTTGAGCCCGGAGCGAAGTGTGTGACAAATGCGAATATCTTTAGAAATTGAACTCAGATTTAAGTGATTTGGGTCATTCGCTTGTGAGCCAAATTCTAAGGTTTCAGTCTGTCGGAATCTGACCAAATTACACCCTCAGATCAGGGAAAATTTCATACACATGTCAGTGTACTTGTGGCCCTGATCGAGTGGCGATGACTGTTGAACTGAAACTGGTCCGCCATAGTCGATCTGTAAATCTGATCGGACTGAAAACTTAGCCTGACCTAGATCCATGGTCAGGGAGCTTAAGTTCGACCGCACGCAGAAAAGGGGCCTCCAGAAGTGCTCCGTTGAGCTGAAACAGACGCTCTTTGGACATAACCTAAGTATACCTTGGCCCTGGGGTCATTCCATCAGTTCTGGGCCTATATAAGGACCTAAACCCTCTCTCTCTCACTTCACGTGAATTTTCTAAACCCTAAGAAAGAGAAGAAAGAAAAGAGAGAGAAAGAGAGAGAGAGAGAAGTGGGGATTCTTCCTGGGATTTGATCCCGTCATTTCTCATGCTTAGCTACCCTACTTGCATCGCTATTCCGGCAATTTCGACATTACACTTGAGTAAGAAAACCTAACCCTAATTTGGCTTAGGGTTTCTGATAGTGCTAGTTATGAAATGGCTAACCTAACTCATGCTATAGGTTGCAAATCCTCCATTGACAAAGACTTAACGTCTAAAACGACTCCGTTATGTGTTTATCGGCGTAAGGTGCGGACTATAGATGTATAGGTTATGGTTTTCAAAGCTTTCAATGTCGGATAATGATAGATTCCTGATGTGGATGTTATTTCACATGCAAAATGCGATGTTTGTTTTGCGTTTCAGTTATATATGAAAATTGTGGAGTTTAGCATATTCTGTGTATTTATAGAAAATACCGTATACATACGAAATATGAAAGTGTGTTTGCCATGATTAACTACTGTGTGTATATGCTTGTTATATGTGTAACAACTCCTCAGCGAAAGGATTCGCCCTAATACATGTTTTGGCCAACATACGTTATGTATGTTAATACGTGTAGTCTAAGTGTTTGTAAAAATGCTTGTATAAGTACTTAGTAAATAGTGCTTTGGGTGGGTGTTAGATAGGATTCTCAACTACCTTAGCTAGTTTAATCTCTTTACTTATGAAATGTATGTGTTTGGATTTACTGTTTAAGTTGTATTTTATAACATACTTGTTAACGTGTTTGAACTACTTGGTTAATTCTACTCTGACTACTCCACATGCTTACTGGTTAAGGATTGAATGTGATTGGGGCTATGTTATAGTCCAGGCAATCGATAACAGGCTTTGAGTTCGTGGCTAATATTTATTCACCATGTAGGACGTGTTTGACAAACCTGAGCCGTACTAGAGTTGTCGACAGTGGTTAGGCCACACGGAGTGCTTATGCACTTCATGCCGATCAACTCGTTGTGCTCTCGTACTAGTCGGGCTCGTCAAGTAACCCGATTGACCCAATGTATGTTCATCATGTTTGGATGCTACTGGTTGAACCTAAGGTACCAAACTCACCAGTAAAAACCCTGTTAACCTTGGGACCTCAATCCGCTAAGACTCATGAGCCGGACATGGTGGTATGGGACACTGTGGTCGAGTTTTCGGCCTACGCGGGGGCAACGAATCCACCTGTAGTGACTAGTGAGCAACACCACCTTGTGAGCCGAATACGGTGGTATGGGATACTGTATTCGAGCTGTCGGCCTACACTGATAAGGTGATGAGCCCTTTGTAGTGACCTCGAGAATACTCTGTGTCTGCGTTGAGGCAACTAGCCTTTCCGTAGCACTAGAGTATAAACTAGGACTACACTGCATCGAGGCGACGAGCCCTTTGTAGTGACCTAGAACCGTAACATCGTATAAGATTTGTTGGGACTGACGACCCAAGAGTGGATCATTATTTGGGAAATGATATAAGGGAGGTACCTTAGTTTTTCAATCCTGCTGTATGAAAAGGACTAATAAGAACTTGGTAATCACGCTCATAACATCGCACTGCATGTACCTCAGGTTGAAGAGTATAGAGGGAAGAAAGCATGCCACAACCGTAAGATGGTGTCGTACGAGGGAGTGTAGGTGAGGGCATGCATCATGAATACATTTCATCCTTGCATTAATAAGAGTATCTAGGAATGTCTGATATGTCTGTTTTATCATTATTGCTTGACTGAGTTGATAACATGTTAACCTTTACACTGTGACTCCACTGAGTTGATCACTCACTCCCACGTTCTGGGATGGTGTTCTGAACACCCACCAGACTCTGTCTTAGATGCAGATGACGATGCGACTTTGGAGGCGGAGTCGGATTACGATGGCGATCAGGATGCGTTCTCGTATATGCAGTTCTCTGACGGTTTCGCTTAAGCCGTCCTGATCAACGGAGCTATAGGGCTTATCATTGTAGTCAAACTATTTTTGATATTTTGACTCTTGAACTATTACATGTATTTGGTGACACAGTGATGTGTTCATACTCTGGAGACCGATAGTGATCTTTTTGGCTCATATACGTTTATATACATCTTTCAGTCTTCCGCTTGCGTTGTATAAACAGATCTGGAGTATGGGTTACTGTTTTGGTATAATCTCACTCATGATTAATGCACTAACACAGACAACATTTTAATCATAAGCATATATGCTGCATAAGTGATGTTTTGGAACTTGGGAGTTGAGTTGCTACTCGACCCCCGATTTTCAGGGCGTTACAACTTGGTATCAGAGCATAATTTGGATTAAACCGGACATGGGTTATGGTCACACAACGTACGCTGACGCTTTTTGATATAGGTGGGTGCGAGGAAAATGTAAAAATAAGCTTAGGTTTTTCCGATTTCGCCAATTGACGAAGTTCATCAATATCGATCACCGAGATCAAGACCATACACCTCCGTGATCGCTTGAGGCAACCCTGGATCTTTCCTAGACCGTCTATCGATGGGTTTAGACAGTAAATCACCTCTTCTCAGCCCTCAATATCGTACAGATGCAGCTGTACTTAAGAAACACACCCGAGAGGACCCGAAATGACTGAAAGTGGAGTCGGGGCCAAATGGGACTCTTCCAGGGGGACCCGGGGTGGGACCCACATACATTTGAAGTCCAGGGGGTAGGAGGGCCTTGCCCAAAGGGCGAGCCCTCGCCAGAAGGTCCAGAGACCGGCGAGGGCCTCACCGCTAGGCGGGCTTGGCCGGGCGGGCCGATCGAGCCGATCGTTTCTAGTGCATTGTGTGGCCCACTTGTGCATGGGTTTTTGATTAAAACCCCTCCTAGGTTGCCCCTCCTTCACAAACTACCCCTCCAAGCTTTCCTTTTCTCAAGAAAACACCCAAATCCTCACTTAAATCCCCCCTTCAAGTGCTCCTCCTCCCCTTTTCGTGCACCACCTTCACCACACATTCGAAATCTCCCTCCACATCTGTTTAACTTCTTCATTCCCCTTTCATTTAAGCATTCGAACCCCACTTTGTATCTTAAATTCATGAAAACTCAAGTATCCCTCCTATTTCCCCATTTTCTTTCTTTTTCCATGACATTGTTCGAGCTTGTGACAGCCATCTTCTCCATTTCCACCATTCTTTCTCTCATGGGAAAGAAAAGGGCTCCTGTAGATGAAGCCAGGCCTAGTCGCCCTACTCGTTCAAGGAGACTGAGAGGCACTGCCACAAGCACGGGTGTCAATCAAGAGATACGGACAAAGCGGGACCTCGATCCCCAGGCTCCCTTTAAGAGAGCTCTTCTGGCAGAGATGTCTCATGGTAGGTTTCATGACCGTAGGGTCCTTTTTGAAGCTTATGTTGATGAGAAGCTCTTCGAGGAATATCTGTTGATGGAATGCCTGGAGGAAGCCGGGTGGGGCCCTTTGTTTGAGGGAAAATATCGTGCAAATGTGGGCACTGTCCGAGCATTCTATGCCCATATTCAAGAGCCTACACTAGAGCCCTTACAGTTCAAGATTCCCGCGGGAAGAGGTCGGGAGGCTACAATTGACACTGGCCTGATAGCACAACTCATGGGAATACCGTTTGTCCAAGTCTAAGTGAGTGAGAAGAATTTGAAGAGTGCACGTGAAAGGGATCGTCGTACGTATTTTCTTTATGGTCGACTAGTTCAATGGCAGCCAAACAATAGCCTCCTGGCATCAACCATGACGGATGATTTCCTCCTACTCCACCATATTTGCATGTTTAAAATGTACCCCAAGTGGGGCAATCGCAGTGAGTCCACATGCCTGATGGTAGACTTTCTATACCAAGCGGGGCAGGGAGAGAAGTTGTGCGTGCTTACGTATGTTTTGCGACAGATAGTTCTTACCGCACGCTCCAATAGAAGGACTGATTCGCTCCCCTTCGGCCGGCTTATATGCAAGATTGCATGCGAGTTTGGCTACAGACTTGGCGCAGAACTCCAAGTGCCACAACATTTCATCGACGAAACTACTCTTAATCAGATGAAAATTGGGCCACGGCAGCCGCAAGCCCGACTTGATAAGAATGAGGATGAGACGGCTAGTAAGGAGTATGAAAGCGAGGAGGAAAGTAGGGAAGAGATAGAGGAGGAACAGGAAGAAGAAGAGGAGGCCCAGGATATGGATGAGAGCTCCCCTCCTACGGCACCGAAGCAGGAATTGATCGGACTATTAGGGATGCCCGTTTAGCTCGACTTGAGGAGGGTCAGGTTACCTTGCGACAGGATATTGTTGATCTCCAGGCCCTTGTGAAGCATAAGTTCCAGAAGGTGACTCGCACCTTGAAGACTATCCTGTGCTTCTGCATGACAAGGGTGCCCCTCCCCCGTCACCAGATTCAGATACCTAGTCTTCCGTACCGTTGTCTTGTAGCTTGTTTGTTGCTGCTTTAGGATGTTTGTGTTTAAATGATTCGTGGCTTAGTAGTGTAGAAGGTAGAAAGTGTGTTTGGGTTGAATAGTTCATAGCCACATGCATTCCTATCATGATTCATGTAGAACTGTATTCCATGTATTGTGACAAATTTTGGTAAATGAATTGCATGCAGATTCTTTTGTTATGAAGTGTGTAGAATGCTTAAAGGATTGTGTATTGTTATACTACATCTTACACAAGTTGTGCCCTATGTCATATAGGGAATGCCACCTGCGATCACGCAGAGCACGACACGCCTCACATTTACTGATTCGATGGACCAGGCACCTCTCTGGAGTGATGGTCGTACTGGCCTGGTTCGTGAGACGATGCCTGAGTCTCAACCTTCTACTGGTCCTACAGTTGGGCCGCCACCTTACACACCACCGATTTGTGAACAAAACCGTGTGTCTTCTTTGACGCAGCATGTGCCTCAGTCAGCCCCACTTACGGATAGGTTGGAGCAGTTGTTGATAATGATGCACCAGCAGCAGCAGATGCAGCACCAACAGCAGCTCTTGGCCACTATTACAGGGGCCCTATGTCAGGATGGGAGTGCGACTCCACCTGCACCATCTGTACACCCTGTAGAGACTGTAGGGCCTTCCGCTCAGGATGAGGGTGTGACTTTACATGCACCTGCTGTATACCCTATGGGGAATTTGGGTACTAGTGGCCTCCTCGAGTAATTCCAGCGCTTGCGCCTCCTACCTTTGCGGGTTCTCACAGACCCGAGGAGGCCGAATATTGGCTTGACCGCATCTCCAAGATGCTAAGGATGCTACACTGTATAGAGCCAGAGCAGGTCGAGTTAGTCACCTTTATGTTTGAGGAAAAGGCCAGCTTATGGTGGTATAGTGTCCTGCAGACCGTTGCAGTTGATTACGTATGGACGTGGGCAGCATTTGAGACCCGCTTTATCCCCTTACGTACCGGCACGAGAAGGAGAATGAGTTCTTGCACCTCAGGCAGGGAGGCATGTCAGTGGTAGAGTACGAGCACCGATTTACAGAGCTGAGCAGGTACGCTCCTACTATACTTGCTGACGCGCAGATGTGGATGAGACGTTTTTCCGAGGGCCTGCGACCTGACATTCGCTCGAAGATGTGATGTGCTAGCATACCTTCCTATGCTGAGCTAGTACACATGTCTATGCAAGCAGAGCAGGATGGTGATCGATTGACACGTTCTCATGAGCCTATGATCTCTAGGCCACGACCAGATATGCCGAGCAGGCCATTCTTCGGCAAGAGGTCCTGTACCGACTCTCCCCCCAGGATCGCAGCGCCACTACTTCCGATGAGGTGACCTGGTGTGACCTGTATGTACTGTGGGAGACCAGGTCACGCTGCAGAGAGTTGCTTTGTGCGTATGAGAGACAGTGGGTTTTCACCGCCACAGAGAATCAACCGCCCTCGCCCTCAGGTTCTATCGGCTCCACCCCTACGGACTACACCAGCTCATCCATCATTCTAGCCACCTGTGCCTCGATTTAGGCCGCCTCAGCGACCTATGGCGCCTCAGCCTAATCGATCTCAGCAGGCACGCGTTCATGCACTTACAGCGGAAGTGCCTGATTCTACAGCTACCGTACCTTTGGCCTTCGAGCTCACCGCCCACATTGAAGGTACCCCTATATTTCTGTTGGTGGATACGGGATCCACTATTTCCGTGATATCATGTTCAGCAGTCAAGCGCTTAGGTTTGAATACGACCCCGATGGTTGGGGTGTGAGTTATCGCGGCACCAGGGACTTTTACAGATGCCAGCAAAATGTGTGAGGGTTGCTTGATAGATCTAGGGAGCAGGACAATATGTATTGACTTGATTGTCACCACGATATACCATTTCGACGTCATCCTTGGTATGGATTGGCTAACTGAAGTGAGGGCCGAGATTGATTGTGAGACCTTTCTAGTGACAGCTTACGAGCATGAGGGCACGCCCTTTTTATTTCCCGTGTAGGTCAGTTACCCTTTTCGAGTTCTTTGTTACGCTTCTTTATTGAAGAATGTTGATGGCCCGGCACTTGAAAACACGCCTGTAGTTCAGGATTTTGAGGAAGTGTTCAGTAAGATACCTGGGCTGCCTCCTTGTCGTGAGATTGATTTCACCAATGATCTAGCGCCTGGTGCGACGCCCATTTCACTCCCGACGTATCGCATGCCTCCGTGTGAGATGGAGGAGCTGAGGAGACAGATCGATGATCTGTTAGATGTAGGCTTTATACGACCTAGCGTGTCTCCATGGGGAGCACCTGTTTTGTTCGTAAAGAAGAAAGACGGTTTACTGCGGTTGTGTATTGATTACCGCAGGTTGAACCAAGTGACGGTGAAGAACAAGTACCATTTGCCCAGAATAGATGACTTGTTTGATCAGTTAAGAGGAGCGCAGTATTTCACGAAGATAGACTTGCAGTCAGGGTTGTTCACTCCCCAAGTATAGGGTTGCGATGTAGTAATAAACTCGGTAAGACCGAGGTCGAATCCACAGGGACTGGTCGTCACAATTCAAATTCACGATTCTCCTTAACTAATTCAACAAATAAAGGATCAAATTGCTAACACAAATCTATGGAAAATAACTATTGAGAATAAGGAAGAAAATTCAATCAGAGAGAGCACTAGGACTTTCGAATCCACCCCTAATTATCCTAGCCATTGTTTTGTCTGTTAATTCACCTTAAATTAGATTGATCCACTTATCTAGAAAAAGCACAATCTGTGTCCTTAATCGGGCATACAGATTGTCTAATTCCTTCAAGCAATGCCATGAATAACATATCCCATGTCCAAATCGGGCATATGGAATATGCAGTTCAGTAAAGCACCCTGTTTCTTCCTCTACAGGAACCTGTTCATGATCAGATACAAGCACCTAGAATAAGCATCCAGACCACATCCATCCATAGACTCTGATCAAGTTCATAGATGGAGAAGCATAGAATTTAAAATAATCAAGCACACTAAGGAAAGAAACAAATCAATCTTAATTAAAGTAGAATTAACATGGAACAAAGGGTGTTCAAATTAGGGGTTTCATCTCAGCCCTAGCTGAGAGATTAGTTACCCATAAAATCCATTAAACAAATGGAAAAATAAAGATAAGAAACCAAAAAAGAAAAATCAAACCAATTTCTCTCTCTCTTCTTTCTTCTCTTTTCTTCACTTTCTTCTCTCCCTTGCTGTAGATCTGGAGCTCCTCCCTAGTTCTCAATGAATTTCCATGTATAAAAACTCCCCTTTTATAGCTGCTGGATGGCTGGAATCAGTGGCAGAGTCGTAGAAGGACTCGGAGTACAAATTTTCGCAGCCGTGATCGGTGGGCCCCACAGAGGCATTTTCTAAAAAATCCACCCCTTCCATTGGATTCAGAACGAAATTTCAGTCAGGAATGGGTGGTTTTGAATGTCCATTAACGCGGCCCAGAGAAGAAAATACAAAAAGATCAGTTTTGAACGTCACCGGGTAGCCCTTTTGTGGCCTCTGTATCACGCACGTGTGTACGCATGGGAGTGAACTATCAGCATGGTTTTGTAGTATTCATGGCCCTCTACAAGATGGACGGATCGGATCGTTCAGACAGGCAACGTGTGGGGCCCACAGCCTTTCGCAAAAACGGCCAGCGCCGTTCGCCGCTGACGCGGAAACAGGGACGCGGTTGGCGTCCGCTGCGAAGATGGTGGGGCCCACTGTGATGATGTTTTGAAAAATCCACTCCGTCCATTGGATGGAGGGGAAAATTTTGGTCAGGGAAGTGTAGTTTCCACCTTCCGTTGATGAGGTCCACCTGAATTTTTGCTCCACCGTCCGTCTTACATTTGGACGGTTTAGATCTGATCTCTGTTTTTATTCGAAAAACGGCCACCTACACCTTGGTAACATGGGCCTTAGAGAGAGAATGGACGGATTGGATTGTCCGTTTGGACAATAGGTGGGGCCCACAACTCGTCCGAAATCAAACGCTGTGCGAACGCTGTTTCCAAACAGCGTTGCAACACATTTGTGGAGGAAGTCGGTCAAAGCCGACTTTGACCTTTTGGTTCGGTCCAGTGCACATCAAGTGCACTTGTGCACTGTGCACTGGCACTGCCAGTGGGGTCCACTTATGATCCGTGTAGGAAATCCTCACCGTCCATCTGTTTTAGAACCTCATTTAAGGGGTTGATATTAAACTTGAAGCACTTCCAGATATTAGGTGGGCCCCACTTAATGAATCAAGGGGCTGATATGACCGTTGGGGCACTTCCATAGTGATCCGTGGGCTGAACTTTGATATGTACGGTTAATTTATGGCCCCCAGGCCATGTATGAAGTTTTGATTTGAACGGATGGTGGGAAACATGTGATCTTGCATTTTGGACCCCTTTCGGGCCCCTTTGGCTTGCTTTCCTCAGATCCCAGGCGTGCAAACTCTTCATTATTGGTTCTCTGGGGTCCATCCCGTGCTCAGGTGGCTTTTGATCATCAAATCCTATGCTTTTAATCCTCTTTTCAGTCCAACGCTCATTATTACATCCTGAAATGAAAATACGATTAAAATATTCCATTAAGCCTTATCAGGTATGTAAAATTAGGCAATTACTGGGGTCTGATATGTAATATTCGACCCTGATTAAGGGTATCATCAGTTACGCGTTAGGGATGAGGACGTGCAGAAGACAGCTTTCAGGACTTGTTTTGGGCACTATGAGTTTCTCGTGATGTCGTTCTGTCTTACGAACGCACCGGCCGTGTTCATGAACCTGATGAACAGGGTGTTTCGGCCGTTTCTATTCTGATTCGTCATCGTATTTATTGATGACATCTTGATATACTCTAAGAGTCGGGAAGAGCACGAGGAACACCTACGAGCAGTCTTAGATACTCTGAAGAAGAACTAGTTGTTCGCACAGTACAAGAAATGCGACTTCTAGAAAGAGGAGGTCAAGTTCCTGGGGCATGTGGTATCCAAGGAAGGCATAGCGGTGGACCTTGCAAAGGTAGCCACGGTTCAGGACTGGGAACAGCCCAGTTCTGTTACTGAGGTGAGGAGTTTTCTTAGTATGGCGGGTTACTATCGATGATTCATTCGGGACTTCTCGAAGATAGTCAGACCTTTGTCTCAGTTGACACGGAAGGATCTGAAGTTCACCTGGAATGAGAAGGCGAAAACAGCTTTTCAAGAGCTGAAGGACAGGTTGACGTCCGCCCCTGTGCTAGTATTGCCAGAGCAAGGGGTCAAATATACGATATATACCGACGCGTCTTGTGTTGATTTGGGATGTGTCCTTATGCAGAAGGACAGGGTGATTGCTTATGCCTCGAGATAGTTGAGGAAACACGAGGAAAATTACCCTACGCATGACCTGGAATTAGCGGCCGTCATTTTTGCATTGAAGCTCTGGAGACATTACCTCTACGGAGAAGAGTTCGAGCTCTTTTGCGACCACAAAAGCTTTAGGTATATATTCACACAGAGGGACCTGAACATGAGGCAACAGCGATGGATGAAAACCTTGAAGGACTTCAAGTTCGAGGTTTCCTACCATCCTGGCAAGGCTAACCTTGTGGCAGACGCATTGAGCCGCAAGAAGGCGATAGCATTTGCCGCTCCACTGATGGTTGAGGAATGACGCATGGTGGAATTCATGAGTGACTTTAAGCAGAAGCTCACGGTAGAGGAACCGTTTGAGAGTATCGCGCATATTCAAGTGCAGCCACTGATTGATGACCGAATCAGAGAAGCTCAG
This sequence comes from Magnolia officinalis, assembly GCA_021015155.1. Lineage (NCBI taxonomy): Eukaryota > Viridiplantae > Streptophyta > Magnoliopsida > Magnoliales > Magnoliaceae > Magnolia > Magnolia officinalis. Next base: position 44,796,920 of record JAJHSJ010000012.1, read on the forward strand.
CGAGAAGACAAGTGGTTAGAGGAGATGAGGACAAAGGCTAGTGGAGACGAGGATGCGGAATGGAGTGTTGGTACGGATGAGGGCTTGCATTATCTTGGCCGCCTATGCATTCCAAACATTCATGATTTGAGACAGGAAGTTCTTGAGGCAGCGCACAATTCGAAGTTGGCAATGCATCCAGGTAGCACGAAAATGTACCAAGACATGAAGAGGTCATATTGGTGGGACAATATGAAGGCTCATATAGCAGAGTATGTATCACGTTGTCTCAATGGCCAGCAGTTCAAGACCGAGCATCGCCGACCTCCTGGACTCCTTCAGCCCATGCCCATAGCTGAATGGAAGTGGGACTTCATCTCGGGGCTACCGAAGACGAGGAAGGGTTATGACTCTATTTGGGTGATCGTGGACCGGTTAACGAAATCGGCTCACTTCCTCCCGATTAAAGTCACAAATTCTGCAGACGAGTTGGTCGGGCTGTATATCAGGGAGATTGTACGTCTGTATGGAGTTCCTTTGGAGATCGTGTCGAACCGAGACACACGATTCACATCTATCTTCTGGACTCGTATCCAGGAAGAGATGGGTGTGAAGCTGATGTTTAGCACCGTGTTTCACCCAAAGACCGACAGACAGACGGAACGGGTGAACGAGATTTTGGAGGATATACTACGGGCTTGTTTTTTGGACTTTAAGGACAGTTGGGATGATTGTCGTCTGTATGCAGAGTTCACCTACAATAACAGCTTTCAAGTGAGTATTGGCATGGCTCCGTATGAGGCCTTGTATGGGTGCCCCTGTCGAGCACCGCATTGCTGGACAGAAGTTGGCGAGTGCAGTTTGATTGGCCCAAAGTTAGTACAGGCGACCTCAGAGAAGATCGACATTATCAGGCGCCGACTTCTTACAGCGCAAAGCAGATAGAAGAGCTACGCCGATACGAGACGGCGACCGCTGGAGTTCGAAGTTGGAGATCATGTGTTTCTTAGAGTTTTCCGTATGAAGGGAGTCCTTCGGTTTGGTAAGAAGGGGAAACTTACGCCACGGTTCATTGGTCCATTCCAGATATTAGACCGAGTGGGTGTGATAGCTTATTGCTTGGCTTTGCCCACACCACTTGCTAGTGTACACAACGTATTTCATGTTTCCATGCTGAAAAAGTACGTCCCTGATCCTTCCCACATTATCAAGTAGGAGCAGGTGCAGTTGAGTGAGGACACTACTTATATACTGCGACTGACACGTATTCTAGACAGGAAGGAGCAGGTGTTGCATAGCAAGGTCATCCCACTTATGAAGGTATTATGGACGCATCACACTGAGGAAGAGGCTACTTGGGAGACAGAAGCCGAGGTCCGTAAGAACTACCCTCAGCTTCTCGAGGAGTACGAAAAGGTACTAATATCGAGGATGAAATTTTTCTTTAAGGGGGGTAGATTGTAACGACTCGAAAAATTTCGTACAAAGACCTGAGTACCACCTCAGGCAGAAACACTCAGGACCAATTCTTTTAGAAATTAGACGAAATTAATTAAGTGATAAACTAGATTAGTTGTGAAATTCACTTGAACCACTTTAAATACGAACTGCAAGACCCAAAACTTGTAGAATCATTGACGCTAGGTTACCCTAAAATCTAGGATCAAACTCTATACCCGGTTGTTCTCGGGAGCACATTGAAACTTCGTATCGGACCTAGATCACACGTCGAAAGTCCGATGACCACGAAACTAAACACTTATGACCGCTTTACTGGGCTTGACAACCATCTCGAAAATCAAATCCAGATAGTATCCAGAAACGCACAACTTGAGCCCGGAGCGAAGTGTGTGAGAAACGCGAATATCTTTAGAAATTGAACTCAGATTTAAGCGATTTGGGTTGTTCTCTTGCGGGCCAAATTCTAAGGTTTCAGACCGTCGAAATCTGACCAAATTACACCCTCAGATCAGGAAAATTTTCATACACATGTCAGTGTACTTATAACCCAGATCAAGTGGCGATGACCGTTGAACTGAAACTGGTCCGTCACGGTCGATCTGTAAATCCGATCAGACCGAAAACTTAGCCTGACCTAGATCCATGGTCAGGAACTTAAGTCCGACTGCACGCAGAAAAGGGGCCTCCAGAAGTGCTCTGTTGAGCTGAAACAGACGCTCTTTGGACATAACCTAAGTATACCTTGGCCATGGGGTCATTCCCATCAGTTCTGGGCCTTTATAAGGACCTTAAACCCTCTCCCTCTCACTTCACACGAATTTTCTAAACCCTAAGAAAGAGAAGAAAGAAAAGAGAGAGAAAGAGAGAGAAAGAAGTGGGGATTCTTCCTGGGATTCGATCCCGTCATTTCTCACGCTTAGCTACCCTACTTGCATCGCTATTCCGGTGATTTCGACGTTACACTTGGGTAAGGAAACATAACCCTAATTTGGCTTAGGGTTTCTGATAGTGCTAGTTATGAAATGGCTAACCTAACTCATGCTATAGGTTACAAATCCACCGTTGACAAAGACTTAATGTCTAAAATGACTCCGTTACGCATTTATCGGCGTAATGTGCGGACTATAGACGTATAGGTTATGGTTTTCAAAGCTTTCAATGTCAGATAATGATAGATTCCTGATGTGGATGCTATTTCACATGCAAAATGTGATGTTTGTTTTGCGTTTCAGTTATATATGAAATTTGTGGAGTTTAGCGTATTCTGTGTTTTATAGAAAATATTGTATATGTACGAAATATGAAAGTGTGTTTGCCATGATTAACTACTGTGTGTATATGTTTGTTATATGTGTAACAACTCCTCGGCAAAAGGATTCGCCCTAATACATGTTTTGGCCAACATATGTTATGTATGTTAATACGTGTAGTCTAAGTGTTTGTAAAAATGCTTGTATAAGTAAGTACTTAGTAAATAGTGCTTCAGGTGGGTGTGAGATAGGATTCTCAACTACCTTAGCTAGTTTAATCGCTTTACTTATGAAATGTATGTGTTTGGATTTCCTGTTTAAGTTGTATTTTATAACATGCTTGTTAACATGTTTGAACTACTTGGTTAATTCTGCTCTGACTACTCCACATGCTTACTGGTTAAGGATTGAATGTGATTGGGGCTATGTTATAGTCCAGGCAATCGGTAATAGGCTTTGAGTTCGTGGTTGAGATTTATTCGCCACGTAGGACGTGTTTGACGAACCTGAGCCATACTAGAGTTGTCGACAGTGGTTAGGCCACACGGAATGCTTACGCAATTCATGTCGATCAACTCGGTGTGCGCTCGTACTAGTCAAGCTTGTCAAGTAACCCGATTGACCCGATGTATGTTCACTATGTTTGGACACTACTGCTTGAACCTAAGGTACCAAACTCACCAGTGAAAACTCCGTTAACCTTTGTACCTCGATCCGTTAAGACTCATGAGCCGGACATGATGGTATGGGACACTGTGGTCGAGCTGTCGGCCTATGCTGGGGCGACGAGTCCACCCGTAGTGACCAATGAGCAACAATGCCTCGTGAGCCGAATACGGTGGTATGGGACATTGTATTCGAGCTGTCGGCCTACACTGATAAGGTGACGAGCCCTTTATAGTGACCTCGAGTATACTCTGAGTCTGCATTGAGGCGACTAGCCTTTCCGTAGCAACTAGAGTATAAACTAGGACTACACTGCATCGAGGCGACGAGCCCTTTGTAGTGACGTAGAACCGTAACATCGTATGAGATTTGCTGGGACTGACGACCCTAGAATGAATCATTGTTTGGAAAATGATATAAGGGAGGCACCTTAGTTTCCCAATCCTGCTATATGAAAAGGACTAATAAGAACTTGGTAATAACGCTCATAACATCGCACTGCATGTGCCCCGGGTTAAAGAGTACAGAGGGAAGAAAGCATGTCGCGACCGTAAGATGGTGTCGCACGAGGGAGTGTAGGCGAGGGCATGCATCATGAATACATTTCATCCTTGCATTAATAAGAGTATCTAGGAATGTCTGATATGTCTGCTTTATCATTACTGCTTGACTGAGTTGATAACATGTTAACCTTTACACTATGATTCTACTGAGTTGATCACTCACTCCCACATTCTGGGATAGTGTTCTGAACACCCACTAGACTCTGTCTTAGATGCAGATGACGATGCACTCTGGAGGCGGAGCCGGATTACGATAGGGATCAGGACGCGTTATCGTATATGCAGTTCTCCGGCGGTTTCGCTTAGGTCGTCCTGATCGATGGAGCTACCGGGCTTATCATTGTTGTCGAACTATTTTTGACATTTTGACTCTTGAACTATTACATGTATATGGTGACTCAGTGATGTGTTCATACTCTGGAAACCGATAGTGATCTTTTTCGCTCAAATACGTTTATATACATCTTTCAATCTTCCGCTTGCGTTGTATAAACTGATCTGGAGTATGGATTACTGTTTTGGTATAATCCCACTCATGATTAATGCACTAACACAGACAACATTTTAATCATAAGCATATATGTTGCATAAGTGATGTTTTAAAACTCAGGAGTTGAGTTGCTACTCGACCCCTGATTTTCAGGGTGTTACAGTTCAAGGCACTACATCAATGCTACAAGTTAAGAACGGTAATCTACTTCAAGAAATGCAAGGTCAAGTTCTTTGTCCTCTTCTGTGAGCTCCATTGATCAGAATATTTCAAGAGCTACATCAGAAGATAAGTGTTTGTTCAAGACTCAAGTACAGCTCAAGATAATGTTCAACTCAAGATGAAGTATAACTCAAGAACGATAAATCTAAGCTTTAGAAGATCTCAAATTCAAGTTACATCAAGTATAGAGATCTTAAGTTTCATAATCTTCAAAGGTCAACCATCATCTGAAGAAATGAAGTTTCAATGTCCCTACTTCACATTCAAGGTATGAATGACCTTAGATTGACCTTAGGGTAGGTCATTTTGTATACATAATTCAAATTGAATTTTTTTATAAGTTTTTGGTCTGTTCTAAGACTAATCCTAGACCTTGTTCGACTAGTCGTAGAATTGGCTCGACCAATCCAAGAAATTTCAAGACCAGTCTTAAGTTGTTGCAAATTTTTGAAAGTTTTTTTATTGAGCTTCGACCAGTCTTGGAGTCTGCTCGACCGGTCCTAGGAACAGTGCCGACTCATTCATGACCAGTCCTGTAGCTACGACTCAAACTCGAAATCTGGTTTCTCACGACCAGTCATGGGTATGTCACGACCAGTCGTGGAGGCCTCACGACCAATCGTGGACACCTTACGACCAGTCGTGGAACAATTTTATCCGATCGCGGTTAAATTTTCAAATTGTAGTTTGTCCTACGACCAGTCGTGGTGGCCACACGACCAGTCGTAGACGTGGTTTCTGCAACTATAAATAGAACACGAATTTCAGAGTTTCATATTGAATTCAAGTAAAATCAAGGCATCACTCTGAGATAAGTTTATATTATTTTTAAGCTACGTTGTGCATAGTTAATATTCTCTTTTGTTAGCTTTGTCAATTTGATTTTGTTTCTATATTCCAATCTGAATTGAAAAGAGGAATTGATGTATTCTTTCTTCTTGGAATCAAAATCAAATAGAGCTAGCCCAACTAGTTTAATTTAAAATCAATCTAGAATCTAGAACCATTTCAAAGTGAGTATTGAACAATTCAACTTCTATATTCGAACTTCTACTCCGATTGGTTCTTCCGAGCTGCTACAAAAGGAGAAATTCAGGTATTTTACATTTGTGTAAATTTCCATTGCTTTTGGTTTCTTTTGAGATTGAGCCAGAAAAATCTCATTGTGTTGGTTATCTGAGGAGAGCTAGAAAACTCGAAAAGTGGAGTTTTTGAATTGTGTAAGCCCATTTGAAAGACACAATTGTGAAGGTTTTAGGTGAACCTGAGAAACCTATTTTCATAGTGAACGCTGATATCCCCTGTGTGAGAATATTAGGAGTGGAGTTGTAAGTTGTGTGGCCGTTGTTTAATAGTTGGTGTACACATAGGCAAACCACTATAATTCTTTGTGTGCTATGGTTTGAATCTTTATTTAATTTTTATATCCTTTATCATTCAAGTTTGTGAGATGTATGTGTGGATGTGAATGTTGTAATCTTTTACATTTCAAGCATTATGGGTAATGTTGTAATAATTTAGATTTCATTTCTTTGTTATTTATCTACTTATTCCTCTATATCTTGTTTAGGTTTTTGATACAAAGACCTTTCTAGGAATCAGGTTGTCCTACCATAAACCTTGGTTTTTGGTGTAAGGTTGTCCTTAGAACAACATTTGTATCAATCTCTCAATACTCATACATTTGAGGTTGTTTTACATTTCAGTATTGTGAATTGATTATAGTGCTATCTTTCTTTTATTTATTTATAAGGCTATCTTATTGTTTATATTCCGCTGTTAAAATTTTAAACTTGGCATAGTCCTATTCACCCCCCCCCCCCCCCCCCCTCTCTCCTCTAGGTTTCATAGCTAGGCCTTTTCAAGTGGTATCAAAGCCTAATAGCTCATTTTAATTGTTATCTGGATTTATTTCCTGAGCTAATCGATCTAAGATATTTATAGGATGTCAAATTTTGATAGCCTTTCAGTCATTAGGCCTCCACCATTTGATGGCTCCAATTATGCTTATTAGAAGGCCAGGATGAGGATTTTCCTTAAATCCATGGATGAGAGCGTGTGGCAAGCCACAGTGACTGAATGGATCCCTCCTACCACTGAAGTAACTGGTACCGATGGATCAAAATCAATGAAAGTCTCACCTTATTTTACCTGGACCACACTTCAGAAAAGTGAGAGTAGTGTCTATGCAAAAGCACTAAATGCAATCACTTGCGTACTATCACCGGATGAGTTCAAAAGAATTATATCTTGTGATACTGCAAAGCAAGCTTGGGATATTTTAGAAATGACACACGAGGGTACATCAATTGTCAAGAAGTCTAAAGTCCAAATCCTCACAACTAAATTTGAGGAAATACATATGGAAGAAAATGAAATGTTCATGGACTTCTATACTAGACTGAATGACATTGTAAACTCTATGTGGGGTCTTGACGATAAAATTCCAGAAAGTAAAGTGTGTGCAAACATACTACGCTCACTATCTGAACAGCTCAACTCAAAGGTAACTGCGATCCAAGAACTTCGTGATACAGACAATATGAGGGTAGAGGAATTAGTTGGGTCTTTACAAACCTACGAGTTAAATCTTAAAGCTCCTAAAGGTAAATCTATTGCCCTTAAGTCTTCTAAATGTATTTCTCAAGAAAATTCTGATTTTGATAATTCTGAAGATGATATGGCTCTCTTAGCGAAAAGGTTTTATAAGATTTTCAAAAGTAAAAAGAGGGTTGACTTTCAAAAATCAAATGATAAGAAAAGATCTAAATCTAAATCTAAAACTTGAAAATCTTTAAAAGATAGTCAATGTTACAACTGCCAAGAATATATGCATTTAACAAACAAGTGTCCTAAAAAGGACAAACATAAAAGGAAAGGAATGTTGGCTACTTGGGATGAATCTTCTGGCACTGAAGCCTCTTCTGAATCAGAAGATTCTGAAATCGAGTCGGGCAATGAAGTCTAAGCTCTTATGACTCTAGCCAATTTCACTTTTTTAGATCATGATGATTCTACTAGTGAAGAAAATCTGAATAATGATCATGAAAATGAAGAAGATCTTCAAGATGCTTATAATGCCCTATACAAGGAAAGTTGTAAAATTGCAGTTAAACTTATACTTCAAAAAGAAAAGTTTTCAAAGCTTAAAGAAAAATTTGAAACTCTTATTTTAGAAAAATCTCATATTTCCGATTGTTTTGAAAAATGCAAATGCGATTTAGAATTCAAAACCTCCCTGATTGAAAATCTGAAATCTGAAAATGAAAAACTTAAACTTGAAATCTCTTCACTTTTGAGTTTAAAGGATACATTGAGGTATGCTCAAGGTGATCCAAAATTAGAAAAACTTTTATCTGGATCAAAAAATGTGGCGACCAATCCGGTTTGGGCTATAATAGAAATATTTCTTCTAAACAGAAGAATACTCCTCCTAAGTTTGTAAAAGGAGAGTCCTCAACTCAAAAGAGAAAAGTTCTAATCAAAAGTTTTCTAAAAATGCTAAACTATTCAATCTTTCAAAACTAAAAGTAACCATATCAACTATAAAAATCAGAACAGAAACCCTTTTGCTAAGAAAATAGTTGATCTACTTAAGGAGCTCTTAAATCTAACTCAGTGTATCATTCTTACAACAACTACAAACATAAGAAGACCAACTATACTCCTAAACCCAAAACAGTTATGAAATGAGTTCCTAAGGTTACTTGCTTGGTTGCTCACACGGCTTTCAAAGCTTCAAGCCATTCAAAGTAGTACCTAGACAGTGGATGCTCCAGGCACATGACTGATGACAAAGGTTTGTTCACCACTCTTAAAGACATGACTGATGGTTCAGTCACATTTGGTGATGGTAGCAACTGCAGGATTATTGGCCAAGGTACGGTTCAACAAGGTTGGTAAGAACTGAGGGACAATGCCCCCCTAACCTAAGTGGGCCTACCTGCGAAGCAACTGGTACTTGATCAGGCGGGGGGCGGTTTGGTTTCGTGCAACGCCCCCGCAGCAGGAAGAGGCAGTTGAACCTCCCCTTATTTGAGAATATTCTATATGTTGAAGGTTTAAAACATAACTTGTTAAGCATTTCTCAAATATGCGATAAAAATCGTAGTGTTAAATTTTCTAACCTAGGGTGTGCAATATTAAATAAAAATGGTTCAGTAATATTAACTAGTCGTAGAGCTTCTGAAAACTGCTACATCGTATGTGATTTTAGCTCATCTAATCAACTGTGTTACATGGTCCATACTGATGAAACTGAGTTATAGCATAAACGCCTTGGACATGTACACTACTGCAATCTCTATAGATTGAGCAAAAGAGAACTGATAAGAGGTCAACCTAAATTACAGAAAATAGACAAAATATGTGGTGAATGCCAGATTGGCAAGCAAACTAGGAGTACTCACAAAAAGGTGAACTCCAATGCCACATCAAAACCGCTCGAACTTCTCCACATGGATCTTGTAGGACCAACCAGGATGGAGAGTTAAGGTGGCAAAAAATACATACTGGTGATCGTGGATGACTATACCAGATTCACTTGGGTAGTCTTCCTAAGGAATAAATCAGAAACACTTGATGAAGTAAAAAGGATTATCAATCGGATCCAAACTGAAAAAGGTTCTCAAGTCAATAAGATCCGAGTGATCATGGATCTAAGTTCGAGAATAGCAATTTTGAAAAATTCTGTTGCGATCAGGGAATATCTCATGAATTCTCTGCACCGAAAACACCACAACAAAATAGAATTGTTGAAAGAAAAAATAGAGTACTTCAAGAAATGGCTAATGTAATGTTAAATAGTATGAAGCTCCCTAAAAATCTTTAGGCTGAAGCTGTTAATACTGCATACAATATAATCAACCAGGTTTATACAAGTAAAACTTATAATAAAACGGCTTATGAAATGTGGTTTAATAAAAAGCCTACTGTCAAATACTTTCGAGTTTTTGGCAGTAAGTGATATATTTTACGTGACCGTGAAAATCTAGGAAAGTTTGACACTCAAAGTGATGAAGGTATCTTTTTAGGGTATTCTTTGAACAGTCTTGCATATCGAGTACTGAACAAGAGGACCGGTGTGATTCAAGAGTCCATCAATGTGTCATTGACGATCACTTAAATACACCTGCCCCGAGTTCAGATAATGATGAAGTTCATTTAGTTGACAAACCAGATACTTCATCAAATCAAATTAATTCTGAACTGAGAACTGTTAAAGATCATCCAACCACTCAAATTCTTGGAAACCCTCTCACCAGTGTGCGCACTCGTAGACAACTAGAAGACATATATAATTACGTGTGCCTTACATCCCAGATAGAACCGGCTAACGTAAAAGAAGCTCTTACTGACGAAAACTAGATAGTAGCCATGCAAGAAGAGCTTAACCAATTTGTGAGAAATGATATTTGGTATCTTGTTCCTAGACCTAAAGATAAACACATTATAGAAACTAAGTGGATTTTTAAAAATAAGTTTGATGAACTTAGTAATATAATTCGAAACAAGGCTAGACTGGTTGTACAAGGGTACACTCAAATTGAAGGCATCGACTATGATGAAACCTTTGCCCCAGTAGCTTGTCTTGAATCAATCAGACTATTCATATCCATTGCGTGCTTTAGAAATTTTAAAATTTATCAAATGGATGTAAAGAGTGCCTTCTTAAATGGCGATTTGCATGAAGAAGTCTATGTTTTGAAGGCCCTAAGAATGTTGATCATGTCTATCACCTAAAAAAAGCTCTCTATGGTTTGAAACAAGCTCCCAGGTCATGGTACGAAAAATTGACTAAGTTTTTACTAAGTCATAATTTTCTAATGGAAAGTGTTGATAAGACTCTTTTTGTTAAGAAACATAACGATCATATCTTAATGGTGCAAATCTATGTTGATGATATTATTTATGGATCAACTTGTACTAACATGACTGTTGAGTTTGCAGATTTAATGAAATCTAAGTTCGAAATGAGCATGGTTGGGGAACTGAATTATTTCCTAGGGTTGCAAGTAAAACAACAACCTGATGGTATTTTTATTTCTCAAACCAAATATGCTTTGAACTTAATTAAAAAGTTTAGATTTGAGAATGGTAAGAATTTTGATACTCCTATGAGTAGAACCTTAAGACTCTCAAAAGACTCTACAGGTAAAAATGTGGATCCTAAAGTATATCGCAGTATGAATGGTAGTTTACTTTATTTAACTACAAGTAGACCTGATATTGCTTTGAGTGTTGGTATTTGCGTGAATATCAATCTGATCCTAAAGAGTCACATCTAACTACTGTTAAGCGGATTATGCGATGTGTCGTAAGTTCAGCTAATTTGGGTCTCTAGTATCCATATGATACTAGTGTTCAGTTGGCGGGGTACTCAGATGTTGATTAGGCTGGTAATATTGATGATAGAAAGTCAACCAGTGGTGGTTGCTTCTACATTGGAAATTGTTTAGTTTCTTGGTTTAGCAAGAAGCAAAGTTCTATATCGCTCTCTACTACTGAGGCTAAATACATCGTAGCTGAAAATGCATGTACTCAGCTTGTTTAGATGAAACGTATGTTAAGCGATTATGGAATTGCACAGGATTCAATGGTTTTATATTGTGATAATTCCAGTGCTATAAATATTTCTAAAATTTTAATTCAGCATTAACGTACCAAGTACATTGATATTAGATATCATTACATTCATGAATTAGTGGAAGAAAAAATAATTTCGTTAGAGTACATTCCGACCGAGACTCAACTTGCTGACATTTTCACTAAACCGCTCAACAAAAGCAGGTTTAATAAATTAAAATTTGATCTTGGTATGTGTAATCTAAATTTAATATTCATGCGTGTTTGTATCATAGTGTATATATATTTGATAATTTATTAGTTTAAATTTTAAATTTTAAATTTGATGAAAAATGCATGTTTTTGTTGGTACACGACCAGTCTGGGATGTGTTCGACCAGTCGTGGCACGACTGGTCGAGGACATCCCACGACCAGTCGTATAGTGTGCTGGACCTATTTTAATTTGAAAAAAAACTCATCTTTCTCATTTCTTATTTCTTCTCCAAAGGGCCAAAGCACGACTAGTCGTACCCAACTGTTTGATTCCTCAAGGTTAGTGCATCATTTGTATTTTTCTTGTAGATTCTAGTCAATATTACTTCATTTTCACGCTTGGAATAATTTATTTTGTGATTCATTACAATTTTGGAGTTTTCTTTTGAAAAATCTGATCTTAGCAAACCCCACTCTATAATCTTTGCATCTTCTTGGTTCTTTAATTTTCCTATTGCAAATGGATTCTAGAGGGAAGAAGAAAACTTCCTATGGTCCTTCTTCCTCTCGTCCCTCAACTATAACTAGGCGCCATCTTCGGTCACCCGAAGATGATCCCTCACATGTACGAGATTTGCAATTGTGAAACATTATTGTTGAAAGACCTGTGTTTATTGATCACATTGCTCCTTTTGGTATCCTTCCACTTCTCCAATCTGTAGGCTGGGATAACATCCTACATTGGGATGGGCCTGTATACCATTCTATTGTTCAAGCCATGTTTGCATGCATTTTTGAATTTTCGACTGAGAATTTAACATTTCAAATTGCAACTAGAGAAGGTCCATTTGATATAGACCGTCATCTGATTTCGGCTCTAATGGACATACCTGTTAATGACGAGGGTATTCCTATTCATACTCTAGTTGAAAAACTGTCAAAAACAGAAAAACGTATGTTAACTAGAGATCTATGCAATATGGATGTTCAATGGACTCATAAAGGGAATGCGCTCCCCTCAAAGTACTTGTTACCCAGATGCAGGGTTCTCCACAGAATCTTTACTTCAAATTTGTATCCACGTTCTAGTAACAAAACAGAACTGACTTCCTTTATAGTTTAGGTTTTGCATTCTATCGTCATTGGTACTAAAGTCTGTCTACCTTCTTTAATATGTCATGTCATCATTCAGTTTCGTCTCCATCCAAGACAGTGATATTCCATTTGCTTATCTTATGACTGTGTTAGCTTCTCACATGCTAGTTGTTATGCGTGTTGGAGAGGCTCCTATTCATCATCTTATTTTTAACAATTCTAATATTAACAAGATGAAATTAGAATTGGCACCTGGCCAAAGAGATGTGGGTGGTGGTGGTGCTGAAGCAGAGAATGAAGAAGAAGGTGACGATCTTCCTCCTGATGATATAAATATGGATGACATTTTTTATGAAATTGAATCAGACTCTACTAATGATCCTGACTATGAGCCATCTGATTTTGATGCTCGTCTTCGTACACTTGAGGAGAAGGTTGAGAACATGAATGTTGCCCATGATTTACAATTTAAATATACGCGCAAGTATCTTAGGCGTTTAAACAAGGGCCTTCATAACTTAATCTTAGCATACCTGCTCTTCTTCAAAATCTGATTAAATATTTTTATTCATTGGTTTGTAATAACTGTTAGATTATTTTGGTTTCTTTCAGTGTGCTAGATTTACTTTGGATTATACTGGTTTATGATATATGCACTTTGAATTTGCCTATATAACTTTTGTCTATTTAACTCCTTTATTACTCTCTTATTGGTCTTCCACTTTCATTTATTCCTTTCTTCTTTTGTCATATTGTGACAAAAAGGGGGAGAATATTTTTTGATAAATATGGAATGCATATGGGAATGTATATGGATTGTGGGGGAGTAGCATAATTAATTTTTAATTTTTATGGATCTATGTGTGCTATTCAGGGGGAGTAACTAATGAGGAATTTGTGCTAGTTAATGACAACAGGTGCATGATTCTTTAATCAGGCTGTAACTGGTTTACTTTTATAACTGGTGCATGAATCTTTGTGTTTATATTGATTATATTTTTGTTAAGTGTGTTTTGTCACAAATTTGACAAAGGGGGAGATTGTAAGTGTTATGGTTTCCTGCTTCTTTGGTTGTCAAATTTTGTGGTGACAAAAACAATCTATGTCTTGTGTAGCATGTTATTTATGTGTTCAAGGTACTGCATCAACGCTACAAGTTAAGAACGGTGATCTACTTCAAGAAATGCAAGGTCGAGTTCTTTGTCCTCTTTTGTAAGCTTCAATGATCAGAATATTTCAAGAGCTACATTAGAAGACAAGTGTTTGTTCAAGACTCAAGTACAACTCGAGATCATGTTCAACTCAAGATGAAGTACAACTCAAGAACGACAAATCCAAGCTTTAAAAGATCTCAAATTCAAGCTATATCAAGTATAGAGATCTCAAGTTTCATAATCTTCAAAGTCAACCATCATCTGAAGAAATGATGTTTCAATGTCCTTACTTCACATTCAAGGTATGAATGACCTTAAATTGACCTTAGGGTAGGTCATTTTGTATACATAATTCAAATTGAATTTTTTTATAAGTGTTTGGTCTATTCTAAGACTGGTTCTGGACCTTGTTCAACTAGTCCTAGAACTGGCTCGACCAGTCCAAGAAATTCCAAGACTAGTCCTAAGTTGTTGCAAATTTTCAGAATTTTTTAGTTGAGCTTCGACCAGTCCTGGAGTCTGCTCAACCGGTCGTAGGAACAGTGCCGACTCATTCACAACCAGTCCTGTAGCTACGACTCAAACTCCAGCAACGAATTCTGGTTTCTCACGACCAGTCGTGGGTATGTCACGACCAGTCGTGGACACCCTACGACCAGTTGTAGAACGGTTTTATCTGATTGCGCTTAAAATTTCAAAATGCAATTTGTATTACAACCAGTCGTGGTGGCAACACGACCAGTCATAGACGTGGTTTCTGCATCTATAAATAGAACACGAATTTCAGAGTTTCATATTGAATTCAAGTAAAATCAAGGCATCACTCTGAGATAAGTTTGTGTTATTTCTAAGCTACGTTGTGCATATTTAATATTCTCTTTTGTTAGTTTTGTCAATTTGATTTTGTTTCTATATTGCAATCTGAATTGAAAAGAGGAATTACTGTATTACTTCTTCTTGGAAGCAAAATCAAATAGAGCTAGCCCAACCGGTTTAATTTAAAATCAATCTAGAATCTAGAACCATTTCAAAGTGAGTATTGAACAATTGAACTTCTATATTCGAACTTCTACTCCGATTGGTTCTTCCGGGCTGCTACAAAAGGAGAAATCCAGGTATTTTACATTTGTATAAATTTCCATTGCTTTTGGATTCTTTTGAGATTGAGCTAGAAAAATCTCATTGTGTTGGTTATCTGAGGAGCGCCAGAAAACTCAGAAGGTGGGGTTTTTGAATTGTGTAAGCCCATTTAAAAGATACAATTATAAAGGTTTTAGGTGAACCTGAGAAACCTATTTTCATAGTGAATGCAGATATCCCCTGTGTGAGGATATTAGGAGTGGAGTAGCAATTGTGTAGCTATTGTTTAACAATTGGTGTACAACAGGCAAACCACTATAATTCTTTGTGTCTTATTGTTTGAATGTTTATTTAATTTCTATATCCTTTATCATTCAAGTTTGTGGGATGTATGTGTGGATGTGAATGTTGTAATCTTTTACATTTCAAGCATTGTGGGAAATGTTGTAATAATTTAGATTTCATTTCTTTGGTATTTATCTACTTATTCATCTGTATCTTGTTTGGGTTTTTTATACAAAGACTTTTCTAGGAATCAGGTTGTCCTACCATAAACCTTGATTTTTTGTGTAAGGTTGTCCTTAGAACAACATTTGTATCAATATGGTCCTCAAATATATCAAATGGGCCACACCCCATGGGCCTAAAATAAATCACAATCGGTCACACCCCACGGGCCTCAAATACATCACAATGAACCACGCCCATGGGCCTCAAATACATCACAATGGGCCACACCCCATGGGCCTCAAAAACTTCACAATGGGCCTCATACCTGGGCCCTTAAATGCATCACAATGGGCCACACCCATGGGTCTCAAATACATCACAATGGGCCTCATACCTGGGCCCTCAAATACATCACATTAGGCCTACACAGCAGGTGGACCTCGCACAGCCAGCAGGTGGGCTCTGCATACTGTAGGCGAACCCTGCAGATGGACAGCGCGCATGAAACACATACATCATGGTGGTCCCCACCATCCAAACCACTGGATGGTGTGGATATAAGACACATGCATCACATGTGGGTCCCACCGTCTGTGTTAGATGGTGTTGGACCCCACACGTGTCAGGTGGGTCCCACCGTCCAGTCGGGTGGACGGTGAGGATATAACACATACCTCATGATCAGACCCACAGAATTTGTTGTTATCAATACAGCAACTATATAGCTGGTGTAAGGTACTCCAGCCAATCCACTTCCACACCAGGTGGGTCCCACGTGTGGGGTCCACATCCAACCGGGATGGACGACTAAGATAGAATACATACATCATGGTGAATTCCCACCGTCCAGCTTGGATACACAATACATTCATCAAGGGGGCCTCACAACCCACCGTCCATCCCTAGACGGTGGATGATGTACATGCGTCAGGTGGGTCCACACGTGTGGCCCACCAATCAAACTGATATTTGTATTTTCTTTTCATCAAGGTCTGTCCAAAATGAACAGCCAGGGTGGGCTGGTCCACTAGATGTCCGATCATGGACAGCGTAGACAAAACTCATACATCATGATGGTGGGCCATCAACAGGGAAAGAGAGAGAGAGAGAGAGAGAGAGAGAGAGAGAGAGAGAGAGAGAGAACGTGAGGCGGGGGAGCTCCGCCACTATGAGCTCCCCTAAGGCTCATACAACACATATATTAAGATAGTCCCCAAACAGATGGGCCCCCAATCATAAAATCAAGGGTGGAAATCCTTTTCCCACCCACAAGATCAAGGTCTAGATGACATTTTTACAATAGAAAAAATAAATATCATGATGGGGTCTATGGAGAATGGCCCCATCATGGGATGAACATATGAATCATGGTGGGCCATCGGCCAGACCTAGGGTCTAAAGTAGGATCCATACCATCAATCGGTAGGCCCTACTTGGCCCATCACTAAAATTACAACCTAATCCTACAAAATACCTACTGATGGTCTTCTTCTTTAGCTCCTTGGACTCCTTGGCTCCTAAGCTCTCTCTTTGATGGAGGATGATGAAGATTGAAGGGTTGAATGGTGAGATTTAGGAGTAGGAAAGTGGGCCTAACACTTAGCTTCTTTTCTCTCCTTAGAATTTTCTCTCATGGTTGCTTAGGAAATGGAGGGAGATAAGATGGAATGGGTGAGAGATGGGAGAGAGGAATGGGTGTTGTAAGAAGAAATGACATGGAGGGTATGGGCTTGGTTAACTTTCGGGTGAGAGAGGGATGAGTGTCATGCCTTGTTGGTAAGAGAGAGATAGGCTAGGTATGGATTATACTTGACTTGTACTTGATTGATTGATGTGATGTTTGGGTAGATATTCTCTCAGGATTCATAATATGTAGCGTTTCCTAAAAATATACATGAGCTCACAACTCCTAGCCTGGGTATCGCATCGGTGCGCAAGATGCGGCGTTGGAACCGCGACGACGGCGTGGTCGCTAGGGTACAAGTCTCAGGTTGAGTCTACTCAGATCTATAGGACACAACTTAGGGTTATGCCCAAATGCTGATTACAGGTTGCGTGTTGCTAGAATTCAACGAGGAGGATCGCGAAAGTCTAAGGAATGGTACGGTCTAGGATACGGGCCTTACATGGGGTCATCAAATGACTCCGCTTTTTCGATTGAAGTTGTAATGTTGAATATTTCAAGAGCTACATCAGAAGACAAGTGCTTGTTCAAGACTCAAGTACAGCTCGAGATAATGTTCAACTCAAGAACGATAAATCCAAGCTTTAGAAGATCTCAAATTCAAGCTACATCAAGTATAGAGATCTCAAGTTTCATAATCTTCAAAGGTCAAACATCATCTGAAGAAATGAAGTTTCAATGTCCTTACTTCACATTCAAGGTATGAATGACCTTAAATTGACCTTAGGGTAGATCATTTTGTGTACATAATTCAAATTAAATTTTTTTATAAGTGTTTAATCTATTCTAAGACTAGTCCTAGACCTTGTTCGACTAGTCCTAGAACTGGCTCGACCAGTCCAAGAAATTCCAAGACCAGTCCTAAGTTGTTGCATATTTTTGAATTTTTTTGGTTGAGCTTCGACCAGTCCTGGAGTCTGCTCGACCAGTCGTAGGAACAGTGTTGACTCATTTATGACCAGTCCTACAGCTACAACTCAAACTCTAGCAACAAATTCTGGTTTCTCACGACCAGTCGTGGGTATGTCACGACCTGTCCTGGACACCTTACGACCAGTCGTGAAACGGTTTTATCCGATCGCGCTTAAAATTTCAAAATGCAGTTTGTCTTACGACCAGTGTGGTGGTCACACGACCAGTCGCAGATGTGGTTCTACATCTATAAATAGAACACAAATTTTAAAGTTTCATATTGAATTCAAGTAAAATCAAGGCATCACTCTGAGATAAGTTTGTGTTATTTTTAAGCTACGTTGTGTATATTTAATATTCTCTTTTGTTAGCTTTGTCAATTTGATTTTGTTTCTATATTCCAATCTGAATTGAAAAGAGGAATTGTTGTATTCCTTCTTCTTGGAATCAAAATCAAATAGAGTTAGCCTAACTGGTTTAATTTAAAATCAATTTAGAATCAATAACCATTTCAAAGTGAGTATTGGACTATTAAACTTCTATATTCGAACTTCTACTCTGATTGGTTCTTCCGAGCTGTTACAAAAGGAGAAATCCAGGTATTTTACATTTGTGTAAATTTTCATTGCTTTTGGTTTCTTTTGAGATTGAGCCAGAAAAATCTCATTGTGTTGGTTCTCTGAGGAGAGCCAGAAAACTCGAAAAGTGGGGTTTTTGAATTATGTAAGCCCATTTGAAAGACACAATTGTGAAGGTTTTAGGTGAACCTGAGAGACTTATTTTCATAGTGAACGCTAATATCCCCTGTGTGAGGATATTAGGAGTGGAGTAGCAAGCCGTGTGGCTGTTGTTTAATAGTTGGTGTACACACAGGCGAACCACTATAATTCTTTGTGTCTTATGGTTTGAATCTTTATTTAATTTATATATCCTTTATCATTCAAGTTTGTGGGATGTATGTGTGGATGTGAATGTTGTAATCTTTTACATTTCAAGCATTGTGGGGAATGTTGTAATAATTTAGATTTCATTTCTTTGTTGTTTATCTACTTATTCTTCTGTATCTTGTTTAGGTTTTTGATACAAAGACCTTTCTAGGAATCAGGTTGTCCTACCATAAACCTTGGTTTTTGGTGTAAGGTTGTCCTTAGAACAACATTTGTATCAATCTCTCAATACTCATACATTTGAGGTTGCTTTCCATTTCAGTATTGTGAATTAATTATAGTGTTATCTTTCTTTTATTTGTTTATAAGGCTATCTTATTGTTTATATTCCGCTGTTAAAATTTTAAATTTGGCATAGTCCTATTCACCCCCCCTCTAGGACTCATAGCTAGGCCTTTTCATGAATCTTTACAGAAAATCCTAGAGGTTCTTTCCAACTTGCAGCACCTTAGGGATATCTATTCCAAGGCTGATTTGGAGTTACGAGAGTGTGCCACTCTTCTGGAGGAACAATCGGTCATATGTGCTGAGCCTAAGACCATCTCAGCATGCTATGACATCGCATGAAAGGACTGAATGCACTGGGCTCATCGACATCATTTTGATAAGGCGATGTTGCAATTGCTAGAGGCTTGACACAATGACCTCTTCGCTGATCTCTCGGAGGCTGCATGCCTTTTTCCAGGGAAGGATCGACCATACTCCCAGGAGCTCATGACCTTCATTGAGTCCCAGATAGAGCCTTATCGAACTCCTAAAGAGTCTAATAGGTCTGAGAAGCTGAGGTATGAGCAAGAGGTTGTAGCAGTCATCCGATGCCTTAACATGGTGATAAACCTTCTTTGTCAGACCACGGTCGAGTGCCCATCATGTAAAAGCAAGCATGCGCAGGCTAAGGAGGCATAAGAGTTGGTTACTAAGGAATTCAAAGAGCTTAAGGCAGCCTACCTATGAAATGGCTGATTGCCCAATTACTTCTCCTCTTTTCCATTTTCTTCTTCTTTTTTTCTTTTTTTTTTGTAATTAAGCGGCCATTAATTTAAGGCCTCTTTACTTGTAATACAAATTTGTTTGCATTTATTCTGTTGCTTGTGATAGGACACTATAATCCCTATTTTATATTTATTTGTCCTACTCTTACACTACTTCTCATAAAGAGGGATAACATGTTTTTAGGAATCAACATTTAATTAGAGAGCCTTTGTGACTTTTTTGTTTATACCTTTTAAGATATAGACTCCACCCTTAAGAACTTGAACAACAATATATGGTCCATCCCATGTGGAAGACCATTTTTTACCCAAAGTATGGTATGTGTACCTGATTGGCAATACGACTTTCCAAACCTTGTATCCCTTTCTGAAGGGCTTTTCTTTTACTCTCTTGTTGTATGCTCGAGCAATGGTCAATTTATTAGCAAAGATGGAATTAAAGGCTTTCATTTGGGTTTCGTCAAGCCTTTTGAATTGGACCATCATCGCCTCTGTAAACTCAGGAGGGGTTAACTCGGCTTGATGGGTAATCCTCAAAGATGGCACCATGACCTCCAGACGTACCATTGTATCATGTCCATGTGTCAATGCAAATGGACTCATCCCAGTACTAGTACGAGATGAGTTTCTGTATGCCTAGAGCACCTCAGACAGTTTCATATGTTATTCTCGAGAATTTCCCTCAATCATCTTTCTCAAGATGTTCTTAATCACCTTATTACTACCCTCGGCCTAGCCATTGTCCTGTGCATAATATGACATCGAATGTAGAGTCTCTGAAAGAGGTATTTTCTTACAGAAAAGTACCCTTTTAGAGCCTCCCTTTCGTAAATCGATTGTACTTCCCACCCTTAATTCCTCATCAAATGAGGAATTGCGGGTGGGTATAACTCGCTTTTAACTACAGTTAATATAGTCCGCCCTTATTCAATTCCTCATCGAATGAGCAATTATGGGCGGTGATAGTTTACTTATAACTACTGTTAGTATAGTCCGCCATTGCATTTCCACGTAGCAAACTTTTTTTCATAGCACTCAATAATCGGCTCCCATATATTCAAGCTTGGCTTACCCACATAAAGACGCAGACCGAGATAAGATGTAGAAAAAATTTTATCTCATACTTATCTTCCATGGCCCTCATCTCCTTTGTTGAAAATGTTGCACCTCGATCCATAGTGATTGACTCTAGAATCTCAAACCGATGGATAATGTTACTTTCGACAAATTCTATGATTTCTCTATGGCTAACCCCTTTCATGGGCTTTGCCTCTACACATTTTGTGAAATAATCAGTTTCCATGATGATAAATGAATCCATACATGTTGAAGGTGGGTGGATCTGACCTATCAGATCGATCGCCCATTCTCAGAAAGGCCAAGCTTGGCTATTGAATGGA
Organism: Magnolia officinalis; assembly: GCA_021015155.1. NCBI lineage: Eukaryota > Viridiplantae > Streptophyta > Magnoliopsida > Magnoliales > Magnoliaceae > Magnolia > Magnolia officinalis. Next base: position 44,818,044 of record JAJHSJ010000012.1, read on the forward strand.
TTTCAGTTGTGGGCACGTGTTGAATCGGCCCATTCTTTTGGCAAGCCTCACAACCTTTGGTATATTGGATGCAGTTGGTCATTATCGTTGGCTAAAAATACCCATAATACCTAAGTGTAAGCCTCATTTTTCTTCTTGCATGGTCGGCCCCATATATCTCTTCGTGGACTTCACCCATTGCTAATAAGGCTTCCTTTTTAGATAAACATCAAAGCAACACTCCATTGGCCCCTTTTCTGGATAGTTCATTGTCAAAGATGACATAATTAGTGGCCAATCTCTTCACATCCCTACTGACCTTAGTGCGTGGGATCTGAAAGTAACGCATAAGACGGGCTCTCCAATCTTCTTCTTCTAACTCTACCCGACATATCTTCATAACAACTTCCCTTTCGAAAAATGATGGTAGAGATCTCCTCTGGATACTAATCGTTCTTTCGGTCGATCCCCCTTAAGACATCGAACCCTGCCGTTAACTATGTCATTTTGTTAGCGTCCATGTTATGATCCCTAGTAATATGCATTAGTTCTACTTTCTCAAAATGGTATATCATTTAAGATGTCAAGGCGTAGTATGGTACACTTAAAAAACCATGCCATTTGGTGGACGACTAACTTTGAATCGCCCATAATTATCACATTTCTTTCATCCAACTCCATTAATAATTCCAAGCTGATTATTATGGCTTCATACTCGACTTGATTATTAGTGCACTCAAACTCCAATTGGAATGCAAATTCCTACCTATTTTCATTTGGTGCAATTACGATAATCTTGGCTCCTAATGCTTTGTGAGTTTTTTATCCACCAAAGATCAACTTCCATGGAGTAAAATGCACGCAATATAAATCTAAAATACCTAGAGCAATTTGATCTTCCAAGTCAGATAAATGGTCAGTCAAGAAATTGGCTATGGCTGACCTTTTATTGTTTTTTTAGGAACATAACAAAGATCAAATTCAGATAGATCCAACACCCATTTACCAATTCAACCATTCAAAATCGGCCAATTCAACATGTATTTCACTAAATCAGTCACTACTATTACATTTACTCTTTCCGCTAGCAAATAATGTCTCAATTTAGTAACCGCGAAGTACAATGATAAGCATAACTTTTCTATGAAAAAATAGCGTCTCTTGGTGTCGAGGGGCATTTGGTGTAGATAATAAACCGCATGCTCTTTTCGATCATTGTCATCATGTGTTAGGAGGCTCCGATAGATTCTTCTAATGCTACAATATACAGCTTGAGCGGTCGACCTTCGACTGGCAGCATTAACACTAGAGCATCATCAAATACTCCTTGATCTTCCCAAAAGCCTGTTAATGCTTTGCCTCCCATTTAAATTCAAGCCCTGTTTCAATTTTACCAATGAAGAAAATATATTGGTATTCCCTGCATAGTTGGATATAAACCTTCACATAAAGTCAACCTACCCTAGGAACTGCTACAACTCTGGTTTGTTCCTCGACGGATGAGTGTTTATAATCACATGAACCTTATTCTGATCGACCTTAATCCCTTGTTGATGCACCAAGAATCCTAAGAAATTACTGGTTGAGACCCCAGAAGCACAGTTAAGGGGGTTCATTTTTAACTCATGGAGTCTCATCCATTCGAATGATCTCGTAATTGAGTAATATGATTATGTACGTCAGCCAACTTTACTACTATGTCGTCAATGTAAACTTCCATTAACCAATCGATCATATCTTATAATATGGCATTCATCGCCCTCTAATATGTGGCCCCTGTGTTTTTAAGCCCAAGGGACATTACCACCCAACAGTAAGTCCCTAGAGGGCCTCAGCACCTAAATGCCATTTTTGGCATATCGTCCAGTGCGATATAAATTTGATTGTACCCAGAATGGTCATCCATGAAGGACACAACTCGATGCCCAACAGCCCTATCGATCAGTTGATCGGCCACCGACATTAGATATTTATCCTTCCACGTTGTTAGGTTTAAATTTCAAAAGTCAATGCAAACCAACGACTTACCATTCTTTTTTATGACCGGGACTACATTCAAGATCCAGTCAGCATACTTAATAGGCCTGATGAAATTAGCCTTCAATAGTCGCTCAATCTCTTCCTTTATTTTTTGCGTTACTTCCGTTGTCATTCGCCTGGGTGGCTATTGTTCACACCCCAAGTATAGGGTTGTGATGTAGTAATAAACTCGGTAAGACCGAGGTCGAATCCATAGGGACTGAAACCTGTACGTAATCTGAAAATAACGAGAACTAGAACTAGATAAAGATGAAATCTAAATTAACTGAATATGAGGGAATAATGGTGAAATAGTAATCTAAAACTTAGAGAATTCAAAGGTAGGGAACTAGGGTGCCAAGGATCAACTTGTAGAGATCAGGGAGATCTACGCTTGATTCATGAACTCAACTGGACTTCGAGTCCCATCTTCATCCAGTTGGAAGATATACCATGAAAATCAATTCTGAACTTCTTTTGATCTAGTTTTCAAGAGATAAGACGGATGTAAATTAGAATGGATTCCATCACCAAACCATGCCCATGAGACAAAATAAACATCAGAATTAAACCAATCCACAGCCAATCTAAGAGATGTATGAATGTTATGAAGGATTCCGTCATCCAACCATGCCCAGGAGACGATGGTGAACAACAAGGTTCCCAAATTCATAAACCCTATAATGCTAAGAACATGCTCAAAGCTATCGCAGATCCATTTTAATTTCAGTCACAACAAACCATTAAAAACTGAAAGCATTCCTAATAATCAACTAGAATCAACATCAATTCAGTCTAACATGAATCAAAACCGTAGAAGCATTCCCATCACACCACAAGCTTCACCTCTTAGCCCTAGCTAAGAGGTTTAGCCCAACATGATTGGACTATATCTCTAAAAAAATAATAAAAGAAAAATAGTAAAACAAATAAAACAAACTCTAAACTCTCCCTTCTCGCTGACGTCCTAGCACTGGATGATTCCATCTCTCTCTTTCTCTCTCCCTTTTTATAGACATGAAGGACGGCGGATGGGAGGTCGGTCGGCGTGGAGAGGTGGTGGAGCAAGCGCACAGCAGCGTGCGTAGCTCCTTTCACAGCAGAAAAACACTGTAACCGAGCTACGTCGGGCCCCGTATTCGCACACTAATGCGTCCCTTTTTGTAAAAAGAGAGCGTCCTTACGGACGATTCTTACATGGCTTTCAGATGAACGGTTCGGATCATTGATCCGACACAGACCAAAATCGTATAACATGCCGCAACGACCGACTTTCTCGGATGCTTTTCGTTGCGCAGCTCATCTTACACTGGTGTTAGTGGGGCCTATGAATGGTTTTTCCAGGAAATCCACTCCGTCCATTGTTTCGATTCGAAAAATTGTTTGGATATGGACGGTTTTGAATTTTCATTGACACGACCCACCTGATTGATTTTGCTCCAACGGTTGCGAATGAATTTCTTGTGATTGTTGTGAACGGCACGTGCACGTGTATGACTGAAAGCTGTCAGCATGGTTCTAACCATTTTCCTTTAGTACGAAAGGACTTTCCAGTACAGATAAAAGAGAAACGAGACAGGGATTCTTACAGTTGGTTACGGAGAACAGCTACGAAACACCTTCCTGAACAGAGGCTGAATCCAGCGTATGAGCATAGTTTCAAATTATAGCTAAGATTACCGACTACTTGATGAACGTTATAGATTACGCTATGGGATATAAACAGCAGGCGAAAAGTAAATGATTACAGCTAAGATTACTGGCTACTTGATTAATGTTACATATTACACTATGGAATGTAAACAGCAGGCCAAAAGTATATGATTACACTAGGGAATGTAAATGAATAGCATAAAAATAAAGGATTGCACTAGGGAATGTAAATGACATGTAATTTGAAAGGATGACTAAAAATTAATGTTTGGGTTTGATTGGGTAGTATTAGGGTTGTACACGAGTGGAGCTGGCTTGAAAATCTCACTCGACTCGGCTCGAGTTAGCTCAGATTGACTTGGCTTAAAGGACGACTCGAGATGAGTCAAGCTCCATACTGCAACTCGATTTGAAAACGAGCCGAGTTTAAGTATAGTGCAGCTCGACTCGACTCGACTCGAACTTGACTCAGCTCGAAGCTCGAGCTTGAACATTATATGTGTGTGTGTGTGTGTGTAGAACTTCAAAAATTAAAATAAAACCCTACCCGTCCCAACCCTATCCTCTCTTTCTTTTCCTCCCTTTCCCTTACCCAACTCAATTTGCCACAGCCCACACCAACGCCAGCGAGCAATCAAAAATCAAAATATGTCTCTCTCTCTCTCTCTCTCTCTCTCTCTCTCTCTCTCTCTCTCTCTCTCTCTCTCTCTCTCCTTCTCCTCTCTTGTCCTAATCCTCACTCGGCCACCCGTCCGACATCTGCCCGACTCATCTCAACCCGGCTCAGCAATCGGCCACTCGCTCTCTCTCTCTCTCTCTCTCTCTCTCTCTCTCTCTCTCTCTCTCTCTCTCTCTCTCTCTCTCTCTCTCTCTCTCTCTCTCAGTAGTCAGCACTCACCACAAAGGTAGGTTAGCCTCCTCTATCAATGAATATTTAAATGATTTATTTAATTTTTTATATTTCATTTTTTTTTTGTTTGATTTGGGTAGGGTCCTAGGTCGAGTTGGGCGCTAGTTTGAGTCGGGATTTTGTGTTGGCTTGAGTTGGGTGTGGGTTGGGCGTTGGGTTAGGTCAAATTGGGCGGCTGGGTTGGATTAGGTTAGGTGCTGACTTGAGTCGAGTGTTGATTGGGTCGGGTTGGGTCGGGTTGGAACAAGCTCGACTCGACTCGATCCACTAGCTCGACTCGAAAGCTTTGGCAAACAAGCTAAGCTCCAATGTTGAGCTCGAGTATAGCATGGACAAGTCAAGCTGAGTTTGGCCCACCTCGACTCGACTCAGCTCGACATACAGCCCTAGTTAGTATAAGATGAAATTTTCTTGCTGAATTTCTCTACCATTTATAACCTTACCCAGGCCTGCTTCTTTACTCCTTTTCTTGTAATACGTAGCTTCTTCTACATGAGTACTCCTCCATCAGCTGCTTAAGTGAATGTCATGGCACTTTTCGATTCATTCCAACTGTACTATCATGGAATTCTCTTCATATATTCACAGATATTCAAATACACTACGCGGATCCATCCAGATAATACGTAACTCACCTGATTCGTTAACGAAAATTGGGATGAACATGTACCGGAAGGATGTTTCCGCCTAAAGTTTATATAACTGGTAATAACCTTATAAACTGTTTGGATGGTATATAAACATTGTAGGAAGGTTTCAACAGTTGGCGTTTTCGTTCTCACCGTTTTATGTGGTGTGGCCCGAGTTTTGAATCTGCCTGATTTTTTAACTCCTGTACTTTTGTGATCTTGAGAAACTGATGGACGGAGTTGATTTTGTCACAGGCATCTCTGTTGGCCGATGCCGGCCCCACATAGATTCCGGCCACAAAACTTTTTGTGGCAGGGCACAGGTAATTCGTGTCCCCCTTGGTGGTGCAAGTAATATTAAATTTATGAAAAGGACTGGTATGCAATTTAATTTTTAATAGGAGTCCAAGTGTGAAAAAAAAAAAGCAAAAAGAGAAAAACGCAATAACAAGTATATCAATGTCTCTTACGCAAAAACGACAAATTAGAAGGGAGAAGAGAAACAACAACTAGCATAGTCGCAAAGAAAAGAGAGAGGACGCATCATCCGCCACGCGACTCCATTCTCTTCTTAACGATGATGCTATCACTCTATCTCTAACATATAAATGAAACAACCGTTGACATCTACATTGTGATAAATATTGCCGAGATTCTGAAAATCTAGTGATAATGACGTGAGAATAACGAGATTTTCAAAATGTCAGCAGATTTTAAAACACACCATTTTGCAACAGTAATTCAAAATATTATAAGAGCTTGTTTGGTTTTCTAATTTTGTATAAAATGCAACGTAAATGAGCTGTCCATGTTAGTTACAAGCGTAGGTTAAATAAGAATTAGAAGGGTGAGGGTTGTTTGCCGTTGTTTTCTGCATTAGTTACAGGGGCGTGTCAAAATTGATATTGCGGCTTCAATTCAAACCAAACAATGACCCTAAGCGCCAAGATAGGCAAACACATAGTGTATGACCGAGATCTAAAGAGATCGGTAGATCTCGATCGCCTATTCAGCCACTTGCTCAGTGTGTAAATTGGATTAGGCGATATTCAAATGGTGGAGCTCGTCCTATGATGCCTTCCATATGAAAGGATTTTTCAATACAGATCAGAATGAAAATGAAAAAGATCCTTACAGTCGGTCGCGAAAAACAGCTAAAGAACACACTTTTGATGATTGAACTGAATCCAATGCACGGGGCGTAGATTCAAATTATGGCTAGCTAAAACTTACCGACTACTCAGTTACTGTTATGGGTTACACTACGGAATGTAAAACAACAAGCTTAGAAAGTAAAAAATTACACTAATAAATGTAATTTGCTTAAGAAGGCAAGTAAAATATTACATTATGTAATGTAAATCTACAGGATAATTGAAAGATAGATTTGGTTTGTTTGGGTTAGTATGAGACACCTACTTTGAGGTTTTGCTTTGTTATTTATATTTTTTATCCGATCATATGGATCCTTCTCACGCTCCAACGATTTCCATAACCGTTCGCCACTAATGCCTTATAGATGCTTCCCACGTCTTAGCTTCACCACTTGGCTTTCTCTACTTCTCCTCTTGCCACTTGTCATGTAACTGTTCGAGCACGATTATTTCTCCATTGGCCACTCAAGCAGTACACGACATCGCCTGATATGTCCTGGTTATACTTATAAAGAAATCTCCTCCGCACATATTGCAGATTTTTGAATATTTCATGCGTATCCGTATAAAGCACACGTAACTCTACATGATTGGTCGTGGCAGGATATGGCGATAATGGGGATGAACAACGGTAAAATAAATTGCACTTTTACATTTAAGGCTCGAAAGATTGCCCCATAGTCTAAAAGCATGACTTTAAAATAAACTAATTTAAATTAAATTATTTAAATTTAAAAAAAAAAAAAAAAAAATGGATGTATGTGTATACCAAGGAGAATTTTCATTCCGAGACAATAAATGTAAGTTTTGTGTACAAACAGGCCCAAACTGGACCAGTTTGATGTACTGTTTGTCTATTTAAGGACTGTTTTATGGTCAGCCCTGGATGTTAAAGCAAACTACCCTTTTTACTTAGTATACATGTACAAATTCAGTCTGAGCAGTTATCTTCAGAAAATATGGTTAATGCATTGGCCTGGCACTTATTGATGACAACATGTGGCTGTTGTAGAGGAGTTTTCAGTGTTATGTATTGCATTACCAAGTTACCAGATCTTGTAGTCATCGATTCTTTCCATTAGTGTAAAGATAAGCGAAATGATTTCTATTTTGCAAATAATTCAGCGAAGTATCTGCTACTGGTCAGGTAAGTTAATATCAAAAGTATCTGCCAAAATAAAGTAGACATATATAGAATTCTGGTTAAAGAGGGTTGATAACCAAAGCTACTATAAGAGTCAATCCAGCTTCAAACATGATCCATAAATCTTTACACAATGATCTCTAATCCTTTGTTGTTTTCTTTGATGATAAAGTGTGCGACTCCATTGGATTTCAAGGTTGCTAATCAACAGTAGATGACCCCACATGCCATGGTATTGCTACATGAAGTTGAGGTAGTTCCTAAAACTAATGCTTCATTATCTTACAAGTTGAATATTGTTGTAATACTAATATGTAGCTTTTGATGTTGAATGTTACTTCATAGTAGTTCATTTAATTGAAAATTCTAATAAAGTTACAATCAATTTATAATGTACGATAATGACGTGGATGATCTAGTGATTTTGAAAATCGGGTTGGTTCAGTCACTAAGTGGGCCACATTGTTGAAATCCAAGGATGTGCAACTCAATTCATGGTTGTGGCCCATTTAATGAATGGAAAGAGCGCCATGTGAACAGGTTTTGGTGGAGCTCTCCCAAGGTCTACCATGATGTATGTATTTTATCCATGCAGTCCATTCATTTTTCTAACTCATAAAACAGCCCAAGATGGGACCATTACTGGCTCATAAAAGACAACACGGCTTTACTAAAGATGGGACCAATGCTAGCTGCCTGGCTTATAAAACAGCACAAGAATTGGACCAATGATTGGTTCATCAACTCACAGAAGTGTAGTCCAGAAGTCTTCTTTGATTCATGATGTAAACAAAAGCTTCAAAACAAAATTTTAGTTTTTAGAATAAAGTATTTAGTGGCCATGTTTGTGATTCCACAAGAGTTGGATTTTTCATAACAAAGTATCCAACCTAAGAAAGAAAGCAGTTTTTTAGCAGATTTTTTCTCTAGGGTTGGACAGCCTAAACCCAATGATAGTGGGATTTTATTTCATTTTATTTTATTTTTTGTGGTTTTGTTTCATAACATGCTACATCTTTATAAGTAGGAATGGTTGTATTGATGTAAATGCTTTCCATCTTTTTGGTTTCTTTTTTTCTTTAGTGTTTTGTATTACCCCAAAGGTACATCCACGAACATTTACTTACTATCAAGGGGTACTAACTCCCTTTCTTTGAGATCCACATACAAACGGCTATAAAGTTCCCATTTTTTGTATTTAGTGTCCTTCTCTTTACTGAAGAAAATGAATTAAATTCACTATCTTTATAGCTAGGTAAAAATATGGCCTGCATATATCCTCTTGTTATTTGAAAAAAAAAACATACTATGAATCTGATTAGCGTACAGAGAATTCAATCTTTCATGTTCTGTTGTTGTTGAATTCAATAGGTAAACTATGAACCATTTGGTTGTTTACTTTGGTGGGGCCCATTTCATTATGGTTTGGGCTGATTTTTGGGGCATGGTCCTAAATGCCAGGACACACCTGATGGATGGCTTGGATTTCTGCAATACATCATAGTGGGGCCCACGGAGGCATGGAGGTTGACTCTACCTTAACTTACAATAGAGTGGACAGTGTTGGATGAAAATCCTTTTCTTTCAACAATAAATTCGGTTCTGCATTAATGTATATAGTTTTTGGCAATAGCAAATTATGCATTATGTCTGGGGTTAAGATAATACTTAGACTGATGTTCAGCTGCATATCTAATCTCTAATTTCACTGATTGAAATCAGAGATTGAAATATCTCAAAATGAGAGATTGAAGTATCTCAAAATCAGAGATTAAATGAAAGACTTTTTAGTTGTGTTGGGCTGTTTGGACTTATATCTTTTTATATTAATTTCAGTTGCTTTGAAATATGGGTTTAATGTTATATCTTTTACATTAATTTATGATTGGACTTATGTCTTTTATCCGGAGAATCAAAAGCTAGGATTGCTAAACCACTTCGATTTTGTGACTATGACTCAACTGTTTTGGGGTTTGATATTTTCTATAACTTTTCTATTGCGTAAAAGTACACTGTTGAAACTTTTCTGAATCTGACCATGATGTTTACATTGTTGTAATTGGATGTCTTAAATCTGTAATTCCCACGTTGCTTGACCAGTCGAGGGGGTTGCTCGACTCGAAGTCCAGCGTGTTTTTCTTTTAGGTGTCTGGGAGGGTCAGGTCGACCGGTCGAAGGGATCCTTCGACCAATCGAAACCCTGGCTCGACTAGTCAAGGGTTACGCAGCCGGCCCATGCGCAGACTGCGTAAATTTGAGGCAGTTTCCAGACTGTTCTAAGGTCGGTGCGAAAGGGGTGTTTCCTAAACTATAAATAGGGTTCCCTAGGGCTATTCTAAAGTATTCTAAGGCTTTCTAAGAGTTTTCAAGGGTTCCTAAAAGGGTTTTTAGGGTTTCTAAAGGGTATAGCAAGGGTGAGATTCGAGGTTGTTCGAATCGGGCAAGTCTTCTCTCTTTGTAATTTCTATTTCCTAATGGATTTTTGTCGCTTTGTGCCGTGGTTTTTTCCTGCAAGGGTTTTCCACATTAAATCTTTGTGTTCCCTTGTGATTGCTTGTTGCTCTTGGATTGTTATCCTAGATCTACATCTGTGTGATTCCGCAGCACAAATCCCCAACAAGTGGTATCAGAGAAATCGTAGGGGCACAGATTTGAATCTGAGGGATTAGTAATAATGGCTAGCACTAGGTATGATATTGAGAAGTACTCATGGAAAAATAATTTTGAGTCATTCAAGGATACAATATGCAGCATGAATAAAACCCTGAGTTTCGACACCGTTATCTCAGCCCTTCAAGGGAAGGCCATAAGAAAATTTAACGTCGACATGGGGATATCTTTTGATGCATTGTTTATAGGGGGTAGGAATTCTTAACAAGGTACAGGTTCTTCAGGTTCAAGATCCAAATCCAAGGGCAAGGGCAAAGGAAAGGTAAAGGGCTGGAATTGTGAGAAAGAAGGACATGTGAAGAAGGATTGTACAAATCCTAAATCTAAGAGAGGAGATTCTTAGGCTTTGTACAGGGATGCCAATGCTGCCACGTCAGATAGATCGAGTGGATGTGATGGCGATGTTTTGTCTGTGTCTATGATCAGACGGCCATACGATGATCTTAAGGACGAGTGGATGTGATAGTGATGTTTTGTCTGTGTCTATGATCAGACGGCCATACGATGATCATAAGGACTAGTGGATGCTAGACATAAGGGCATCTTTTCACATGACTCGTCATCAGAGTGGGTTCACCAGTCACAGGGAGCGCGATGGTGAACAGGTGTTTATGTGCAATGGTTTTGCCTGTAATATTGTGGCTATTGGTACGGTGTGTATCAAGATGTTTGATGGGACAGAGAGTACCCTGATTGATATGAGGCAAGTTCCTGACATGAAGAAGAATCTGATTTCTCTTAGTGTACTTGAGGTAATAGGCTGCAAGTTCACGGGTATTGATGGTGCTCTTAAGGTATCTAAGGGAGCACGAGTAATCATGAAAGCGCAACGACTCGATAATGTTTACAGGTTTATCGGGAGCACTTCAAAAGGCGAAGCTGCAATGGATGTAGCGGATTCCACCTCTGCACGTGTGTAGCATGTTGGGCATGGCCACATGAGCGGGCAGGGCAGGAAGGCTGAGAAGTGCGGACAGGGATACAAAGCAGGTGGAGCATCCACCTGTGGGAAGAATAACACGGCATAATCGCAGGATATCGACGAGGTACATGGACGACTCCAATATCGCAAGGAATTCATCTTCTATTCAGATGGCTCTAGATGAGCTTGGTGCTGAGAAGTGGAAGGTGACTATGGGGCGATGTGATAGACTCATTGTACCAAACCGACATATGGGCCGGAAAGTAGTTGGATGCAGGTGAATCTTTATGAGGATACAGCATAAATACAGGGCGAGGTTGGTGGTGAAGGGTTATGCTCAGAGAGAAGGGATCGAATTCTCAGAGATATTCGTGTCGATGATATAACAGGTGTCTATTAGATCCGTGATTGGCGTTGATTGGCCAATGTGATCTTGAGCTGGAAGGATGGATGTGGAGTCTGCACTTCTGCAAGAAAATTGAAAGAGCAGATCTACATGAAGCAACCAGAGCGGTTCGAAGTTAAAGGGGCTGAGAAAAGACTTTGCAGGAGGTCGTGGTACGACCTGTCTGTTCACTACCCTAAGTATAGGGTCGCAATGTAGTAATAATCTCAGTAAGACTGAGGTAGAATCCACAGGGACTGAACCTTATACGTAATCTGAAAATAACTTGAACTAGAACTAGAAGAAGATGTAAACTAATATCAGGACAATTTAGAGAATAATGGTGAATTGTTATCTAAAACTTGTAAAATTCAAAGGTGGAAAACTAGGGTTTCCAAGGATCCACTTGTAGAGATCAGGGAGATCTACGCTTGATTGAAGAACACAACTGGATTTAGAGTCCCATATTCATCCGGTTGGAGTATATAACCTAATAAATAAAATCTGAATTTTCTTTAATCCAGTTTTCGAGAGATGAGAGGTATAAGAATTAGACTTGATTCCATCACAAAACCATGCCCATGAGACAAAGTAAACAACCGAATTTAACCAATCCACATCCAATCTAAGAGAGTTATGAATGTAGGGAAGGATTTCATCATCCAACCATGTCCATGAGATGATGGTGAACAACGGGGCTCTTATGACCATAACCTCTATACATGCATAGAAAACACTCAAAGCTATCGCAGATCCATTTTAATTTAAGTCACAATAAACCATTAAAAACTATGAATATTCCATATAATCAAACTATAATCAAAGAGAGTTCATAAACATGAATCAAAGCCGTAGAAAACACCCCATCATGCTAAAAGCTTCACCTCTTACCCCTAGCTAAGAGGTTTAGTTGATCATCACCATGATGCCGCTAAAGACTCTTTAAAGGAAAGAAATAAACAAAGATAAAGAGGAAAGGAAGAAGGAACTCCTCCCAGCTGGCGTCTACTTCTGCTCTCTCTCTCGTGCTCCCACACTCCACACGTCCAAGGATGATATCATCTCTCTCTTTCTCTCTCCCTTTTATAACATGCTAAGGGCGGTGGAGAGCTGAAGACATCGGCGGAGTCGGTTACACAGCAACAGTGGAAGAACTTCCGCAACAGCGTGCGCGGCAAAGAAACAGACGTAACTTTCTTACATTTGGCCCAGTTCTTGGGACAGTGGAGTGGCTGACCGTAATTCCACCTTCATGGATGGGGTCGACCCCATCTTTCTGAGATGTTGGACTGTCCAGACGGACGGTCCGGATCACTGAAATACTCCATGGTGGTGGCCCACTGCAGATCACAGCGTCCGCAACTCGCGGACGCTATGCATGAAGAAGACGCTAGTCGGGTCTTCGATCAACAACATTCCTTAGCAGTCTAGTGTAGCTCGCGTGCGGACATGCTGTGTACACATAAGTCGCACGTGGGGTCCACTGTGATACGTGTGAGAAATCCGCTCCATCCATCCATTTTGCCACCTCATTTAAGGGGTTGAGACCAAAATTGAAGCACATCCAGATGTTAGGTGGGCCCTAGATCAGTTTTTCATGGGCTGATCTATCCATTGGGCCACTTTCACAAAGATCCAATGGCTGAAATTCGACGTCTATGGTTAATTTAGGGTCCACATGCCAGATATAAAGTTTCGAGCCAAACGGATGGTGGAAAACCTGTGATCTTGCATTCAGGACGACTTTCAGGCATCTTTATCGTTGATCACTTGATTTTCTCGGATCTTTGGCATGTAAATTCTTCGATCTCGGTCTTCTAAGATCTGTCCCTTGCTTTGATGACTCTCGAGCATCAAATCCATGCTTTTAGCATCCTTTTTCAGTCTAGGCTCTTAAATTCACCTTGTAACACAAACATGATTAAAATAGGGCGTTAAACAGTATCATATTCATAAAATTAGGTAATAAATGGGGTCTAATATGCAATATTTGACCCTTAACACTATCACCTAGGCAAAGGTTTGATTCCTTCATAGTGGGTCAGGTATTGTATGTTGATGACATATAGATCGCCAATTATGACATGTCTGAAATCAATGTACTGAAGACTCGGTTAAGTGTGACATTCAAGATGAAGGATCGGAGGGCTGCAAAGATAGTTCTCGACATTGAGACTGGAAGAGGAGTAGGCTTTGGTTATCTCAAGCAGAATACCATGGGTAGGTATTGATCAAGGATGTGATGGACCAGGCAAAACCCAAGAGCGTTCCCTACGCATCTCTCTTCAAAGTTTTCCTCAAGACATGTCCCAAAACAGATGAGGAAAAGCAGGATATATCTCATGAGCCTTATTCGAATGCGGTTGGCAGTGCATACCATGGTCTGGATTAGACTGGTTATTTCACAGGCTATCAATGTTGTTAGCAAATACCCCGGCAAGTAATATTGGGTAGCGGTGATATGGTAAGAAGACTACGTATTTACTTTTGCGAAGACAGGAACAAAGTTGGAAGGGTATGTTAATTCAGATTACGCAGGCATTGTGGATTCCAAGATGTTGACTTCAGGTTACTCGTTTGTATTAGCGAGTGGAGCAATTAGTTGGATGTCCATGTTATCCGACAGGTGCTTGAAGAAGGAGGCGTAACTCTGGAGGAGATTCACACCTATGTGAATCCGGAAGACATGATCTCCAAGGTCGTTCCTGCAGAAAAGTTCAAGTTATGTGCAACTTCTCTGGGCTTGGAGATGGCGAAAAAGAAGGACGGAGTGTACACGAGAAGCTATGATGTGATGCAGAGATAAGAGAAGATGTCAAGAAGCTACACAGTTGAAGATTGAAGACATGGTCCAGATTGTTTAATCGGATGTCTTAAATCTATAATTCCCACGCTGCTCGACCAGTCGAGGATAGCTCGACTCGAGTCAGTGTGTTTTTTTTTTTTTAGGTGTCCGGGCCGCTCGACAGTCGAGGGTCAGGCTCGACCGGTCGAAGGGATCCTTTGACCAGTCGAAGCCCTGGCTCAACTAGTCGAGGGTACTGATGTTTTATTTACAACCAACCTAATTTAAATATTTTTAAACTCGTAAGTATACGAATCAAGTGTAGATACGGTACGTATTACGAGATCGTTCCTACGAGGACTAGTTGTCACAATTCGAATTTTATGATTTCACTTAACTAATCCAACAAATATTTTAGCTGGTGATTAAGTAAACTAACAAAAATCAATGAAAAATAACTAAGAACAAGGAAAAAAATTCACTCAAGGAGAACACTAGGACTTTCGAATCCACCCCTAATTATCCTAACCCTTGTTTTACTTGTTGATTCACCCTAATTCAGAATGACGTAAATTCAATAAATAAAGCACAATCTGCGTCCTTGGTCAGGCACACAGGATGTATAATTCTCTTGAAGTACAAATGATCTTTCCCTTAACATCAATTATCCCTAATGCATGCATGATGAAATTGGAGAAAAATCTCAAGGATTGCATCCTTCCATCCATGGTCAGGCATGAATAGATGTAAATTCCTATTTCTTTCTTTGTAGGGAAACCTGTTCATGGTCAGACACAAGCACACCTAGAATAGATTCCAAACAACTTCCACTTCTAGACTTTGGTAGAGATCATAGATTAGAGAGGTATGGAGTTTTCATTTCATCACACTATAGAAAGAAATAAATCAATCAATTACGGATGAAATCAACAATAAACAAGAATCATTCAAATTAGGCTTCATCTTAGCCCTAGCTAAGAAGTTTAGCCTGACCTAAACATGATTAAGCTAAAAAAACATAAGACAAAAGGAAGAAGGAAAAAAAAAAACTCTATTAAGAAAGCTGCTCCACACCAGCTCCACGTTCCCCGCAACTGATTGGCCCCTGTTCTCTCTCTCTATCTTTCTTTCTTTTAAGCAAGAAGGACGGAGGAGAAGAGCTTCCGCACAGAGAGGCGATGCGTAGACAGCTGGAGTCAGTTGTGGTTGTAGAGACGATGGAGAAGGTCCGCAAGAGTTATGCAGCAATAGCAAAATCGACTTGCGTTTGGAATCAATCGGAAGCTTCACATGCAAGATCTAAGACGTTCAGTCATCTTGGCTCTGGTCGGTCCCACCTTGGGAATATTTTGGACGGACCGATCCCTGCCAAGATCGTATAACAGCCCGGATCGTCCGGGTCTCTCCAGATGTGCGTAACGCGTAAGGAATCGGAAAACGGATCCTTTCGACGTCAGTGGGGCCCATGAATGGAGCTATCCAAGAAATCCACTCCGTCCATTGTCTTCGCCTCTGGATTTCGACTGGAGATGTACTTTTTGGTTATCCGTTGATGCGGCCCATGGAAATAATCTCACTGCAACAGCAGCAGACAGTCCTTTTGTGCTTGCTATGATCGGCATGTGTGTGTGCATAGATGTCTGAGATTATCATGGGTTTGACCGTTACGATCTCCTCTACAAGATGGACGGATCGGATTTCCCCCGTGGGCCATGATGGTGGCCCACTGGCTTCCACAAAACGGACGCAGTCCGTTTGTTACGCTGCAGCAGGAACGGCAGTTGCCGTTTTTGGAGATGGCGCGAGTCCAAGGCGGTTTGACCATCTTGGACTTGTCGTGCACATCCGGTGCACATGTGCATGGTACACACATAATTTCAAGTGGGGTCCACCGTGATGGTTTTGAGAATCCGCTCCGATCATCCATTGTGACATCTAATTTAAACGGTTGAGACCAAAATTGAAGCATGTCCAGATATCAGGTGGGCCTCGGATCAATGCTTTATGGGCTGATCTGTCCATTGGGCCACTTTCACAGGGATTCAATGGCTGAAATTCGACGTGTATAGTTAATTTATGGTCCTCAGGCCATGTATGAAGTTTTGAGCCAGCGGATGGTGGGGACCCTGTGATCTTGCATTATGGACGTCTTTCAGGCCTGTTTAAGGTGAGTGGCTGGAATTTCTCTAATCTCCGGCATGTAAATCCTCGATCTTAGTCACATGGAATCCCGTCCAATGCCTTGGTGATGCCTGAGCGTTAAATCCATGCTTTTAGCATCCTTTCCAGTCCACGATCCTAAATTCACCTTACATCACAAACACGATTAAAATGAACCGTTAAGCAGTGTCATGTTCGTAAATCCATGTAGTAATTGGGGTCTAATATACAATATTCGACCCTCATCAGTTACACAGCCCACGCGCAAACTGTGTAAATTTGAGGCGGTTTCCGAACTGTTCTAAGGTCGATGCGAAAGAGGTGTTTCCTAAACTATAAATAGGGGTCCCAAGGGTTATTCTAAAGTATTTTAAGGCTTTCTACGAGTTTTTCAAGGGTTCCTAAAAAGGTTTTTAGGGTTTCTAAAGGGTGTAGCAAGGGTGAGATTCGAGGTTGTCCGAATCGGGTAAGTCCTCTCTCTTTGTAATTTCTATTTCATAGTGGATTTCTATCGCTTTGTGCCGTGGTTTTTTTCCGCAAGGGTTTTCCAATTTAAATCTTTGTGTTCTCTTGTAATTGCTTGTTTCTCTTGGATTGTTATCCTAGATCTAGATCTGTGTGATTCCACAGCACAAATCCCCAACATACATGCCATCCAAACTGTTTATAGGGATATTAATTACCACTCAGATTAACTGTTTGGGCTGGTCATTCCTCTCTTTTTCTTTTTCTTTTTAATTAACTAGTATTGTTATGAAACTTGTGCATATATGCATAGAGAAGGGACTTTCACACAGAGTTTTCCTTATTGAAGTTGTATTGGGCTCTATAAAACTGAGTTATCTGAGTTATTGAAACTTGTGCATATATGTCAGATTTCAAGTGATGATTAAAGATGATATTTGTTTGTGAACAACACAGATTTATATGCATGCACATGTGCCAAATGTGGTCTGGTTCAACCTGAACTAACTACTAGCCTACCTTAAAATCTTACTTCGATGGAGTTGGTTTAATTCAAGTTGGGTTGGGCCAGTTCATGGTCAAGTATAGGAATTTGGGTTGGACCTTGGTTGGGCACTTGGGGTTTAAATATGGGTTGGACTTGGGTTGGGCACTTGGGGAAAAATCTTGAAAGCATGTGATGGATGGTACATATTTGCTTAAAAATTACATAGAAATTGCATACTTGGAATACAAAAGATTCAAATTAAACTGAAATTAGGCTTAAAGTTGTTAATGATTTACAACATGTAAATGATTTAAACCATTTACCTATGAATGAGTTAAACAATATTTTTTTAGCATCCAAGTATAGAATGTAAACCATTTACTTATAAATCATTTAAAGTTAGCCTCATTTACAGGCATCCAAACAACCCCTTGTTGTATTTAGTGTATATCCATGCATTCCATCCATTTTTCCAGCTTATTTTAGGGCATGGTCCTAAAAATGAAGTATATCTAAATCTCAAGTGTTCCATACCAAAGGAAACAATGGTGATTGAATGCCCAAATATCACATTGATCGGAAAAATATTGTGGCACGTTAATGATCAATCACCAATCACTGAAGTTTCCTATTATATAGATCACCTGAAAATTGGATATGCTTAATTTGTGGCCTTATGCCTTAAAGAGAGATGAACTATTAGTGACTTTGTCTTATCACAATGATAAGTATGTAGGGAGCTCTTTCATTGTAATTCATTCCTTTCCCCAAACAGCAACATGAAAATACAATCAACTGTGAATGGTTCTTTGGAGAGTTCCAACGCAAGCTCTCATTAATCTTTGTATCTTAAGGACTTTTTTTTTTTAACCAGTAATTGCAACCAATGTATTTCTCAATGGAATGATGATTAATAGATTAAGCTAGAAGTGGCTAAAATAATGTCAATTTTATTAATTTATAAGTGATGCTTAGTACAATCGACAATGTAAAAAATAAACTGATAAATAAAACATAAAACAAGAAATCAATACTTGAACCACCCGTGTGGACAGACGATTTAGGTGAATGGTTAATAAGATGTGATTAGAGTGTTTGATCTTCCAAGTAGGGATTTGATTTATCAGGATCCAACAATGAAAGGTTGCGGGTATTTATCCTACTCATAAGCGTACTGCAATGATGGCGCTGGATAGTAGCAATCTACACTAATTTAAACCTTAAAATGTTCTACACCATGGCTGGACAGAAGTAGAGGGACTAAAATTAAGCTAAGATAAAGGATAAAGACAGTGTTATGTTATGAAGATAGATTGTGCTTGGTGTGAGCATAGAGCTCATCATTGTATTCTCCTTTTATAGCTTTCGGTGGCGGCAAAACCCTCATTCGGTTTCCCTTTCGATATAAGATTCTTTATAGCCACGGCGTTTAATTGTTCTCTGATCATTCCTACTTAGCCAAGATATCTCTATAAATAAGAAGCCATTTTCAAATCTCTTGCCAACATAGTTAAAGAGATTTGTGTATCTTTAAGGCCCTGTCTCATCCGGTTGGGTCACAATCCAAACTATTTTCATATCTCCCCCTATCATGACCATGAAGATCAGTGGATGGACCAGTTTCGCTAGATTGGGATCAAGACCCAATCCAATCTGTTTAAATGTTGGTCCAATTTTCGAATCTTCGCAATCGTCGTGAGAGTACTGAACGTCTCTGCGAAGGTCTCCTATTTTGCAAGGATTGTGAGAAACGACCTTACCAAGCATATTCAGACATATGATAAGATCCTTCCCTCAGACCTCAGTTGGTCTTATATACTTGTCAATCATGTTGCCTTGATCAAGTGCCACATGAATTAGGGATATATATCATTCATCGCTTCATCTCCTCTTAAGACATGTGTACGATTCCGTGCCACATTGGTAGATAACATGTCTTCAAAGGAAAATGTGCAAAAGATATCCTCGGGCACGCATACAATTCTATCATTATTAGGCACGTAATGCCGACATGTGGTGTTATCTTATTTTGTCTATGAGGGTGTGTCAAAATGGGTGTAAACAATGCCCCTACCTTCCTTCGCATCAGGAGATGTGATGGGATATTTGACATTTGGAGTTTGGGGGCCACTTCAACACTCAACATGGTAGCGTGGGGTTCATGCTTGTCTGTCGTGTGCATTAATGGCTATGTTGGAGATCACCTGTCATATGTATCATGCTACGAGCTTCGACAGTGAGGACTTCTTATAATACAACTCATCACCATGCAAGCTCATCATCGAACCTTCTCCATCATCTCCCAGTTCTTCTGTCATGGCTGCTTCTACTCTTTCTCTGACACACGTGGTGGCAACAATATGGAAAAAATGATGCTCTTTATGGGCGACGGCCAAAGCTCAAGGCTTAGCCACTATTTTTAAAAAAATATATAAATGACCGGCTTCCTGCAGGACAATCGGCCTGAGACATTTTATTTTTCTCTCTCTTTATTCTAGTATATGCAAGCTTACTTATAAAAAAGATGAATTTTGCACCATGTCTCTTGTAATAGCTGATTTAAGGGAATACAAAATTATATTTCAACACGTACTTCTCCTTACTCTTTCTTTGTCTTTATTCTTCATTTTAATCGGTCTGCTTGGCAGTTGACTCTTCTTCTCTCTGTATTGACTTACAAAAATTTGGGTAATATTTCTTCAAATATCGACCATTAATGGGATTTTTGCTTTCTTGGCCATTCATATCCTGGAGCAGATATGCTCCTCCATGCAACACTCGCCTAATTATTAATGGCCCTTCCCATGTTGGTGACCACTTACCATACTTTTTATTTTTAGCAAGGGATCAGAAGTATGGTTTTTTAAATCATCTCTCCTTTGCTAAAGCTTTTTACCTTTCACAATTTTTTTGTAAGCTCTGGCAATCTTAATTTTGTGTACTTTTAACATATCCAAAGCTTGCAATCGGACACTATCGAGCTCTTCTAGCTTTATCAGCATAGCTTTAGTGAATTTCTCGGGGATCAGCTAATTCTTATAGGCTATTCTCAGGGAAACAATATTAACTTCCATGAGTAGCATAACATCATGCCATATATCAAGGCAAATGATATGATCCCATTGTTGGTCATTTGGGATGTTCAGTATGCCCATAGCACTTCTGATAATGCCATATGTCATGCTTGGGGTTTGTTCTCTACCATCCGTTTGATAATATTCTTTAAATTTTTTTAGTTGACTTGGCCTGAGCATAATATAGTGTAGAATAGACGAACCTGAACTTGTAGGTGGTGGCACAAGCCTAGATCTGGGCTCCTGAGAATGTTACTCCTCTATCCACTGTGATAGTCTCAGGAAACTTAACCGATGCATAATGTATTCTTTGATGAAATCCATGACTTTTTCCTGTCCGACTTCTCGTAACAGTTGCGCTTTAACCCACTTAATGATGTAATAAATAGCCATATTAATAAAATTATGGTACTTTAAAGATGGTGGGTAAATTTGGCCAATAATATATGTGGCCTATCCTCAAAATGGCTGATAGGGTGAAGCTCTGACACGAGAGCACGCTGCAATGACCTATGCTTTTAGCAAGCTTGCAACTACTTTGCATACTTTATGCAATCCTTTAGAATGTGCCAGTAGTAGTCATGCCTTTGAATTAACCACCACATTTTATGTCCAGCTTGATGGGTTCTATAGATACCTTCTTATACTTCTACCATGACCACCATAACCTCCTCTTACTCTAGGCACTTAAGGAGAAGGCCGACAACACCCTTCCTGTACAAATCATTGTCTAAGATCAAGTAATGTCATGCAATCCTCCAGATTGCTCGATCAATTCTGGAGCTTGACCTCATCAAGTATTAGATGATTGGATTTCGCTAGTCATCTATGAATGTTTCTAACGAGGCTATCTCGACTATTAGGGTCCATTGTCATGCTGCCGGGAGTGAGTGCTTATGGACCATAAGAAACCTCTTAGTTAAGCCCTCTTATAGTTTGAGGCCTGTTGCAATTTTTATTATCTCATTAGCATCAGTATTGAATTCACATGGTATGTACCTCAATAGGTGTTGAGGGTCAAATATTGCATATTAGACCTCAGTTATTACCTTATTTTATGAACATAATATTGTTTAATGCCCTATTTTAATCATGTTTGTATTGCAAGGTGAATTTAGGAGCTTGAACTGAAAAAGGGCACTAAAAGCATAGATTTAATGCTCAAAAATTATCAAGGCAAGGGACGGACCCCAGGGGACCGATATCAAAGAATTTACATGCCAAAGATCCGAGAAAATCAAGTAATTGAAGTCCAAGAGGCCTGAAAGTCGTCCTGAATGCAAGATCACGTGGTTCACACCATCCATTTGACTCGAAACTTTATATCTGGCCTGACGACCATAAATTAACCATACACGTCAAATTTCAGCCATTGGATCTTTGTGGAAGTGGCCCAATGGACAGATCAGCCCATAATTCACTGATCTGAGGCCCACCTGATATTTGGATATACTTCAATTTTAGTCTTAACCCCTTAAATGAGGTAGCAAAATGAATAGAGGGAGCGAATTTCCCACACGCATCACGGTGGACCCCACATGATAAGGTGGGAGTGCACAGGCGGTGCGCTCCCGCGCCGCACCGGACCAAGAGTCCAGTCAACAACATGTTGACCGAACCCATCTTCACGCGAGCGTCCAACGAGGGATGCTGCCTCACCGGCTAGTTTCAGTGGGCCTCACCCATTGTCCCAACGGACGATCTAGACCATCCATCTGCTCTAGGGGATGGGGACGACCCTAGCCAAGACGTCATTTTGGCCCCGTACACACATACACACGTAGATCGCTAGAAAACACAGGATGAACGGCGAGTTGATTTGATACAGTGGGCCGCACCAAAACTCTACCAAAATGACTCCTTTCTGACTGGTTTTTCGCCAGGAATCTAATGAGTGGGGTGAATTTTCCCCGAAAACATCATTGTGGGGCCCATCGAGCATCACAGCACAGGAATTTTCGCACCGTAAGCATGTTCAATTTTTTCGAACGTTGCGAGGTGTTGTAGGCCACCGTTTGTGGTCGGATGGTTGATCCAAACCGTCCAGAATCTTCAGAGGGCATCTTTACCCTAGCCATAAAGACAAAATGTGTTTTATCGACGTCTTTTGGCCGAAAAATTCACCCAAACGCAACCGGGTTTGCGCATTTCGATTTCGACGAGCGTGTGCTGCATAAAGGCTTGCTGTATCTCCACCGACTTCTTCCCACCGACTCCAGCCACGAACCGCCCCTTGCTCTCTATAAAAGGGAGAGAGAAAGAGAGGGCAAAGGCATTTTGGACGTGAACAAGGAAGGGAAGAGAGAGAGAGAGAGAGAGAGAGAGAGAAGTGTGGGCCGGCTAGGAGTTTGCTCCTCCTTCTTTGTTTAGTTTTTCTTCCTTAATGTTTTTCTGAGATTTAGCATGATCATGTTAGGCTAAACCTCTTAGCTAGGTCTAAGAGGTGAAGCTTGTAGCGTGATGGGTTGTTTTCTACGGCTTTGATTCATACTATGTTGAACTCTCTTTGATTGTAGTTTGATTATATAGAATATTTGTAGTTTTTAATGGTTTGTTGTGACTTAAATTACAATGGATCTGCGATAGCTTTGGATATTTTCTATGCATGTATAGAGGTTATAGTCGTAGGAAACCTGATGTTCACCATCATCTCATGGACATGGATGGATGATGTAATCCTTCCCTATGTTCGTAACTCTCTCAGATTGGTTGTGGATTGGTTAAATTATGTTGTTTACTTTGTCTCATGGGCATGGTTTTGTGATGGAATCAATTCTAATTCTCATACCTCTCGTCTATTGAAAACTGGATCAAAGGAAGGTCAGATGTGATTTTTAATGATTTATCCTCCAATTGAATGAAGATGGGACTCTATTCCAGTTGAGTTCATGAATCAAGCGTAGATCTTCCTAATCTCTACAAGTGGATCCTTGGAAACCCTAGTTTCTCACCTTTGAATTTCACAAGTTTTAGTTAAAGTAATTCACAATTATTCCCTTAATTCTTCCTGGTTTAAATACATCTTCTTCTAGTTCTAGTTCTGGTTACTTTCAGATTACTATACAAGGTATAGTCCCTGTGGATTCGATCTCGGTCTTACCAAGATTATTACTATATCGCGACCCTATACTTGGGGTGGTGAACAAGTTTTTGACGCCATTGTCGGGGACTGACGGTTACGTTTTTCTGAGATTAATTAGTTTTAGAATTAGGTTAAGATTAGGGTTTTCTAACTTTAGGTTTAGGGTTTATTTTCTGTTTGATTTTTAGAAACTAACCTAACTTTAGACTTTCTAAATTGGTAATCTCTTTCTAATTTTTCTATTTTCTATTTTTAGGATTAGGTTTGATTTTTCTATTTTTAGAAACTTTCTAATTCTAGTATTATTTTTAAAAAAACTAACTTACTTTCTATTTTAGGAACTTTCTAACTTTAGAATTTCTATTTTTATAAACTAATTTCTTTTGTTTTCTTTTGCAGGATCTTAACATAGGAACTCTAATTTGGTAACTTCCTTCTAACTTCTCCTTCACTTACGTTCTATATTACTGTAGGATTTTTCCTTTAGGCTTAAGATTCAGAAATAGGGTTTCACCATGTATATGCAAGAGTGGGCACGTAAGTATGTTGAGATAGTTGAGGGATCTTGGGAAGGGATGAACGATGATTATGTTAGAAAATATCCTATGTCTCAAAAAAATTTTGAAACCATCATCGAGATGACAGTTCAACATTAATGACCTTTATACTATGGCACATAGTGTTTACAAAGCTGTCGTAAGACTCTGAAAGAGAGTTCAACAAAATTAGGGTTTGATCTCCCCACCCATCTTCACTTCCACGCTCATCAATTTGCGAATGATCCAATTAAATGCATTGAACGCACTGATATACAAACGATTTGACTGAGATTTCGTCATGTACAAGCTATCTAACTTCTTCCAAAGTCCTGCAGTAGTTTTTTTGATCAATGACAATATAAAGGACATCATCCACCAAACATAGTTAGACCGAGATTTTCGCTCTTTCATCTAACTCTTCCCACTCTTCGTCGCTCATAGATGTTGGATATTTCTCAACACTAAGGAGTGCATGTTGCAGCTCTTGTTGTACTAAAAAGACTCTCATCTTCACCTTCCATAGTTCGAAGTTGTTTTTCCGTTAAACTTCTTCATTTCATACTTCATGTTTAATCCCTTAATTGTCATGACGACAACATAAACTCGAATCTCAATGTTAGCTCTGATATCATTTGTTAGGAATCCATGGAAGCAAACCCTAAATTATGATCATAAAAGATTAAGCAAACATAAACAAAGCAATCACAAGTACACGAATTTTACGTGGAAAAAACCATAGTACAAAACGACAACGAATCACTATAAAAGCAAAAGTTAAAGAGATGGAATCGCTTACAAAGCTCAAAAAATCTTCATTTTCACCTCATCAAACCCTAGAAACATTTGACCCTCCATTAACATCTACCCTAATCCTGTTTACACCCATATATATAGTGTTGCACCCAGAATAGAAAACAATCAGTACAATTCTACAAAATTGTGCGCATTGTTGATCGAAGCATCGATCCATCGACACCGATCAAGCAATCCTCGATCGATTAAGGCAGCATATTCAAGTGACTGAACACCCCCAAAAGTGTCCATAGAGTTTAGAGGTGTTTTCGAATTTTTGTCAATCAATTGACCCAACAATTCGATCAATCAAGGATGTCCAAAACTATCCAAATACCAATATGCATAATTTAGAGTTCACTCAATTGATCGACCAGAATAGTTGACCGATCGAATCATTATTTTATGTACAGATTTAAGACATCTCATGCAGGAATCCGTTTGATTAGATGTTTTTGGCTTGGCAGTTGTGTTTATAGGTGAAAAAAGCATCAGGCTAGGTTGGAGTAGCCGGCTGTGGGAGAAGTTCGAGCTCTGAACATAGGAGGCCTGAGAGCAGTCTCATTATAACTGGAATGTGGAGGTTGTGTTCATCATGGCCTTGTGCAGGTGGTGTCTTGATTTAGGTCGTGGCCAGCTATCTTGGGATGGTATTGTTGGTTCTCAATGTTTGTTTATTTTGTTAGTTTGCTGAGTAGCTACAACTTTGCAGGGGTCTGGGCGTGGAGGGTGCTGTAGTTTCTTTGGCTACATTAGAAGATGCGTTGTAGCTCCCATGTTGGCAAACGGGCGTGAAGGGTGCTGTAGTTCTTTGGCTGCGTTAGAAGATGCGTTGTAGCTGCATGTTGGCACGCCTGCACCAGCAGCAAAATCAGTTTTTTTTTTTTTTTTTTTACACACGCACACACACCACCTATGGGTACTCGAACCCTTGACCGGGTGTTGAAACTCCCGAGAGTCTACCACCAGCAGCGAAAGCAGTTGGGTGCAGTCAGTCCTGCTTCCAAGTAGGCATTGTTTATGGACAGTTTTTTTTGTTTTTATTGGCTCTAAGGTTGATATTGTTTTGGGATTACAAGATAGGTGAGTTGGGCTGAAATTTAACCAGCTATAGCTTAAGGTCAACAAAAACTGGATTAGGCTGAAATTTAACCAGCTATAAATTTGGGATCTGGGAGCGGTTAGGTGTTACCCGGGTAACACCTTAGTGGCTGTTACACTTAACCGTGTAGGGCCCACCTTGATGAGTATGTTGTATATCCAAACAGTCCATCCATTTTGCGGCTAATTTTGGGATGGGATTCTAAAACTTATAGCAAATCCAAATCTCAGGTGGACCACCCCACTAAAAATAGTGGTAAATGACCATTAAAAACTTTTGTGGACCACAATTTTTGGATCAAGATGATCTTTATATTTTTTTTTTATCTTCATCCAGGTCTTCTTAACCTTGTCAAGAGGTTGGATGGCAAATAAACATTACAGAAACATTAGTGGGCCCTAGGAAGTTTTTTATGATAGGATGTTCGACCACCACTGTTTCCTGGGGTGTGGCCCAAATGAGATTTGGATTTGCTTAATTTTTGGGAACACCTAAAATGGGCTGGAAAAACAGATGGACAGCATGGATATACAACACATCATCAAGGTGGGCCCCACAGTAAGGGTAACACCTAATCCGCTCCCTCCGGATCCGATCTGATCTAAGTTACAGAACTCTAGGAATCGGCCGATCGGCTCGTCCTTTCTTTCTTGGGCAAAAATGCCACTAGCTATGCAATTTTTAACCCAGTTTCAGCAAAATGCCACTTGAGATTTGTACTTCTTTTATAAACCCTCCCATAAATCCACCGTTGGAGTTGACAGACGCCAAAGAGAGTCTAATTATACATTGAGAATGTGATTACAAAAAACGCAGTTGCTTTCTTCCCTCTTCCTTTTACATCAAATCTTCAGCATTATATCATTTTTGCTTAGTCCGTGTAGCACTTCAGAAAATACATGCACAACCTTCATTCTTGTAAGAAGAAAATGAACTTTCATTGTGGATTATTTTTTATTTTTTTTAGTCTGCTCCATTGAAACAATCCAAGCAAACAAACCCTTGGTTCATCATCTTCATCAACTAACAATGCTTATAAACATGACTTACTCTCTTACAATTGTTAGAGCCCAAATCACTGATTGCATTTTAACCAAGAACAAAAAGGGTTCCAACTAGTCTACTTACAAGATAATTCAAACCAATATAATAGGTATTGTTGCACAGCAATTGTAACATTATAAGCACCTTCATAAACAATCTAGAAGCAGAGAATTGAGATGTTTTCATAGCATATTTGAGAGAGAGAGAGAGAGAAAAGGTGATTGTTGTTTCTTTCAAAATGGCTCTCTCGAGCCCTATATATTGTAGCTCAAATGGGTGGAAGGTGATTACAGAGGCACATGTCTACTGGTAGGCACTCTTTTTCTATGGTTAACTTTCACCCAAGAACTGACGTGTCACCCAATGGTAGATGTTACAGCTACTCAAAACACATCTTTCAGCAGTCGACAATATCAGCCACATCAAACCATTGATTAGACCCATAGTTTGCACTATGGCCTAACCAAGGCTAAGTACAATTGATTAAAGCTAAAGCCTCCTCAAAACTCATGCAAAGTATAAAGTGCACCCATGCTGCCAACACTCCATGAAACACGCAAGCAAGAACATGATACATGTACACACCTTATGGCATTTTGAATCAAGTGAAGAACTCACACATAGCATATATTTAGCATCTCTTAAAGAAACAAAAGATTCTTTTTTCTCTCTCTCTCTAAGTTTTGAATTTGTGTCCCATGTTTGGAAAATCAGCTCCCAAAACTCACAATTTTGAAATTTTCCAATAACCAACGATTATGGACCCCAATGCTCTAAAATGGCTCATTCATCAAAATAATAATAATAATAATAAAATAAAATAAAATAAAATAAAAAAATCCAACAGAATGTAGGAATCTAACCATTTTGATGAGTTGGATCAACAAATGGACAGTTAACAGAAAATATAAACTAAATCCAAGAGAAGCACATATAAAAATTAGCATTAAAGAGAGACAAGGATGATCTATTACAATGAGTCAGTCAAGTAAAAAAGGTACAGGATGGCTATTCGGTTTGTGCACAGAGGACATACACAGTTACCCAATGCCATCTTTTGTTGGCCAAGAAAAAAAAAAAAAAAAAAGAGAGGAAAATACAAAATTTTTAAGAAGAAAAAAAATAAAAAAAGTCACATGGTGATTCCTCAATGGTGTACATTTAGATGATGAACAGAGGATCTGTGTGACTTTAGGAAGGTAGTTGTATTGCTTTTCGGGTCTGGTGGTTGCTGCTACCTTGAGACACTTCCACGTACCAAGATTTCCAAGCCTCCGTATAATGTGCAAACAGCTCGCTCAGCGCTGCCCCCACACACAAAAACAACATCAATTTCCTGCTCCATTCCCCACTCAAACATTAAAAAGATGAACCACCTAAGCAGCACCAGCTAAGGGTGCAAATGTACCAGGTCAACCCAACAGATCATTGGATCCAGCCAGGCAAATAGTAGGTCCAGGTTCAAATTTTAGACCCATGGGATAGGTGAAATTAGATCCAAAAGTTTGGGTCTTCTTAAAATTTACCTTAGTCGACACAAATCAGACAATTTTTAACCAAGTCCAATTTAGGCATTTCTAAAATGGACCTGATCCATATTCATAGCTGACCCAAATCCAAGAAAAGGTAACCTTTTTTTCTAAAACATGGGTACACATCCACTACTAACAATCTAGACATGCAAATTGCAGGCTCCATTATTGACGAGAATATGCCAAAGAGCATAGTAATTTGACTGCCCTAACGATCTGATTTTACCCATTGAATTTGGACTGCCTGCCATTTTATTCTTCACCATAAAAATTGATAGGCACCACCAAATCCATTTGTAATGTCTAAATGAAGCATAGTCTGAACCAACATATAGGATGGTTTCAAATATTATTTTCATGAAAACTCAATGTCAATTGTAATGTCCAAACATAGCCCCAACCGATGTGACTAATAGGTTGGGTTCGGATCCTACCTATCAAATAAATGGATCAGCTATTTTTTACTTGAACCCAATGCAAACCTGACCTTTGGGTTGGGTCTGCATCCAATTCTCTAACCCGGTTCTTAAATGAGTCCAGACCCAGGCTACCCTCAACCCAACCCAACCCATTCGCAGCCCTTTAGTTTTCAAATTGAATTTCAAAAAAAAACAAACACCAAAATTACACCTACATGCAGCCACATAAACTATGTGTGTGTACACACACACATGTGAGAGAGAGAGAGAGAGAGAGAGAGAGAGAGAGATTCTGGTGCATGGTCCATGGATGGAAGCAACAGATCAATAGTCAGGATTACCAGATAATGACCCCACTAGTCAAAATCAAAAAGCTGAGCACAAGGCAAAACGCCTAAAGGATTCCTAATTTTTATGAAATTTCACTAATTTGAGCCATTAATCTTTTCAGGATTCAGAAGGCTCCATCCATTTTGGGAGCCAAGAGAGTAATGGCTTGAATAAATCAACCATAAGCCCAGCATGTACAAACTCTGGGAGTTCTCTGTCCATCACAAACAGGTACTCTCTTTTTTTTTTTCCTGAAAGCACTGGTTTGATCACAGCCAATCCTAATATTACAGTTGTTTCAAGTCCAACTTGAAAAGTAAGCAATTGTAATTAGTGGTCCGAACTACTTATCTTGGGAGATTTTGGGTGTGCAACACATTAACAATGGTGCCCATCATATTATGGTTTAGATCACTAAACAATGGGCCCCACTAGCGCTCGCGCGCACGCGCACACACACACACAAAAGGAAGAAGAAGAAGAAGAAGAAGAAAAAAAACTCTACAATGCCAAGTCACAACTCACAAGCACAAGATGATAACTCTTCCTCAAATCCATCCATTTTTCCTCCAATGCAAGAGGTATGCCCACCACATCCCTTGCCTAAAAATTACCAGTACACTAGGTGGGCCACATGCAAGAAAATAGTTGGCAGCAAAAGAAATTGGCCAGTGGCCCCAATGCTCCACATTCAAGGTACTCGTGTGGCCCACTTGATGAGTGGAAATGCCTCACATTACTGGCCAGAGCCACAATCAGCAGCACATGCCAGAGGAATACCGTGGATCTCACATGTGTGTTTGCTACAATGGGATATGGAGCAAGTCCCTTGGCGGAGCCTAGCTGCGCTAGTCCTGATGAAGTTTCTCAAGGAAGAGAAGCAATATGGGAGGATTTACCTTGGTTGTGATACTGAGGCCGAAAGGTGGCAGCCAAGCTGTCCCAGTCTTGATCCCTTTTTTTGCCTTTCTCTGTCTCCTGCAAACCAACCGGGCGGAAAGGGCCAAAGACATAACCCTTAGAGCTCTGTTGCTTCTCCTGCATCTGAATGCAATTCCTCTCAGCAGACGGATCCTCAAATTTCATCTGCATTCTGATATGTTTTTCCCCCACTTCTGAAATAACTTTACTCCTCTTAAAATCAATGTTGGTGATCTCTGTCCCAAACTCCCTTTTTTTGGGCTGATCTGAATACAAGGACTTTGTAGAGAACGCAGCAGCAGCATTAGGTTTTCCCTCAATCCCCAGCCATCTGAATGCTGGCTTCCTAGTATCTGTTTGATGGGTCTGATAACATTCAAGAAAAGGAAAGAGATCATAACTAAAAGCTTCTTTTTCCCTTCGGTTTTTTTTTTTTCCAACCTTACTAGATGGGGCGTTTGTGCTGTAGATTTTACCTTCTCTATGAGATTCATGGACGATAACACATTTGCAATGTCATACAGTCGTCTAACTTTAGCTGCAGAATTATCTTTAAAAAGAGAGTTAGTCATATATCTGTGGCAAGAGAATTTCAAAAGGAGAGAGGGAAATCAGAAGGTTTATTACTTCTCATCTGTGATGAATCGTCACCAAGCAACAACCTTGCAGCTTCATCAAGTGAGACTGTATCTGCCTGATGAAATCAAAGTGCGTGGAGAGAGGTTAATGACATATTCAAGTCAAACACATCAGAAATTAGAACTGCTTTGTAATGCTCAGAGAACCAGCAAATGAGCATACATTCATGGTGAGGAAGAGCTTGACAAAATTCTGAGTAAGAAGACCAAGTGATTTCTCCCTTCTATTATCTGTACAAGGTGCATTTTTACATTAGAAAAATGAAAATTGGACAACATCAGTAGATGCCAGTTTTGCATTTGTCACAATTGAGTAAATAATGGCAAATCACCCACCATGCAGAAGAAATGCACACAAAAAAACAAAAATCATCTAAATAATGGACCTAACCATCTTGAATTCACCCATTAAATTTGGATGCTGACTATTTACTTTAAACATCTAGTTGGATGGCAACTGATTGGATGGTAAGGATTATGCCATCAA
This sequence comes from Magnolia officinalis, assembly GCA_021015155.1. NCBI lineage: Eukaryota > Viridiplantae > Streptophyta > Magnoliopsida > Magnoliales > Magnoliaceae > Magnolia > Magnolia officinalis. The sequence continues at coordinate 44,849,366 of JAJHSJ010000012.1, forward strand.
TCCATTTTAAGTTTGTGCTCCATTCAGATTGGCATCCACAATTTAGCCATCTGTATTGACAGGTGTATGCCTAATGTACATTGAACCAGTTGCCAACATTCAATGAGTAATCTCAAACACACAAAGGCCTGTGTATGAAAGTATCCCAACCACTCAGACATTAGAGACAAGCATGAATATATCACAGTGATTGCCCTGTAAAGAATTTTCTTGCAACACAAGGATATGATTGTCCCATCACTGTGATATTGGTCTTCTGTTACACCTTCATGGTTATCTCTGATGAATGAACAGTACAGATCATCATACACATGCCACATGTATGGTATAAACCAAGGAGAATAAATGACCAAAATAGAGGTGATTTTTATCTATTTGCTACAACAACCAAGCCCCAGACTGCGATCCTGTACATTTCATGTAGGACCTTAAACAATGAAAATCACAAATCAGGGGATCTTCCCATGTTGCAAAAGTAACAGGGCCCTTTTGGGTCATTTTGGCTCTATTAAATGGAATAGTACAAATCCAATTCTTCAAGCTTACCTGTTTTGATCTTTGCAGAGAGAGAACAGGATGAAGAAAGATTGTTAATACTAGAACTTGGGCTTATTTTCTCTTCTCTTCTTTCACAGCTTCGATTTGGGGATTTCTCTTCTTCATCATCATCGAAAACCTGCATATTAAAGGCAATTTGATAATAATTTAACTGGAGAATCATCACAGTATAATAATACTTTTTTTAAATGCATATCACAGGTTTAACTAACCTTTGCATCACTGCTTAAATTAATTGAAGTGCTTCCATTGTTTTCCCTTATTGCTTCTTCCTGTGTAGAAGACTTGGAGTAAAAAATCTATCCAAGCATTTTCTTTCCAGAAAAGAAAACCGAATGGGATTCAGACACTTGGGCCTGCCCAAGGGACATGAAGGAACTGGGTCCTGTTCAGCGACAAACTAATATATTTGGAACCATTGTTAGGTTATTCAGATCACTGATCTGATAGGCCCCTCCGTGGAAGATGTATCCTACTATCCTTCAAAATTCTAATCAGGACTGGGGCTTCTAGCCCTTTGATCAGGGCAATCATCAAAGGGTTGGGATCTTCAATGAAGAAAATTTTCTACCCATCCCTTTTTCATATAAGGTGCATTAAATGAAAAACTTTGGATCCCCAACCACAACCCCACATGTACAGATTGTGCATCAGAAAACAGCAACATTGCTAAGGATCTGAGACCCAATTTTTGTTGAGGGACATGCAGCTGCACATGCCAATGTGGCATGCAAGAAACAAGCAGCCCTAAAATTCAGATGCCATGGTCCAAAAACATCAGCCAGCCCATGTATTCATCTACTGGACCACAAGTACATGCTAAACATGGACCGTTGATCTATCCATCCTCACCTTCTATTTCTTCTATTCAAGATTGATCTGACCAATAAGTATCCATATCTTTTTTGGGCCAGGGCATCTATACATTTGGGCCCTCCCAATGAGTAGCTTAGATCTCACACACATCTAAGCTGTTAGCCACTCAAGAAGCCAAAAAATACTTGGTAAGCAATACTCTTTTCCCAATCAATCCCTCTCTTAAAAAATAAACAAATGTAGGAAATTTGAGTAAAAGGAGTCGAAATTACCTTAAGTTCTTCTAAAGCCTGGGGAATTCCACCAAATCCTTTCCAGGAATACCGATTCTTAGCCTTCCTCGCAAGAACCTGACACAATCAAAAACCCTAAGAAAGAGGCAAATTTTCTATACTTCAAAAACCCATAAAATAAGACAATTACAGAATCTTACTCCAACACTCTCCAATACATTGACAATGTCATAGATCCGCCGCCGTTCAACCCCTGCAACCACACAAAGAAAAACAAATCAAAGATTACAATCGCAAAAACAGAGATCAAAACAAAAATTGAACAGAAAATTATGAGTTCATAGGAGAGACCTAATCGGCTAGCCGCTTCATCCAATCCGACCGATTCAACATCATCTCGGTTGTAGAGCTTGAGGAAACTGCATGGATAAAATCCAAGAACTAATATGAACATGAGAAGAAAGAGAGATCAAGCAATCAAGATAGGGAATCTAGAAGAATACTTACTTTGAGCATAAAAGCCCTAGAGATTTCTGCTTCCTGCTGTAGGCATGGTGCCTGCTTACAGAAGACGATGACATTTTCTGAGAGAGAGAGAGGGAGAGGGAGAGAGAGAGAGAGGGCAAAAAGGGGATCTGAGATGGGGAGAGAGGGGGGGAAGACTCTTAAAAGAGGAGGGAACAGAGACCGTTAAAAGCTGAGGGTGTTTTGTGCACTTGGCGGGTTTGGAATTTCAAATTTCGGTTCGGAGACGAGCCTTGCAGCCTCGGTTCCATTTTGAACGGGACTTCGCTATGGTAACTCGCGCTAGGCACAACCAGGGTTAATTTTCGTAAACCGAAAGCCACTTGTGTATAACTTTCATGAGATCCATCCTGTCCATCACTTACTCTGTCTTATTTTAACCGTTGAAACCAAAACTAATGATCATATAAAACTCTTATAGGCTACAGCAGAGGAAATAGTTTGGATAGAACGCTCACCATTAGTTTTTGCAGGATCTATCGTTGTCTTATGTACCATCTAATCATCTGATGTGCCTCATCAAGATGAAATAATTACCCAAAAATAATAGTGTTCTAAAACTCAGGTGGGCCATACCACGTGAATTTATAACTTTTAAGTATGATTTTCGTAGATTGGCCCACTTGACTGTTGAATCATCCTAATTTTTGGATCAAACCCCACAATGAGGTGGTGTACGTAATGGACGGCTTAGATTTATATATTTTAAGTTGTTTCTTTCACATTAGTGAAAGTAACCTAGGTAGGTACCTAGCTCGAGGTACCCAACCGTTTTCCTTTTGAACAGGCCGCGGGACTTCAAATTGCAATCTTGGCGCGCGGGGCGTCCCGATTCCTTCCAGTCTCAGTAAAAAATGGGACGCGGATACCCGCGTACCGAGTAACTTACCACGGGCACTGAATAAACATGTGGGCCCCACCGTGATTTATGTGTCTTATCCATGCCGTCCATCCGTTTTCCAGCTCATTTTTGCTCATAAACCAAAAATTATATCATATATGGAGCTAAATTAGACCAAACCCAAGGAAACAGTGGGAATTAAATGCTTACCGTTGAAAACTTATCAGGTCAGTGAAGTTTTGAATGAAGCTGATATTTGTATTTGACCTTCATCCATGTCTTTGTGACATATGAACAGGTTGTTAGATGACAAATAAACATAGGTGTGGGCCCTATAAAAGTATAAAAAGCTTTTAACGGTGAAAGTCATTACCCTACGTTTTCCTGTGGCGTGGCTCAATTTAGTTTTGGATATACTTCAATTTTGGGCTCATTCCGTTGGAAAAACAGATGGACGGCGTGGATAGGACACATACATCACGGTGTGCGCCACATATTTTCCATTTCGCCTCCGCACGGAGATACATTTTGGTAAGTTTCTTTGGGATAGATTTACATAAGAGAAGAACTAATTAGCTGCAGCAGCTGTACCATAGCTTGTGGTACCGTACCATCTTTCCCACTAGCTGACATTCTTTTACTAAATCAGTACCATCAAAACGATAGAGCCCACCATTAAGATCATGTTTCTCGAGAACCAGGCCAACTCACTAACTGGATTCGCCAAGCCGGTCTTTTGAATCAACCATCGGTTTTCCGATTATTACAACATTGTGGCCTACCTGTTAAGTGGATAATTCTGATTTTTGTTCCAGATTATCTTCAAGATGGGGTATACCGCTTCAATGGTACTGATGCCCTATATAAATTGTATGTTGTTGAGGAACGATGGTACGTACCACAAGTTGTGGTACCTTGCCGGTGGGTGATCAGATCTCTTGTGATAACCTGTCAGATCCCAGGACCATAAGTTATATGCTACAGCCATGTTTTACCGCACATGGGTGGAATATCCAAACCGTGCAAAAGGTAGGTCACACCGTAATGAACAAGAGGACGTGGCCCACATCAGTATACTGAGTCGCAACGTTGTTCCTTGATTTCGATGCTGTTTCCCGATAGTGTGGGGATCAGCATGACTTCCATATCTTTTTTTTTTTTTTTCCTTCATGTCTTACCCCACGTTTTAACCATAGGATATTCTACTTATTATTGTTGTTATTTTAATCTTCCTCACGTGCTGCTCATGTCAAAACAAACAACTATGACCATGTGTTGAAATCGTTGCACAAAAGCCTTAGAATCTCGCCTCTGAAAAACACTAGAATTATGGGATATAATAAAGCAATGAAATGAATCAAAGCGCAAACCACACGACACGAGATTTTACGTGGAAAACCCTCGAAGATGAAAAAACTACGAGAGTCCAGAGCAATAATTCACTATGAAGTAGAAATTACAACCGATCACAAGCACACACTGCTTGGATCAAACTTTCTTCACTCACGTAGGAGTGGATGAACAATAAGAGAATAATGAAAACAGAGAGATCTCACCGATCATAAGGACGTGAAAGCACTGAGACATCGACTGCACAGTAGATCACCTCTACGAATAGAATCATCCATTCCACAAGCTTCCTCTCTCTCTTTTCTCTCTCTCTTCCTCTTTTTTTTCTCTCTTCCTCTTTTTTTTTTCTCTCTCTCACATTGGACGTGAAAACGCCTTAATGAAATAACTTTAGGAAGTCATAGCATACCCTAGAATAGCTCTAGGGGACCCCCATTTATAGTTTAAGAAACTCACATTCCGCACCTCTGCGAAACCGCCTCAAATTTACGCAGTCCACGCAAAATCTGCGTAACCCTCGACTAGTCGAGTCAGGTCCTCAACTAGTCGAAGGACCTCTTCGACCTGTCGAGGGCTCTACTGGTAGCCACAAAAAAAAAAAAAATACAGCTTGCTGAACTTTGAGTCGAGCGAGCCTCAATTGGTCGAGTAGCCCCCTCGATCGGTAGAGCAGCACAGTGAAACAAGATATAAGACATCCATTTTACAACAGGCTGCACTACCTCTCCTCTGAACTGAGGAGAAAACCCCATCAAATCTCCCCACTTCCGACTCAGAAGGAATTCGTCTTCTTCAAGCCATTTAGGTTTCTACAAAACTCAAACTTACCTTTGAACAATGTCTTGGTCATCATATCTTACCCATTATCGTCCGTGTGGACCTTCTCAAGCTGTAACACCTTCTGTTGCAAAAGTATCTCTAATCCAGTGATACCGAATCTCTATGTGCTTCGACTTGGAGTGCTGACTTGAATTCTTGCTCAAGTGTATAGCACTTTGACTATCACAATAGACCACGTGCTGCTCCTGCTTCAGGCTAGTGCTGACTTGGATTCTTGCTAAAGTGTATAGCACTTTGACTATCGCAATAGACCACGTGCTACTCTCGCTTCAGGCTAAGTTCCTGTAGGAACCTCTTCATCCAAAGCATCTCTTTACATGCCTCTGTGACCACAATGTACTCGGCCTCTGTCGTCGACAATGCTATGACCTTCTGTAACTTGCTCTACCAAGAGATCGCTCCCCCTACAAACGTTAACATGAACTCCGATGTAAACTTCATAGAGTCTATGTCACCTGTCATATCTGCATCTGTGTAGCCTTCTAACACAGGTTTTCCGTTATCATAGCATAGGCTCAACCTGGATGAGCCTCTTAGATACAGCAGTATCCATTTCATCACTATCCAATGTTCTTTGCCATGATTGGCAAGATACCGGCTGACAACACCAACTGCGTATGCTATATCTGAGCACGTACACATCATAGCATACATCAAACTTCCTACCACTGACTCGTAGGATATCTTCCTCATCTCATCCACCTTTACCTTTGTCTTTGGACACTGCTTGTCGCTCAATTTGAAGTAACCATCCAGTGGAGTACTGACCAGCTTCGCTGCATTCATATTAAATCGCTCTAGGACTTTCTCAATATACCGCTCTTGTGACAACCAAAGCTTTCTGCTGCTTCTGTCACGGATTATCTCTATTTCTAGGATCTGTTTAGCCGAGCTCAAGTCTTTCATTGCAAACGACTTGCCCAACTCCTATTTTAGCCTGTCAATCTTCTTGATGTCTTTACCCATGATGAGCATGTCATCAACGTATAACAGCAGAACTAAGAAATCATTATCTAAGAACTTGCGCGTGAACACACAGTGGTCTGACTCCGTTCTATTATATCCATACTTTAACATGAACAAGTCAAGCTTCTTGTACCATTGCCTTGGAGCTTGTTTCAGCCCAAACAAGCTCTTCCTAAGCCTACACACTATAAGTTCTTTGCTCTTGACTTCGAACCCCTCTGGTTGGTGCATGTAGATCTCTTCTTCCAGGTCACCATGGAGAAAGACAATTTTAACATCTAACTGTTCTATCTTCATATCCATGCCAACCGTCAACCCAAGCAACACCCGTATGGATGTCATCTTCACCACTGGTGAGAATATTTCCTCGAAGTCTATACCTTTCCTCTGACCAAAACCTTTCACCACAAGTCTGGCCCTAAACCTTTGTGAATTCTTCTGCTCAAACTTTTTTCTGAACACTCACTTGTTGCTCAAAGCTTTCTTGCCCTTAGGCAATTTCACCATATCATAAGTGTGGTTCTTATGCAAGGATTTCATCTCCTCTTACATAGCTTTCAACCACTCCCCCTTATGCTCGTCGGCTAGAGCCTCAGAATAATCTTCTGTCTCTCCCCCATGTCATGCCCCAAACTCGGAAAATGGGCTCACAAAATTTCTAATCGTCGAATCCGTCACCAACAGCCTCTGTAGTACCCCATTATCGGATCCCGACACTCATATGCTAGATTCCGATCCTGCGATCCTATAAGGAGGATTTTCAGTATGATTTTTTTTTTGTAATGGACCATAACCACAAGTATAACCAAGTCACAAAACAACATCACCACATATCCACTATATCAAAAACTTTAAGTACAATGCGGAAAGGGAAATATAAGGTGATCAAAAAGCTCCAAAATAATCTGATACGCACTCCTGCCTCAAAGCTGCTGTGATGCAACGACACATGCGCGCAACGGTCATGCATAAGCTTACAAAAGCTTAGAGGGTAGTGTAAGTATATGCGCAAGGCGAGTGCCAAGTATACAATATCAAAGTAATGCGAAAATATGTGGGTAAGTCCATGAATACTATTAGCCGTATCAAGGTTATGCGATGCAAGACATAAACGTTATTGGCCATACCAAGACCATGCGATGCGAGGTCTATGTAGCCAAATGTCATATGTGAGATGCAAAGCAAGCATGTCAGTCATCATCAAGTACACTATCAGTACAGTTTCTCTCTGGGATATCACCGGGGTCTAATACACTTCACACTAATTGCCGCCTCCCTAGTCGCACAACCCAGTAAGTGGAATAGACCACACTATCCGCCCGACCAGTAGTCTGTAAATACCTACCCGGCTCGTCGATAGCGGACTCATTTGTGAGCTGGTCAAACTCAGCCTAGCTTATAACCCCCTCACTTGGGTGGATAAGGCCACACCCCCTTCTAACCGATCACGACACAGTGGGAGACGCGACCTACTGGTATTCGGTACTGCTGCGCTCGTGTATCCACTCCATCTAGACATTGGAGCATCTCTTGGTACCAAAAAGGTTCTGGGACTTTCACACAAGGACATCCTAAGTGCCCACAGTGCTAGAACCAAGTATTTCTGGTATCCGATACAGTCATCCATGATGTGCTTGTGGAGCCACGGCCCTGATGTCACTAGGGCGTACAATGATCGTCACACAAATGCGAGATGCATGAATCATACTATCCAGTCATGTAACAATCCCGCGCATACCACGTACTCATGTGGGTAACTCCTATCAATGGGTCTCATAGATAATCTGCCCAATGACATATGCTATGATCAGTCACTCCTCATACCAAGCATACATATGATGCGAATGGATATGAATCATGGAATTATACTAAGCATGTTATAAAGTAATGAACTATCAACAAGTATGAGCCTATCAATGGGCCCTAAGGAGAGTTACAATGTGGACATTTAAGTAACATTGTACTTACAATGTGGACGTCAAACCATTATTGCTCCCAAGGCATAGCCCACCATAAACATCATTACATAATCTGTGGTAGAATCACACATTGTAATGGACTTGTGTACATCCCATTGGGCCTTGACCCATGGGCCTTAGATACATCAAATGGGCTGCATAACATGGGCCTCATATATATCAAGGTGGGCCACAAATACATCAAGATAGGCCTCATCACATGGCCTTATATATATCAAGGTGGGCCTTAACAACGGCCTCATATATCACATCGGGCCTAATCAAATGGGCCGAATTAATGGGCCAAGTCAAAATGGGCCGAGTTGAATGGGCCAATTCAAATGGGCCGAATCCAACTCATCTAATCTATTTTTAGAAATCAATATATATATATATATATATATATATATATATATATATATGACGCAGGGGAGGACATGAGATCGAGCACCGTCTTCCTCAAGAGGATAAGTATTCCGAATCCACGGAACTTCTCTGGACTCCTCATAGAGACTTCTCGAATCCACGAGGAAAGAAAGCATAAAATAGAAATAAATTCTAGTAAATTCGAAATTGATTAATGAATGAATGAAAACAAGTTCACAACCCTTTAAATAGGGGTACCAAGCAATGGGAAAGAAATCAGAATCAAACTACAACTAAACTCCTAGAAATCGCAACTTACTATAAATAGTAAACTTACTATTTATAGACGGTCGTGATGTCTACTAGTGCGCAAGGTGTTTGGCCAAAAATAGTAAGTGTCCTATTTGGCTTCACCAAACCGTTCTCCTAATTATTCTAAGCTCTTTTCACGTTGGGCGCAACTCCTAAAGCCTGACGGATGAAGAGTTATAATCAAACTAAAACTTATTATTTATAGTAAAAACGAAATTAAAACAGGGAAACGATTGTTGATCCAGGGGTTTTTTGTAATTTCAGGCGTCGCAACCTGGCATAGCGGGGTTGGTTGGCTAAGTAACTCGTTCTACCCCAAAATCATATATTTTACGTCAGGTAACTCATTCCGGATTGTGAGATACGCCCGATTTAAGGTCTGATGGTCTGGATCACTTCTGTCGCCGACCGGGCCTTTTCTGATCCATCTTGGCCATGAAACTGTCCGCGACCCGCTCTACATCAGTCCTCTCCACTTCAAAAGAACTCATCCTCGAGTTCTCATCCTACGCTGGTTCATAATACTCGGTCAGGTCCGCGACGTTGAAAGTCCGTGAGATCGCCATGCCATCTGGAAGATAAACAACATAAGCATTGTCATTGATCTTTCGGATGATTGGTACCAGTCCAATCTTTTTATTCTTCAACTTGTTGTACGTTCCGGTCGGAAATCGTTCTTTGCGCAGATGGACCATTACTTGATCGCCCACCTCGAACACTTTTTGTCGCCGCTGCTTGTCCGCTTACTCCTTGTTCTTTTCGTTCGAGGCATGTAGCTTGGTTTGTACCTTCGCATGAATGCCTATGATCTTGTCAGCCATATGTTCTGTTGCAATGCTCATGCCTGGGATCTTGGGCAGAGGGACCAAGTCTAGTGTGTGGCGAGGTACTCGTCCATAAATAACCTGAAACAGGGATTTCCCTGTCGAGCGGTTCACCATGTTGTTGAATGCAAACTCCGCTTGAGACAAAGCCAAATCCCACTGCTTCGGTTTTTCTCCTGAAATACATCGAAGGAGGTTTCCCAACGTGCGATTCACAACCTCAGTTTGACCGTCAGTCTGTGGGTGCTAGGCGCTGCTGAACTGAAGTCGTGTATCGAATCGAGTCCACAAAGTCCACCAAAAGTGGCTTATGAACTTCGTGTCACGATCAGAAGTAATAATCTTGGGAACCCCGTGTAACCGCACAATTTCTCTGAAGAATATATTCGCCACGTGTGTTGCATCGAGAGTCTTCTTGCATGGAATAAAGTGCGCCATCTTAGAGAAACGATCTACTACCACGAACACCGAATCTATGCCGCATTGTGTTCGTGGGAGACCAAGCACAAAGTCCATGGATAAATCCTCCCAAGGGCCGTCAGGCACAGGTAACAAGGTGTAGAGGCCCGTATTATGAGATTGCCCCTTAGCGGTCTGAGAAATATAACAACGTTGGACTGCCTTTCCCACATCACGTATCAATTGCGGCCAGTAATACCGTTCTTCCACAAGAGCTCACGTCCATTGAGGCCACCTCCATGTAGCTCTTGGATTATCTATTCCCTTAGCGAACTGTTGGGGATGCACAGTCGATTTCCCTTGAACAGGAACCTGTCTTGCATATGCAAGTTGTCGGGGTGACCTTCTTGGCATCTAACCCATGTGTCCTTAAAGTTGTCGTCATCGACATATATGTCTTTGAGGCGTTCGAACCCGACAACCTCATTGCTCATAGTGATTAACAAAGTTGCACGGCGACTTAGTGCATCAGCTACTTTGTTCTGTTGCCCTGACTTATGTTTTAGTACGAACGTGAATTCCTGCAAAAACGAGATCCATCTAGCATGCATATGGTTAATGTTAGCTTGACTATTAATGAATTTGAGAGCTTGATGGTCCGTGTAAAGTATAAATTCCCTTTAAATCAAATAATGTCGCCAGTGTCCCAGTGCCTGAACCACCGCTTATAACTCGATCTCATATGTAGACCACTTCTTGCGTGCATCGTTAAGTTTCTCACAGTAGAAGGCTACCGGCCTACCTTCTTGAGACAAAACTCTCCCAATTCCGACATATGAGTCATTACATTCGACTTCAAACAGTTTGTCGAAGTTGGGAAGTACAAGAATTGGGGTCGTGGATAATCTGCGCTTGATTTCGGCAAAGCTCCGGTCGGCTTCGTCAGTTCACTGAAACTGTCTTTTCTTCATGCAATCTGTGATTGGTGACACAATGGTACTGAAATTTTTTACGAACCGACGATAGAATGTCGTCAGTCCATGAAAACTCCGCACTTCGTGAATATTTGTGGGAACCAGCCATTCTCTGATTACCTTCACCTTTTCCTCATCCACCCGAATGCCCGTGGATGTTACGACAAAACTCAGAAACAATAAGTTATCAGTCATGAGGCTGCACTTTTTTAAATTGAGATACAATTTATTTTTAGTGAGCACTTGAAGGACCTTCTTGAGATGTTCCATATAGGTGGTTTCGTCTTGACTATATATCAAAATATCATCGAAATAAACCACAATGAACCGCCCAATGAAAGGTTTCAGAACTTGGTTCATCAATCTCATAAATGTGCTAGGCGCATTAGAAAGACCGAAGGGCATGACCATCCATTCGTATAATCCTTCCTTAGTCTTAAAGGTCATTTTCCACTCATCACCCGGCCGTATTTGAATATGATGATAGCCGCTCCTTAGGTCCAATTTAGAGAATATTTTTGCACCCTCTAACATGTCTAGCATATCGTCCAACCGTGGTATAGGAAACCTGTATTTTATGGTAATTTTGTTGATGGCTCGGCTGTCGACACATATGCGCCAACTCCCATCTTTCTTTGGAGTTAATAGAGCTGGTACAACACATGGACTCATGCTTTCTCGAATAAGACCCTTACGGATCAACTCCTCTACTTGTCCCTGCAGAATCTTGCACTCATTCGGACTCATTCGATAATGATGACGATTAGGTAAACTAGATCCAGGGACAAGGTTGATATGGTGTTGGATATCCCGCGTGGGGGGTAACTCATCGGGAAGGTCATCAGGCGAAATTTCTTTGAATTCATGTAGCAGGGGCCTTAGTCTTTCAGGTTCTGATAGTAGGCTTGAGTTCTTCTCCTTTTACAATTAATGCATAAGTCTGTCCCATTTTTTTGGATTCTTCCACGAAATCCCGTATGGTTAAGAGAAAATGACCCTCCACTTTAGAAGTTTCAGGTGGTCCCTCTGGATCCATAGGGGCCAATATAGTCTTTCGGTCGTCGTTGACGAAGATATATATGTTATCTCGCCCTTTATGAGTGGCGTCACGGTCAGATTGTCAGGGCCGACCGAGTAGTATGTGACATGCTTTCATGTCAACCACATCGCATACTACTTCATCCTTATAATGTTTGCCAATTGAAAAGGATATGGTGCACCGTTCAGTTACCTTTGTTTCGCTGACCTTCTTGATCCAACCAACTGTATATGGAGAGGGATGATGCTCTGTTTTCAATTACAATTTTTTCACTATGACCTTGGATACGATGTTCTCGCTGCTCCCACTGTTAATGATCACGTCACAAACTTTTCGATTCACCGTACACCTAGTGTGGAAGATGTTATGCCACTGTGGATGCACTTCTTTTCTTGGCGCATATAATAGTCACCTCACGACGAGCGACTCGCCGTGATCTTGCTGAACCCAACCTAAATCATCTGCCTCGTCCTCGGTGGTATGCTCCTGTTCTTCAATATCTGGATCTTCACAAGCGTTATCGCACTACCATCGTTGATGGCGAGGTTTGCCACTTTTCGCTGGGGACAAGTATTTGATAGGTGGTCCGGTTGGCCACAACGATAGCAGTTGTCAGGCCTTGGCCGAGCATAGGGGTTCGGGATTCTACTTGGACCAGCAACAGTCGATATGCCCCTTTGGGGTCTAGCCTGATCTCGGTTCTCAGACGTAGGAGGTTGAGTGCGTGCCCCTACGGGCTCCTTCCCCTTGGGCTGTGCAGTTCTCTGGAGCGGACCTGCCACAGGGATCCTTGCAGTAGGATAGGTCCGTGTGTTAAGACGTTCAAGTTGTGTTTCTGCCCGAGTAGCCAACTTGATCGCATCATTCATCGTCCAGACGGACTGCATCTGCACCCGATCCTGGATAGTCATACGCAATCCACCGTTGAATCGGGCAACTTGCTGTGATTCAGTTTCGACCAAATCGTTACGTGCCGCCAGGCGGTAAAGTTCTTCTGCATATTCTCTCATCGACCGACTACCCTGTCGACAATTTTGGTATTGTTGGAATAATACCTGATCGTAATCACTAGGGAGGAATCGGGCACGTAGTAGCTGCTTCATTCGTTGTCAGGTGCGAATTGGTGCTTTCGTCTGCCTAGTTCGCGCGAGTTGCAGTTGTTCCCACCAAGCTGAAGCTCCTCCTTTCAGCTTGTAGGCCACAAGCTTGACCTTCTTTGCTTCAGGGATGTCCATATAGTCAAAAAATCGCTCAACTTTAGAAAGCCAATTGAGGAAATCCTCAATGTGTAGTTGGCCATTGAGGCTAGGAATATCAACCCGCATCTTGAATTCTCAATCCGTTCGATCTACTCGATCGCCGCCAGGTCTGGTGTGTTGGAAGATTATGTCGTCGATTTCCTCCTCACTGGAGCCCCCTTCCTCAGGAATGACCCTTGGATGCACTGCCGGTACTATCCTGCGATCAGGGCGATTACGAGTTTCAGCAATTGGCGATGGAGGATTACCACCAGGAACACGGAGTTGCCTTAGGTTTTCAGCCAAGAGATCCGCTATGCGGTCGATGGAAGCCTGCAGCCTTTGCATGGATTGTAGATTCTCTTGTTGCGCTACTTCGAAAGCTGTCGCTGTTAAAGGTAACTTCTCTGGAGCACCGCCCATGGGATTGTTGCCTGACCCGTCGTTGTTAGAAATCATCGATCCGATGAGAAACCACGCTCTGATACCAAATTGACGTAGGGGAGGACGTGAGGTGAGCGAGCACCATCTTCCTCAAGAGGAAAGTATTCCGAATCCACGGAACTTCTCTGGAATCCTCACAGAGACTTCTCGAATCCACGAGGAAAGAAAGCATAAAATAGAAATAAATTCTAATAAATTCGAAATTGATTAATGAATGAATAAAAATGAGTTCACAACCCTTTAAATAGGGGTACCAAGCAATGGGAAAGAAATCAGAATCAAATTACAACTAAAACTCCTAGAAATCGCGACTTACTATAAATAGTAAACTTACTATTTATAGACGGTCGTGATGTCTACTAGTGCGCAAGGTTTTCGGCCAAAAATAGTAAGTGTCCTATTTGGCTTCACCAAACCATTCTCCTAATTATTCTAAGCTCTTTTCACGTTGGGCGCAACTCCTAAAGCCCGACGGATGAAGAGTTATAATCAAACTAAAACTTACTATTTATAGTAAAAACAAAATTAAAATTGGGAAACGATTGTCGATCCACGGGTTTTTTGCAATTTCGGGTGTCGTAACCCAGTGTAGCAAGGTTGGTTGGCTAAGGTAGCTCGTTACTACCCCAAAATCATATATTTTACGTCAGGTAACTCATTCCGATTGTGAGATAAGCTCGATTTAAGGTCCGATGGTCTGGATCGCTTTTGTCGCCGACCGGGCCTTTTCTGATCCATCTTGGCCATGACACTGTCCGCGACCCCTCTACTACAATCAATATATATATATATATATATATCCAAAGACCAACGGGACCGCACTCCAAATAACAATGGTGACAATGATTTCCACCGTAAAAAAATCCTACAAGGCCCACCACAGAAAACCATGAGAGCACCCACGTCCACCATTAAAACATTTATAGGACCCACCGTTATGTATTTTTGGGATCCGACCTATTCATAAGTTAACATGGAGATAGATGAAGTGAAAGTAAAAACATTAACTTGATCGGAACTACCATGGCCCTTAAGAAGTTTTGAACGGTGAATGTCACTGTCCCCACTATTTTAAATGGTGGGGTCTACTTGAACTATAGATCTGTCTCATTTTTTTCTCATGCCATAAAACGATCTCCCAAAATGATTGGGCGGTATGGATACAACACATGCATCATGGTGGGTCCCACCGTCCAAGGTCTGGACGATGTGGCTAAAACATACATCATGGTAGGGTCCACATGGGTGGACGGTATAGATATAGCACATACCTCGTGCGTGGGGCCCACCATGACGTTTATCTTCCGTCCAATCTATTAATAAGGTCACAAGGACCAAAATAAATAAATAAATAAACATTATATTTATCCAAAACTTCTGGACTCTAAGGGAGTTCAATGGCAGACGTTCAATCCCTCACTGTTTCTGTGGCGTGGACCCCCTGAGTTCCACATACGGCTGATTATTATTATATTATTATTTTTTTTTTTTTTTTTGGGGGGGGGGGGGGGGGGGGGGGGCACCAAATGCATGGTGTTGGCGTTCCACACACATCACGGTGGGGCCTTGGTTGGGACCCACGTCCCTGCCCACCACGGAAGCGCAAGACGCTACTGTGTCCTCTGGACGGTCAGCAGCAGCAGTGCCTGCTGCTGCTCTCCCTCTTCTTCTTTTTATGTTCTCTAGGTTTTCCTAGGTGGGGCCCGCATCAGGGGAATCCATCCCACTCATTGGACTCTTTGGCTCAAGATAGACTAAATGAGCCCAATATTCGATGTGTTTTGGTGTATAGAAACATCAGGGTGGATTTCAACGGTAAAAACACTATTTTCTATGCTATGGCCTGCCAGATAGTCGGATTGGCTTCATTTTTCAGCTCAACGCCTAAAATGATCTGGGGAGTGGGATGGGCGGCGTGGATTAGTCCCATACAACCAGGTGGGGCCTGCATGAGCGGCCCACCTAAAACCTTTGAATCAAGTTAATATTTCTGTTTTCCTTTCCAACGTCCAGACCCTACTGGACGGTCTAGACAGCAGACGTCCAGCAATTCTGGGCTGGCCCATCTGGCCACGATGGGGTCCACCTAGTATTTGTATTTCCCTATCATCTAGGCCCTCTAATAAAAGGGTAGCGAGGTGGGTTGGTCCCCATGTTTGGACAACCATGTGGTTCGTTGGATGGACGGTCTAAGTATCACGTACACTCATCATGTGGCCACAAAATAAAGGAATGAGAGAGAGAGAGAGAGAGAGAGAGACGTGATGATGGAGGGGCCCCGACATTATGGGCCCTCCATTCAATCATACATCAAGTGGGTCCCAATACATTGCGCCCACCAAATCAAAATCAATGGTGGAGATTTCTTTCCATCCAAATGGAAGGTCTAGATGACCCCTTTCAAACTAAAAAATAAACATCACGATGGGGTCCATGGAGAATGGCCCCATCATGGAATGATCATGAGAATCAAGGTAGGCCATCGACCACATCTAGGGTCCAAAGTGAGATCCATACCATCAATTGGTAGGCCTCACTTGGCCCATCATCAAAATATGAAATCTAGGCCTATAGAAACACCCACCGTTGGATCTTCTTGGTCCGATGGAATGCCAATCTTCTTCTGTCTCACTTTGATGGAAGATGATGAGAAATGAAGGGTTAGGATGATGGATCTTGGGAGAGGAAGTGGGCCACACACAACACTTTTCTCTCTTGGAAGTGCTTGGATGTGCACCTCTCTTTTGCTTGGAATTTGTGTGTTGAGAAAGAGAGGGAAATGGTGGTTGTAAGAGAGGTGATGGATGTGAGTTGATAGGTGTACTTGACTTGAGAGTTGACTTTGTAGGTTGCTTGACTTGGGGAGAAAGAAAGCATAGGTTGTGTACTTTGATTGATTGATTGATTGATTGATGGAATGGGTTGTAGAGATTCTTTTGGGTTTGCAAATGTGTGGCATTTCTTTAAAATAAACGCGGACTCACATCTCCTGGCCAGGGTATCGAATCAGTGTGCAAGACACGGCGTTGGAACCACGCCTACAGTGCGGTCGCAATAGTACAAGTCTCGGATTAAGCCGACTCAAATTTACGGGATACGACTTAAGGTCACGCGCAAACGTCGATTATAGGTCGTAGGTTGCCGGAATTCGTAGGGAAGGATCACAATAGTCAACGAAACAGTACGAACTAGGATACGGGCGTTACAGCTCTCCCCACCTAATAAAAATTTTATCCTCAAAATTTATACTACCATGCAGCCAATCATAAATCATAAGGGAATAGGAAACATAACATCATATATAATCAAAACACAATACAACATACAATCAAACATCGAAAAGATGGGGATAACGCTCTCGAATCTCTGCCTCGCGTTCCCAAGACGCCTTATCCACACTATGATGGCCCTACTGCACCTTCACCAAGGGAATGACCTTGGTCTGAATGACTTGCTCCTTCCGATCAATGATATGAACTGGTTGCTCAATATAAGAAGCGTCCTCACGAACCTCCAACGACTGCCAATCAATAACATGAACGATATCCGATCCACACTTTCTCAACATAGAGACATGAAAAACGTTGTGGATGCCAGACAACTGAGATGGCAAGGTAAGCCGATAGGCTACGGCGCCAATGCCCCCGGTGATCTCGAAAGGTCCTATGAATCTCGGAGCAAGCTTGCCCTTCACCCCAAAATGAACCACACCCTTCATGGGTAAGACCTTGAGATACACATAGTCCCCAACGGTAAACTCTAAGGGACGACGCTGACGATCAGCAAAACTCTTCTGTCGGCTCTGAGTTGTGCGCATCCTCTGCCTGATGATATAGATAGCCTCTGATGTCTACAACATAAGCTCGGGACCTAGGAGACGTCGCTCTCCAACCTCGGTCTAATAACTTGGAGATCTGCACGGTCTGCCATATAATATCTCAAAAGGAGTCATGTCAATGGTCGTCTGATAGCTGTTGTTGTACGCGAACTCAGCCAATCTCAGGTGCTCATCCCAACTACCCGAGAAATCAATCGCGCAGGCCTGAAGCATATCCTCAAGGATCTGGTTGACCCTCTCGGTCTAGCCATCGGTCTGCGGATGGTACACGGTGCTGAGCTGCAAATCAGCCTCCATCGCTCTCTGGAAGCTCCCCAAAAACTGAGACGTGAACTTCGGGTCTCGGTCTGAAACGATCGAGACAGGAACACCGTGCAGTCTCACGATCTCATCAATAAACAGCTTGGCGAGCCGGTCTGCATGCCAGGTCTCACAAATCGCAAGAAAATGTGCTAACTTCGTCAGACGGTCCACGACAACCTAGTCCATGACAAAATCGGTAGATATGTGATCCCACTTCCACATCGGGATGCTCAACAGTTGCAATAGACCAGGGGGTCATTGATGATCAGCCTTGACACGCTCGCACGTGTCACAGTTGGCCATAAAACTGGCAATCTGGCGCTTCATCCCCGCCCAATAATACTGACGCCTCATATCGCGATATATCTTCATCGAGCCAGAGTGGATAGAGAACCGCGATCGATGTGCCTCAGTCATAAGATCTCGGCTCAACTCAGGAATATCCGAGACTATAATCGACCTCTGAAGCGAAGTCTACCATCAGAACCAATCTGTTAGTCTGACTAACTCTTAGATGCTGCCTCTGCTCAATAACTCTACACTAACTCATCTGTCTGCTGAGCCTCGATCACCCTTGCGATAAGAGATGGTTGAATCAACAGGCTCGATAACTGCACAATAGAAGACTGCAAGCCGATCTCGAAGTCAAAATCTGACACATCCTCAAGCATCCTCCACTCCTGAATCATCATGTGCGCCACCAGGCCTCGTAGCTGAAGGCTGAAGGCATCCGCCACCACGTTCGCCTTGCCTGGGTGGTATTGAGGTCAAAATCATAGTCCTTCAGGAGCTCCATCTAACGCCTTTGCTTCATGTTCAGTTCAGACTGAGAGAACAGATACTTCAAGCTCTTGTGTAGAAGAAGAGCTCGAACCTCACCCTATAGAGATAGTGCCTCCACACCTTCAGGGCGAAGACAACTACTGCCAGTTCCAAATCATGCGTGGGGTAGTTCAACTCATGGACCTTGAGCTGGCGAGACGCATAGGCCACCGGCTTCCTGTGCTGCATCAGGACATCACCCAAGCTAACTCACAAGGCATCGGTAAATACAACAAATCCGTCACTCCTAGAGGGAAGAGTGAGGAAAGGAGCGGACGTGAGGCGGTCCTTCAGCTCCATGAATACCTGCTCACAAGTGTCGCTCCAAACGAACTCAGCACCCTTCCGGGTCAACTTGGTCAACGGGGCCGCAATACGAGAGAATCCCTCAATAAAACATCGGTAGTAGCCCACCAAATCAAGGAAACTGTGAATCTCGGATGCGTTCGTGGGCTGGCCCCACTGACGCACGACATCGATCTTCGAGAGGTCCATTGCGACACCCTGCCTCGTCACTACATGACCGAGGAATTTCACCTCCTCCTGCCAGAACTCGCACTTCTCCAGCTTCGCATAAAGCTGGTGTGTACGGAGGGTCTGCAAGAAAATCTCCAGATGCCACTCATGCTCCTCGTGGGTCCTCGAATATATCAAAATGTCATCGATGAACACCACAACAAACTGGTTGAGATACGGACGGAAGACCTTGTTCACTAACTGCATGAATACTGTGGGTGCATTGGTCAGTCCGAAGGACATGACCTAGAACTCAAAATGACCATAGTGAGTCCTGAAGGTTGTCTGCGGGATATCATCATCTCAGACCCGAACTGATGATAACCGGACCGCAAGTCTATCTTCGAAAAGAACTGCGCCTCCTGCAGCTGATCAAATCATCATCAATACATCATCAATCCTCGGAAGCGGGTACTTGTTCTTGATCGTGACCTTATTGAGCTCGCGGTAATCTACGCAAAGCCTCAACGAGCCATCCTTCTTCTTCACGAAGAGTACCGGTGCTCCCCACGGCGAACTGCTCAGACGTATAAAGTCTAACTCATAAAAAGGCCGAGCTATATGTCCTAGAGGGGGGGTGAATAGTACTATGCCAAATTTAAAAAAATAACAGCAGAATTTAAATAAATTAAATACAGATAGCAATAGACAATCCCAAAATGCTGAATTTAAAGACAACCTCAAAAGAACGTGTATTGAGAGGTTGATACAAATGTTGTTCTAAGGACAACCTTCCACCATAAAAACCAAGGGTTTATGAAAGGACAAACTTACTAGAACGGTTTGTGTATCAAAAACTCAAACTATTATAGAGGAATAAAGAAATAAATAGCAAGAAGGGAAATATAAACTATTATAACATTCCCATACATCCACATAAGGATTACAACATTCTCCACAAATATAAAAAGGGAATTACAATCATCCACACAAATAAATAAACAGTCAAACCACAAGACACAAAGAATTATAGTAGTTCGCTTGTGTGTACACCAATTATTTAGAAAATAGCCACACAACTATTCCACTCCTATATCCTCACACGGTGGATATTAGCGTTCGCTATGAAAATAGGTTTTTCCAAGTTCACCTAAAACCCTCACAATTGTGTCTTTCAAGTGGGCTTACACAATTCAAAAAACCCCACACTCTAAGTTTTCTGGATCACCTCATACAAACCAAAACAAAGAGATTTTTCTGGCTCAATCTCAATGAAAACCAAAAACAGAAATTTACAACAATGTAAAATACCTAGATATTCTCTTTGATGCAACCCGGAAGAACCAAATCAAAGTAGAATTTCAACATAGAAGTTTAATGTCCAAACTCACTTATGAAATGGTTCTAAGTTCTAAATTGATTTTAAATTAAATCAAGTTGGGCTAGCTCTATTTGATTTTAATTCTAAGAAAAGGGTAATCTCAATCCCTTCTTCAAATATGATTGGAATAAAGAATACAAAATCAAATATAGAAAAACTAAATTAAGAGAATATTAAATGAGCATGATATAGTTTAAAATAACGACTAACTTATCTCTTAGAGTGGCATATTGATTTTGCTTGAATTGAATGAAATACTCTGAAATTCGTTGTTTATTTATAGGTGAAGAAATTGCGTTCACGACTGGTACTGTGGACACTACGACTGGCCGTAGGACCAATAAATTTTTAAAATTTTGAGCGCGATTGGATAAATCCATTCCACGACTGGTCGTAAACCCTTCACGACCGGTCGTGTGGCCTCCACGACTGGTCGTGACCTGTCCAAGACTAGTCGTGTGGAGCCTAATTTAGTCGCTGGAGTTTGAGTCGTGGCTGCAGGATTGGTCGAGCACGAGTCGTGCACTGTTCACACGACTGGTCGAGCAGTCTCTAGGACTGGTCGTGGCTTAACGAAA
Organism: Magnolia officinalis; assembly: GCA_021015155.1. Taxonomy (NCBI): domain Eukaryota; kingdom Viridiplantae; phylum Streptophyta; class Magnoliopsida; order Magnoliales; family Magnoliaceae; genus Magnolia; species Magnolia officinalis. The sequence continues at coordinate 44,870,427 of JAJHSJ010000012.1, forward strand.
AATTTTAAAATTTTGCAACAACCTTAGGACTGGTCGTGGAATTTTTTGGACTGGTCGAGCCAGTGTTAGGACTAGTTAAACATAGTTCAGGACTAGTCGAGAAACAGTCTATTCACTTATAAAATGAGTCAACTGAATTATGTATTCAAAATGACCTACCCTAAGGTCAATCTAAGGTCATTCATTCCTTATCCATGATTTATGAACATTGAAACTTCTTTTCCTTTGGTTGATAGATGATCTTTGAAGTTCACGAATCTTGAGGTCTTGACATTTATAGAAGCTTGAACTCGAGATCTTTTGAAGCTTGAATTCGACTAACATTGGAGCTTGAACTTGAGTATTAAAGTTTAGGAACGTTGTCTTGACTTGTACGAAGCTTTGAGAATCTTGAACTCACAAGTGATGTTGTGCAAAAACATGAACTAGTACACTTGCCTTTGAGGTTCTTAGACACAAGACCCTTGTTCTTGAGAGATGCACAGACTTCATTATGTAGATGAGCTACATAAGACATAGATTCCAAGAGAGGTTTTGACACTGCAAAATTTGACAATATAGGAGCTAGAAACCTTAACACTTACAACTCGCGCAACTCGTCCAACTGCTTTTGCAGTTCCCGTAACTCCAACGGTGCCATACGGTACGGGGCCTTCAAAATAGGGGTGATACCAGGCACGAAATCAATCTGGAACTCGGTGTGCCGACGAGGTGGTAATCCCGGAATGTCCTGAAACACATCAGGAAAATCATAAACGACTGGCAGCTGGTCAATACTCAAAGCAGCTGACTCCTCAACGACACACGACAACAGGCAGGAAAGCTGCTCTCCTCTGGGCTCGGCAACAAACTAGAACTCTAGCACGCCGGGTATACAGAATGTGACTGTCCTCATGGAGCAGTCCAATATGGCGTGGTACTCGGCGAGCCAATCCATGCCCAGGATGACATCAAATTCGGACATCGGCAATACGAACATATCGGCAGACAAAAAGATGTCCCCAATCAGAACGGGGCAAGACGAGCAAAATCAGTCTAATACTGCAGTCTTTCCCAAGGGTGTCGATACTGACAAACTCTCACGGGTAGACTCCATCGACAACAGAAATCATCGGCTACAAAGGAATGCGATGCACCAGAATCAAACAATACACGTGCAATGCATGTACAAACAGGGAGAGTACCCTCGACAACTCCTCCTGATGACTGAGGGTCCTGCTGGGCGGCATAAAATTTGCCTTGGGACTGCTGGGGAGGTGCAGGTCCCCTCTGAGGTCTCTGTTGCTGCTGCTGCTGCTGTCGCTGTGGTGGCCTGATCTGCTGTCTCTGTTGCTGCGGGGGAGATCCCGGAGGCTGGTGCTACGGTCGCTGCTGCTGCTGTGGGGGCTGTCGTAGAGGCTGATATGGTGTCCTCGGCTGCTGCTGCTGCGGATGGGGACACTCGTGCCTACGATGTCCTGTCCTACCGCACCCAAAGCAAGTACCTGAAAATGATCCCGGAGGTGGTGTTGGGGGTGTCACTGGTGCTCGGAATGTTGGGCGGGTCATGCGTCGCTGCTGTGGACGATGCTGTTACTGCTGGGAGCTACTGGAGGGCGCCTTCCTCTTCTGATCTCCCCTCTGGTCACGGGCTCTGTGCAAACTGGCCTAATCTGACTCGTAGATCTGGGTCCTCTGCATAATCTGCTCAAACGTCGGAAGCATGTGTCCGATCACATGGCTCCTGAGGGCAGGACGCATGCCGTTCTCAAAACGGCGGGCCTTCCACGACTCATCATCAACAAGATACGTCGCGAATCTCGATAGTGGGACGAAACGTGCCTAATACTGGGACATAGTCATGTCTCCTTGGACCAGAGTCTCAAACTCTAATGCGTGTTGCTGTCGTACATTCTCGGGAAAGAACTTCTGGTCAAACCGGTCTACAAAGTCCTCCCATGTCCACTTGAAATCGACCACTACCGCTTGGGCGACAGATGCCCATCAATGCTGAGCCTCACCCTGGAGAAGAAATACGGCTAACGGGACTCATTGCTGGGTCGTACATGTCATGGTGTCGAATATCTTCTCCACCTCGGAGCACCATATCTCTGTTGTAGTAGGGTCTGGCTCACCCCGGAAACGCAGGGGATCGTGCTGTAGGAAGTCTCTGAGAAGGGCGCTCATACACTCCTGCTCGGCCTCGGCTGGTGTAGCAGTGGGACTCCTACTCTGCCCCTGAAGAATAGCGGTCATCGCCTATAGCATCTGCTGCAGCTGGGCTGCACTCACAGGTACGGTTGAATCCACACCAGTCTCAGGTAGAAGAGTGTCATCCTCAGGCTAGAAAGCAGGAATATCCAGTGGTGGAGTGGGAGTTGCAGCTGGTAGAGTGGGAGTCGCAGGTGGTGGAGCGGGATTCGCTTGGGTCGCTCTTTTAGGCGGCATGTCCTACAGGAAGGAACAAGGGCCTATCAGTCTTGAGAATTTTCGAAGGCATAAACGTTAAAGGTCTATGTCTGAAAATCGCTAAGTTATTCGAACTCGGGACCTATTCATTCTAAGTTCATAGTAGATATGCGATGTGATCCTTAGGTATTCCCAAGTTATGCTCTGATACCAACTTCTGTCACGCCCCAAACTCAGAAAACGGGATCACAAAATTCCGATCGCTGAATCCGTCGCCGATAGCCCCGTACTGCCCCATTCTTAGATCCCGACACTCATATGCTAGATTTCGATCCTAGGATCCTATAAGAAGGATTTTCAGTATGAATTTTTTTTTGTAATGGAGCATAACCAAGTCACAAAAAACATCACACACATATCCATTATATCAAAAACTTTAAGTACAATGCGGAAAGGGAAATACAAGGTGATCAAAAAGCTCCAAAATAATCTGATATGCACTCCTGCCTCAGCGCTGCTGCGATCCAATGACACATGCATGTAACGGTCGTGCATAAGCTTACAAAAGCTTAGAGGGTGGTGTAAGTGTGTGTGCAAGGCAAGTGTCAAGTATACAATACTAGAGTAATGCGAAAATATGTGGGTAAGTCCATGAATACTATCAGCCGTATCAAGGCTATGTAATGCAAGGCATGAATGCTATCGGCCATACCAAGACCATGCGATACAAGGCCTATGTAGCCAAATGTCATATGCGAGATGCAAAGCAAGCATATCAATCCTCATCAACTACACATATCAGTATAGTTTCTCTCCGAAATATCACCGGAGTCTTCACATTGACTGCCGCCTCCCTAGCCGCATAGCCCAGTAAGTGGAATAGACCACACTATTCGCCCAACCAGTAATATGCCAATACCTATCCGGCTCGTCGATAATGGACTCATTTATGATTTGGTCAAACTCAGCCTAGCTTACAACCCCCTCACTCGGGCGGATAAAGCTACACCCCCTTCCAACCGACCACGAAGCAGTGGGAGACGCGGCCTACTGATATTCGGTACTCATGCACTCGTGTATCCACTCGGTCTAGACATTGGAGCATCTCCTAGTACCAAAAAAGTTCTGGGACTTTCACCCAAGGACATCCTAAGTGCCTACAGTGCTAGAACCAAGTATTTTCGGTATCCGATACGGCCATCCACGATGTGCCTGTGGAGCCACGACCCTGATGTCACCAGGGCGTACAATGATCGTGACACACAAATGCGAGATGCATGAATCACACTTTCCAGTCATGCAACAATCTTGTGCATACCACGCGCTCATATGGGTAACTCCTATCAATGAGTCCCATAGATAATCTGCCCAATAACATATGCTATGATCCTAAGGAGAGTTACAATGTGGACATTTAACCAACATTATACTTACAATGTGGGCGTTAACCATCATTGCTCCCAAGGCATAGCCTACCATAAACATCATTACATAAACCGTGGTAGAATCACACATTGTAATGGACTTGTGTACATCCCATTGGGCCTCGACCTATGTAAGACCCGTATCCTAGTTCGTACTGTTCCGTCGATTCCCGCGATCCTTTCCGTCGAAGTCCGACAGTCCGCGACCGATAATCGACATTGCGCACGATTGTAAGTTGTATCCTGTAGATTCGAGTCGGTTTAATCCGAGACCTGTACCATTGCGACCACACCGTCGTCGTGGTTTCGATGCCGTAACTCATGTACCGATCCGATACCCTGACCAGAAGATGCGGGCCGGCGTTTATTTCGAAGAAATGCCACGATTTTACGATCCCGAGAGAATCTCTACACAATGTCGAATCAATCCTATCAATCAATCAATCACATCAATCAATCAATCACTTCAATGTCAAGTACACATCACCTTTCTCCACAAGTAAAGCAACCACCAATGTCAACTCTTTCTCACCCTCTCTCTTACACCACCTTACATGTCAAGTACCACATCCATCACCTCACATCACTCACTCACATCTCTCCTTACAACTCTCTCTCTCCCTCTCATTTCCCAACATTCTCAAGTCAAGCAAGAGCACCCCCACGTCCAAGCTTCTAAGTGAGAGAAGAGAGAGTTTGTGTGGCCCACCTTTCCCATTCCAAAACCCATCATCCTAGCCATCCACTTCTCATCTCCACCATTAAAGTGAAGCACAAGGAGGTTGGCGTTCCAACGGACCGAGAAGATCAACCGGTGGGTGCTTTGATAGGGTAGTTTTCATGTTTTCTTAGATGGGACAAGTGAGGCCTACCGATCAATGTTATGGATCTCGCTTTGGACCCTAAGATGTGACCGATGGCCCACCTTGATTACCGTTTAATGTATGACTGGATGCAAGGAAAGGCCCATAGTGTCGGGGTCCCTCCATCACACGTGTGTCCCACCTTTTTCTCTCTCTTTCTCTCCCTTTTCTTTTTTTTTCTTTTCTTGTGATGATGTGATTGTATGGCCCACTCTGATGGATCCCATTATAAGGCATGTATTTTATCCAAGTCGTTTATGGGTGGGGCCTACCTTATAAGTGTTGCGTCCACCCCATCCATCATTTGATGGCCCACTGTGGCTAGCCCACTTGAAAACACAACCGTCCAATGTCCCTGGACGCTGGACGTTGAATGGAAAACACCAATATTAGCCTTGGTTCAAGGCTATTTGGGCGCGCCACTTGTATAGGCCCCACAATGACATATGGATTCAATCCAATCCGTCCATCCTATTTACCGACTCATTTTATGCGTTCAGCCAAAAAATGAGGTTGATCCGAGTATCTGGCGGGCCATAACGTTGAAAACAGTTGTCGTTACCGTTGAAAAAATCACCCGACGTTTCTTTGCTCCAAAATATATTCAATATTGGGCTTGTATGACTTGTATTAAGCCATGGGACCCAACGGTTGGGTCGGATTCACCGGATGCGGGCCCCACATGAGAAAAACCTCAAAAATATAGGTTTTCAAAAAAAATAAAAAAATAAAAAAGGAAGCAGCAGCCGCTGCTGCTGCTGCCAGCGCAGGCAGCGCCTGCGGCACTGTAGGCGGGCGGCTGGGCAGCTACCCACGGCTCCAGCCGTGGGCCCCACCTTGATGTTTATTTGACATCCAATCCGTTCATGTGGTGGGCCACCCCCTGAGGTGGGTCCCCTCCAAAAAAACAGCTTAATCCAGATTTCAGGTGGCCCACACCACAAGAAACAGCGGTGATTGAACTCTACCATTGAAACCCATTTTGGGTCCCCAGAAGCTCTGGATCAAAATGAAATTTGTTTTTCCTCTTCATTCAAGGTCCGTACAACCTTATGAACGGGTTGGATGGAAGATAAACATTATGGTGGGCCCTCACGTGGAGCCCACAGTGATGTACGTGTTTCACAGTCCATCGTCAGTGGACGGTGAACCCCCCTGGACGCATGTGTTATATCCACACCGTCCCTCTGGACGGTGGGCGTGTGTGACTGTGCACATGTGTGCATGCATGTGTGACTGTGCACGTGTGTGTGCATGTGTGTGCGATTGTGCACGTGTGTGTGCATGCGTGTGTGTGTGCATGTGTGTATGTGTGTGTGTGTGTGTGTGTGTGTGTGTATATATATAATATAATATTATATTATATATATATATTGTATATACCAGATGGTGGGCCTCTATGGGCCCCACCATGATGCATGTGTTGCTCCAACCCATCCAACCATTTTGAAAGATAATTTTGGAGCTTGAGTCCAAAATGAGACAGATCTAGGATTAGGTGGGCCACCTTATAAAAAGTACTGGATTTGATTGTCCACCATTAAAATCCTTGGGCCACCCATTTTGGACCGGTATGATATTTGCTTTTCCCTTTCAAGTCATTGTGACCTTATGATCAGATTGGATGGGAAATAAATACTATCGTGGGCCTTGGGATTTCAATGGTAGAAGTCCTTATCACCACTTATGTAAGGCCCATGTTATGGGGCCCATTCGATGTATTTATGGCCGTTATGGAGGCCCACCTTGATGTGTATTTTGTGGCCATTACTGAGGCCCTCCTTGATGTGCGTGAAGTTGTTGTTGAGGCCCACTTTGATGTGAATGTAAGGCCCATGTTAGGAGGCCCATTTGATTATTTAAAGGCCCATGGGATATGGCCCATTGCAATGTACATAAGGCCCATTAATGCGTCCCACTTGATTTATATAAGGCCCATATGAGGCGGCCCATTTGATGTATCTGAGGACTATGGGTCGAGGCTCAATGAGATGTATATAGGTCCATTGCAATGTGTAATTCCCCATGGTTTGTGTAATGATATTTCTGGCGGACCGTGCCTGGGAGCAATGTTGGTTTGACGTCCACATTGCAAGTATAGTGTTTGTTAAATGTCTGCATTATAACTCTCCCTTGGGCCCATTGATAGGCCCATACTGGTTATGTGTAGGCCGTCTAGGCCCATCTTCGGTGTAAGGATAGTTCATTACTTTATAACATGCTTAGTACACTTCCATGATTCATGCGCATACACATCATATGTATGCTTGATATGAGGAATGTTTGATCATAGCATAAGTCGTTGGGCTGAGGCATTTACGGGACTCCTTATGAGACGGAGTGCCCCACACGAGCGCGTGGTAGGCGTGAGATTTCCGCATGATTGTACGGTGTGACTCATGTATCTCGCATATGTGTGACTTGATCACTGCACACCCTAGCGACATCAGGGTCGTGGCTCCACAGGCACATCGTGGATGACCGTATCGGATACCGAAAATACTTTGTTCTAGCACTGTGGGCACTTAGGATGTCCTTGGGTGAAAGTCCCAGAACCTTTTTGGTACTAGGGGATGCTCCAATGTCTAGACCGAGTGGAAACACGAGCGCCCGAGTGCCGAATAGCAGTAGACCGCGTCTCCCACTGTGTCGTGGTCGGTTGGAAGGGGGTGTGGCCTTATCCGCTTGAGTGAGGGGGCTATAAGCTAGGCTGAGTTTAACCAGCTCGCAAATGTGTCCACTATCGACGAGTCGGGTAGGTATTAGCAGATTACTGGTCAGGAGATAGTGTGGTCTCTTCCACTTGCTTGACTATGCAGCTAGGGAAGAGGCAGTCAGTGTGAGGTGTATTAGACCCCGGTGATATTCAGAGAGGAATTGTACTGATATGTGTACTTGATGAGTACTGACACGCTTGCTTTGCATCTCGCATATGACATTTGGCTACATAGGCCTCGCATCGCATGGTCTTGGTATGACCGATAACATTCATGCCTTGCATTACATAGCTTTGGTATAGCTGATAGCATTCATAGACTTACCGCATATTTCCGCATTACTCTGATATTGTACACTTGGCACTCGCCTTACACACACTTTCACCACCCTCTAAGCTTTTGTAAGCTTATGTACGATAGATGCTGCATGTGGCGTTAGGTTGCAGCAGCGTTGAGCTCGGAGCGTGCAGCAGTCTTCTGGAGTTTTTGGAGCTTTTTTTTTATATCTTCATATTGTATTTCCCTTTCTGCATGTACTCAAAGTTTTGTTATAGTGGATATTTGGTATGTTTGTGATGTTTGTTGTGACTTTTTGGTTGGTGATGCTTGGTTGTGGTTATGCTCCATTAAAAAAAAAAAAATCATACTGAAAATCCTCCTTGTAGGATCCCAGGATCGGAATCTGGCGTATGGGCGCTAGGAGCCGAAAATGGGGGTACTACGGTGGCTGTCGGCGCCAGATTCAGCGATCGAGAATTTTGTGAGTCCGGTTTTCGAGTTTGGGGCGTGACAACTTATGGGCCTTAGATACATCAAATGAGCTGCATAACATGGGCCTCATTTATATCAAGGTGGGCCTCAATGGATGGGCCACAAATACATCAAGATGGGCCTCATCACATGACCTTATATATATATATCAAGGTGGGCCTCAATGGACGGGCCACAAATACATTAAGATGGGCCTCATCACATGGCCTTATATATATATTAAGGTGGGCCTCAACAACGGGCCTCATATATCACATCGGGCCTAATCAAATGGGCCAAATTAATGGGCCAAGTCAAAATGGGTCGAGTTGAATGAGCCAATTCAAATAGGCCGAACCCAACTCATCTTATCTATTTTTAGAAATCAATATATATATATATATATATGTATATATGAATCATATCAAAAGATCAACGGGACCGCACTCCAACTAACAGTGGTGACAATGATTTCCATCGTAAAAAATCCTACAGGGCCTACCACAGAAAACCGTGAGAACACCCACGCCCAGCGTTAAAACATTTATAGGACCCACCGTTATGTATTTTTGCAATCCGACCTACTCATAAGTTAACATGGAGATACATGAAGTGAAAGCAAAAACATCAGCTTGATCGGAACTACCGTGGCCCTTAAGAAGTTTTGAACGGTGAATGTCACTGTCCCCACTATTTTAAATGGTGGGGTCTGAAAGTGCCCTGGTTTGTCAATTAGCATGTGCGTTGAGTCTGTTAGATAGAGGAGCCCCATAGGAAGATTGATCAAGCGTCTGCCTCATCCGAATGTGTGCCCAAACTCGCTACAGGTAAATCTTAGCCTCATATCCCATGTCCCAAAACACCAAGGTAAACAAAACCCTTAAAATTGACTAGAATATCATAGGGTTTATGGGTTAGAAAACTTTTCAAACTTCAGGAAAAATCTCTAAGTTTTCTACCTTTGTCGATTTATCGATTGACTGTTCGATAGAATCGAAACTTGTTGTCGATGTCCTCGAAGCACACTCGATACTATCGAAATAAGGACATAAGATGTCCAGCAACCACATAAATCTCTGGACGGAATTATCGATGTATCGATAGTCCTATCGATATCATTGAAATTTGAATCTCGAGTCTATCGAAGATGACTCGATAAAATCGACATCATATCTGTTGTGTCCAAAGTTCTGCTAAGGCAAATCATGTAAACTTCGATATATCAAAGTGCTCGTCGATATCATCGGAATTCAAAATTCGATGATATAGAAAGCCCTTCGATGATATCGGTTCTGACTCACAGTTTATCCAACATTGTTTTGAGGTTGTTTCTTCTTGGATCGAGGGTCACTCGATATAATCAATATTCAAATATCGATCATATCGAGGCTAGGTCGATTACATCGAGAATGGACATAAACTGTCCAGCAAGCTTACTGAAAAAACTTTTGGATTTATCGATGTATCGACACTGCCATCGATATCATCGACATTCAAATTCTGATGATATCGAGTGTGCCTCGATCATATCTTAGACCTGAAATATTTCAAAAGGCAAGTCGCTCACATTTTTAAATGTCGAGGAATCGAACCTCGTGTCGATGAAATCGGAGTTTGAAATTTGATGACATCGACGCACGTTCGATTCCCTCGACCAGCTGGCAAAATGTTTCAAAAGAGTTTGACATTTGAGTTTGTGTCATCGAGCGGTTAGTCGATGCAATCGAGAGTATACGCTCGATGATATCGACCTTGCTCGATGATATCGAACTCTGTCATAAATGTGATCGTTTTATATCCGTTGGAACCTTTTGCCTATTTAATGAGAGCTTGCCCTTAGTTGCTGGTAGAGAAAGAAGAGAGTGTTTTTCAGTGTTTAACCTTAGATCATATACCTAAAGCCCTTTCTCTCATAGAAGTTCATCCTCCAATCCACCCTCATCATTGACATTCAATAGAGTGGATTGGGGAATGAACTTCCGCATTCAAGGATCCTACAGCTACCACCTTAATGACAAATCATTAAACTGGGATGCCTTGAATGCATAGATGATTGGAATCGCTCTATCCCCCTTATAGGAAAACATTTAATAGAGTAAGATTCCATCACAACCTTGACCCAACCCGTCGCCATGTATTGGTACATCTTCTGAGTTGCGGTTCAAGGAAGCAAAAGATTCTTCATCAACAAAGGAGGAGATCTTCAACAACGCGCTGAATGGGGCTCATCCACTTATTTGTAAGTCATTAGAGTCCAGAGGACCCTTGTGATCATTCCTTCTGTAGGATTGGGTCTAAGGTGTTTCTCACCCCTTGCAAGCCCTCGTAGGAGGCCTTCGGTGGGAGTGTACGTGGTGGGTACTTTGTGTTGACCCTTGCTTTGTGGAGAGTATAAACATTTAGGTCCTTGTAGTAGGTCCTTGACCAGAGTGGTCTAAAAGTTGGGTGCTTTGTGTTGACCCTTACTCTGTGGAGAGTATAAACTTGTGAGGTTCCTTAAGTGGATCCTTGGCCGGTGTGCCTAAAATCAGGTGCTATGTGTTGACCCTTGCTCGTGGCAGCATAAACTGTGTCATGTGGACACGTTGTGTCAGCCTAGGTGTAGGTTGTACTGGTTAGAGGTGAACCTGATTTAAAACCTCCTGTTTGAGGTGAACCTGTTGTGAAACCTCCTTAGTGAAATCCAGAACACTCAAGGGTTGAGTACGTTTGCTGGGAGTGGAGTAAATAAGTAGTCGAACCACTATAAAAATGATTGTGTTTGTGATTGCTATTGTCTTTCATTCCTTATGTGATTATATGCTTTCATATTTGATTATCCGAGATCACGTTTCATGCACAGTCACATCCATCATAAACTCTTATTCGCATCTTGTTTATCTTTTAAAGTAGTTTTATGATTGGATCCTCTATTTGGCTTGGAAGCCATTAGAGTTACTCTAAAGGAATCCTGATACATGCTTACTTACTCAGGATAAGATTGATAGGATTTTAAATAACCATATAATATTTAAAAAGTCCTATTGTATATTCCTACTTCAACTAAAGCGGCTATTACCGCAATTTCAAGGTCTACTTGAACTATAGATCTGTCTCATTTTTTTTCTCATGCCATAAAATGATCTCCCAAAATGGTTGGGCAGTATGGATACAACACATGCATCATGGTGGGTCCCACCGTCCAAGGTCTGGATGGTGTGGCTAAAACATACATCATGGTAGGGTCCACATGGGTGGACGGTATAGATATAGCACATACCTCGTGCGTGGGGCTCACCATGACGTTTATCTTCCATCCAATCTATTAATAAGGTCACGAGGACCAAAATAAATAAATAAATATTATATTTATCCAAAACTTCTGGACTCCAAGGGAGTTCAATGCCAGATGTTCAATCCCTCAATGTTTCTGTGGCGTTGACCCCTGAGTTCCACATACGGCTGATTTTTTTTTTTTTTGGGGGGGGGGGGGGCCCACTGCCCTAAAGGAGGCCCACCAAATGCACGGTGTTGGTGTTCCACACACCATCACGGTGGGGCCTTTGGTTGGGACCCACGTCCCTGCCCACCACAGCAGCGCAGGACGCTGCTGCGTCCTCTGGACGGTCAGTAGCAGCAGCGCCTGCTGCTGCTCTCCCTTTTTTTTTCTCTAGGTTTTCCTAGGTGGGGCTCGCATCGGGGGAATCCATCCCACCCATTGGACTCTATGGCTCAAAATAGACCAAATGAGCCCAATATTCGATGTGTTTTGGTGTATAGAAACATCAGGGTGGATTTCAACGGTAAAAATACTATTTTCTATGCTATGGCCTGCCAGATAGTCGGATTGGCTTCATTTTTCGGCTCAACGCCTAAAATGATCTGGGGACTGGGATGGATGGCGTGGATTAGTCTCATACATCCAGGTGGGGCCTGCATGAGCGACCCACCTAAAACCTTTGAATCAAGTTAATATTTCTGTTTTCCTTTCCAACGTCCAGACCCTGCTGGACGGTCTGGACAGCAGACGTCCAGCTGTTCTGGGCTGGCGCATCTGGCCACGATGGAGTCCACCTAGTATTTGTATTTTCCCATCATCTAGGCCCTCTAATAAAAGGGTAGTAAGGTGGGTTGGTCCCCATGTTTGGACAGCCATGTGGTCCGTCGGATGGACGGTCTAGGTATCATGTACACTCATCATGTGGCCACAAAATAAAGGAAGGAGAGAGAGAGAGAGAGAGAGAGAGAGGAGAGAGAGAGAGAGAGAGAGACACGTGATGATGGAGGGGCCCTGACACTATGAGCCCTCCCTTCATTCAATCATACATCAAGTGGGTCCCAATACATGTGGGCTCACCAAATCAAAATTGATGGTGGAGATTTCTTCTCCATCCAAAAGGTCTAGATGACCCCTTTCAAACTAGAAAGTAAATATCATGATGGGGTCAATGGAGAATGGCCCCATCATGGAATGATCATGAGAATCAAAGTAGGTCATCAGCCATATTTAGGCTCCAAAGTAAGATCCATACCATCAATCGGTAGGCCTCACTTGGCCCATCATAAAAATATGAAATCTAGGCCTATAGAAACACCCACCGTTCGATCTTCTTGGTCCGATGAAATGCCAATCTTCTTGTGTCTCACTTTGATGGAAGATGATGAGAAATGAAGGGCTAGGATAATGGATCTTGGGAGAGGAAGTGGTCCACACACAACACTTTTCTCTCTTGGAAGTTCTTGGACGTGCACCTCTCTTTTGCTTGGAATTTGTGTGTTGAGAAAGAGAGGGAAATGGTGGTTGTAAGAGAGGTGATGGATGTGAGTTGATAGGTGTACTTGACTTGGGAGTTGACTTAGTAGGTTGCTTGACTTGGGGAGAAAGAAAGCATGGGTTGTGTACTTTGATTGATTGGATGGGTTGTAGAGATTCTCTTGGGTTCGTAAATGCACGGCGTTTCTTCGAAATAAACGCGGGCCCACATCTCCTGGCCAGGGTATTGAATCAGTGTGCAAGATGCGGCGTTGGAACCACGACGACGGTGCGGTCGCAATAGTACAAGTCTCGGATTAAACCGACTCAAATATACAGGATACGACTTAGGGTCGCGTGCAAACGTCGATTATAGGTTGTAGGTTGCTGGAATTCGTCGGAAAGGATAGCAAGAGTCGACGAAACAGTACGGACTAGGATACGGGCCTTACACCCTATCAGTGAGCATAATGTACTAATGAGGTGAGTACTTCTTAGACGGGCATCTGTCCCTAGATGTCCTCCTCACCTGTGGCTCAACAGGTGATCAAGTGGGGGCTGCATCTTCGGTTCATCTTCTGTAGGAACTCCCTTGTCCTCCGCACCTTGCTATAATCCCCCATCATCAGGCACCACAGGAGGAGTAACCGGATCCATGTCCTCTAGCTCTTCTGAACAAGGCTGGGTCTTCTCTGGCTTACAAATGTCTTCTATACATTGATCTTCAAAAAAGACCACATCTCTGCTACTGAAAAGCTTCTTCTCTATCACGGCTCAAACCTAAAATTTAGATTCACAGGAATCCCGATCGTCGAATCTGGTGTCGACAGTCTCCGTAGTACCCCATTCTCGGCTCCAACGTTCATATGTCAGGTTCCGATCCTGGGATCCTACAAGGAGGATTTTATTTTCCCAACGTACATTTATCTTGGAGCATAACCACAAGTTTACCCAAATCACAAAAGCAACATCATCATCACATATCCACTAATATAAACTTTGAATACAATATTGAAAGGGAAATACATATATCAAAATAAAATCAAAGCTCTAGAAGACAGCTGCACGCTCCATGTACAACGCCGCTGCTGTAACCTAACATTACCTGTACACATCTATCGTGCATAAGCTTATAGAAAGCTTAGAGGGTGGCGTAAGTGTGTGCACAAGGTAAGTGCCAAGTATTCAATACAATGCCATAATCACACACTATCGAAAATACTTGTAAAATCTTGAATCATATGATATTTCATGAGTCAATCAATATCAGAATACGTAATACAAATCAGCTATGCAAATGAGGAGTCATAAAGAGCCAAATATCAGATGCCGAGGATATAATACAATATACAATTCCTAATGAGTTCACGAATAGCATCAGCCGTATCTAGACCATATAAATGTAGAAGCACAGTAACATAAAATGCCATATGCCACAGATGTAATGTAATATACAGTGTGAATGGAATGACCATGCTGGGTGTGAAGTCAGGATGATAGTACGTAGTATCGCAGGCTATGGGGTCCATTACAAGGGACTTTTATCCAAACTAGTCCCATACCTAAATTTGGATAGTCAAACTCAATGTGGTAAACTCTTTATCTCAGGTTAGTCGCGCGCCCCAACCGAAATCCTGGCCATTGCGAAGGCACACGTAACAAATAGTTGTGCACCACCACCCCGAGTGGATAGTGAATGAATGAATCAATGAGTATGCAACTCCTGTCCAATAAGTCCACATATAAGTATTGTTCATCTCTGGGATCATCACCGAGGTCTAGTACACTCTACATGCAAATCGCCGCCCACTGACGCGCGACCATGCAAGTGGAAGAGACCTCACTATCCGCCTGACCAGTAGTTAGCCAATATCTACCCGGCATGTCGATAGCGGACCCATTCACGAGCTAGTCAAACTCAGCCTAGCTATGCCCCCTACTCTCGGGCGGGTAAGGCCACACCCCCTCCCAACAGACCATGACACAGTGAGAGACGCAACCTCCTGGTATTCGGCACTCGGGCGCTCATGTATCCACTCAGTCTCAACGTTGGGGCATCTCCTAGCCTCAGAGGTTTAAGAACTTTCACCCATGGACATCTAAAGTGCCCAGATGCTCAAACCAATATTTTTGGTGTCCCATCTTGCCATCCACGACATGCCTGTGGAGGCTACGACCCTAATGTCGCTAGGCGTACAATAATCACAACACACAATGCAAGATGCATGAGTCATACAATCCAGTCATGCATCAATCCCACATATACCGTGCGCTCGTGCGAGACAATCTCCGCCTATCATGGAGTCTCATAACAACCTGCCCAATGACATATGCAATGGTCAACCACATCTCATAATAAACTGCAAATGATACATATGGGCATGTACATGATGATATGCTGTCACATACTCAAAATTAGTATCAATAACCGGCATCGACAATCAACCTTGACAATGTGGACATTTAACCAACACTGCCCCCAAGGAATAGCCCACATAGAGCTTAACATATAGTGGACTCATGGCCTCACACAAGGGCCAAATACACATCAGATGGGCCTATCACATGGGCCTAATATACATCACAATGAGCTCCATTGCCTGGCCCTCAAATGCATCATAATGGGCCTCATCACCTAGGCCTCGTATACATCACATTGGGCCTTAAACACGGGCTGAATACACATCACAACGGGCCTCAAATATGGGCCGCATATACATCACATTGGGCCTCAAACACGGGCTGAATGCACATCATAATGGGCCTCAAATATGGGCCGCATATAAATCACATTGGGCCTCGACAATCGACTTCGATAATTGGAATCGACAATCAGCCACAACAATCGGAATCGATTAATAATCGCCCTTGATGATTAGAATCGGCAGTCAGCCATGATAATCGGAATCGATCAATAATCGGCCTCAATGATTGGAACCGACAATCAGCCACAACTGTCGGAATTAATCGATAATCGGCCTCGATAATTGGAATCAACAATCGGCCATAATAATCAGAATCGATCAATAATCGGAATCAATCAATAATCGGCCTCGATGATCCGAACCGACAATCGGCCACAATGATGCAGGACAATTGACCATTTGCTCTAAGCTCGAACTGTTAGAGTATGGCGAATTAATTCCTTTATCTCATAACCCAGGCCCCACATCTCATGGGTTTTAAGACCTCAGCCGAACCCCCTTCTTGGGCCCCAAATCACATGGGCCGCCCACCCCAAGTGTCCCCGCATCCCACGGGCTACCCTACTCGAGTCCAGTGTGAAATGCGCATTAATCACCCCTGGTGAGGAGTCTCGAACACGAGACCTCCTCCGTGGGCCGTACCCACCCCAAGTGTGCCCCTGCATCGCGCAAGCCACCCCACTCGAGCCTAGTGTGAAAATGCCCCTATATTAATCACCCCCGATGAGGAGTCTCGAACCCGAGACCTCCCGCTCTGATACCAATTTGATGCAGGATAATTAACCATTTGCTCTAAAAGCTCGAACTGTTAGAGTATGGCGAATTAATCCCTTTATCTCATAGCCCAGGCCCCACATCTCATGGGTTTTAAGACCTCGGCCAAACCCCCTTCGTGGGCCCCAAATCACATGGGCCACCCACCCTGAGTGTGTCCCCTCATCCCACGGGCTACCCCACTCGAGCCCGGTGTGAAATACTCATTAATCACCCCTGGTGAGGAGTCTCGAACACGAGACCTCCTACGTGGGCTGCACCCACCCCGAGTGTGCCCCTGCATCCCACAAGCGAACCCACTCGAGCCTAGTGTGAAAATGTCCCTGCATTACACAACAATTGGAATCGATCGATAATCAGCTTTAATAATCGGAATCAGCAATTGGCCATGACAATTGGAATCGGCAATCGATCATGATAATTAGCCTTGATCACTAATCGCCAATTGGCCACGACAATGGGAATCGATCGATAATCGACCTCAACACTCGGAATCGGTATCGACAATCAGAATTGGCCTTGACGATCGCCCGAACAAGGCCTAAGGGAAGGTCACAATGTGGACATTAAACCATCATTGCTCATCAATATGGCCATTCAACCAACATTTTTCCCAAGGAGTGGCCCACATAGGGCCAAACGTACAGTGGGCCCACGGTCTCACACAAGGGCCTAATATACATCATCATAGGCCACATCCCATGGGCCTTTAATATATCGCAATGGGCCTCTACCCATGGGCTCCAAATACATCGCAATGGGTCTTAACCCATGGGCCCCAAATACATCACAATGGGCCTTAACCCATGGGCCCCAAATACATCAAACAGGCCTTATATACATCAAAATGGGTCGTACCAACGGGCCACACCAATGGGCCTTATATACATCAAATGGGCCGCATCCACGGGCCTAATAAACATCTCATTAGGCCTTACCAAGTGGGTCGTGCCAATGGGCCTTGTATACAACACATCAAGGTGGGCCTTGCACATATCAAATGGGCCCCAACAGATGGACAGTGTGCCTGCTATACACACATCAAGGTGGGCCGCATAAGTGGACGGCATAAAAGAAATACGTACAACATGGTGGGCCCTGCGAATACACAGTAGGTGGGCCCACCGTCCAACAAGTTGGATGGTGTAGGTCAAACATATACATTGCAGTTGGCCCCACAGCATGTCCAGATGGATGGTGCTGAAATACAATACATACATTAAGATGAGTCCCACCCCAGAAAACAGATGGACGGCGTGAATATACATGAGGTGGGTTACCACCGTCCTGGGGAAGACGGACGGATAGTATAAAACACATACATCAAAGTGGAGTTCACCGTCCGACAAACTAGACGGACGGTGGATATAGAATATTACACTAAGGTGGGTCCCATTTATTGGGGATGGATGGTACGAATATACATCATATGGGCCCCACGTCCCAGCCCATGTACAGCATGGGAAAGACACATACATCAGGGAGCCCCACGTGGATGGGGTCCACGTCCCAACAAGTGGACGGACGGTTGGGATAAAACGCATAAATCATGGTGGTTCCAGGGGGCGTCCATTTGATGGACGGACTGGATATACAACCCATACGTAAGGTGGGTCCCACCGTTTGGACGATGTGGATATGAAATACATACATAATGGGCACCACCATCCAGCAGTGGACGGTGTGCATACATAACATACATCATGGTAGGGTCCACATGGGTGGACCGTCCAGCTGAAAAACAGATGGACGGCATGGAATGGGACTTACAGAACTTGCTGACCTTACAGCAGCTGCCAGCTGTGTGGGTCTCACAGAACTTGTTGACATCACTACAGCAGCTGTATAGCTGGAGTGAGGTACACCAGCCATCCCACTTCACAAGGTGTGTCCACACGTGGGGACGGTGTGGGTAAAACACTTTCATCAATGAGTCCCACGTGGGGCCCACCATAACGTTTATTTTCCATTCCATCTGTACATAAGGTCACAGAGACTTGGACTAAGAGGAAAAACAAATTTCATATAGGTCCAAAACTCCTATGGCCTAAAAAGGGTTTCAATGGTGGACGTTCAATCTCCACTAATTTCTGCAGTGGTCCACCTGATAGACAGCGTGGATATAGAATAAATACATCAATGGTGGGTCCCACCGTCCAGCCATCTAGACAGTGTGGATAAGACCCAAACATCACAGTGGCCCTCACAGCAAGTGCTTTTATATGTTAAGCATGTCTTCACATGATTTAAGATGGTGTGGGCCACCTAAGTGTCGTGAACGGCTGATTTTTGGGGTGACCTGCTGATTAAAGGGGACCCATCAAATGCACGGTGTAGTTGTTCAACATACATCACAGTGGAGCCTGTGGTGGGGCCCACCGTCCCACCCTGCTGGGACGTTGGACGCTGCTTGCTGCAGCGCCCTCTAGACGCTGACAGCAACAGCGTCAGCATCTTGCTTCCCCCCTTTTTTATTTCTAGAAATATTTCATAGGTGGGGCCCACATTAGTAAAATCCACATCGACTATTGGTCCCCCCGGCTTGTAACAGATCTAACGAGTCCAATATATAGTATTTTTCGACGTATAGAAACATCATAGCGGGCCTTAACAGTTTAAATCACCCAAAACCACTATTTTCTATATTATGGCCCACCAGAGATTCGAATTGGCTTCATTTTTCGGCTCAACGCCTAAAATGAGCTGGGAAAAAGGGTGGGCGGTGTGGATCGGATACATACATCAAAGTCGGATCCATGTGTGTGTGGACAGTGTAATGTATAAAATATATACACACGTTGGGCTCCCTGGATGCACAATGTGCCTAAAAAAATATCACGTGGGTTTCCACCATCCGGACAGCAAGATGGATGGATGGTGTGCATGTCACACGTACATCAAGGTGGGTCCGCACGTGTGGGACCCACCAGCTTTGGGTAAAGCTGATTTTTGTGGTTTCCTTCATCCAGACCTGTCCATCAATTGATAGTGAGGTGGGCTCCACTAATTGGATGCCCAAAAAAAATCTTGACGGCCTGGATTTCGGTTAAACCCATTAGGTGGGCCACACACCCCATCAATACCATAAAAATGAAAGAGAGATAGAAAGAGAGAGGGAGAAACATGATGGAGGGGAGGGACCCTGCTACTATGGGCCCTCCCTTTCTTACTATGTATACATCAAATGGGTCCCATTGAATGTGGGTCTTAAATAAAAAATCAAGATCTAACATCATGATCACCCACTTAATGGCCTTCTTCTTTAGCTCCTTGGACTCATAGACTCCTTGCTTGCTCCTTGATGGTGGATGATGGAGATTAGACGGTTGGATTAGGTGGTAAGGAGGTGGGCCACACTAGCTTCTCCTCTTGGAGAGCTTGGACGTTGGATGCTCCCATGGGGTTTACTTGAAAAATCAAGAAATGAGAGAGAGAGAGAGAGGATGGGATGTAGAGAGAGAGAGAGGGATGGGTGGGTGAGTGAGTGATGGGTGATGGGTGAGTGATGTGTACTTGACATATAAGGGATGAGTAGCTTTGAGTTTGAGGTTGCTTTTGGGGATAGGACATGTACTTGACATGTGAGGTGATTGATTGGATTGATTTAACATGTTGTAGAGATTCTCTTGGGATTGCAAGCGCACGACGTTTCCTCGAATTGAACGCGGACCCACATCTCCTGACCTGGGTATCTCCTCGGCACGTGAGACGCGGCATTGGAACCGCGGCGACGGCGCAGTCACTAGGGTACAAGTCTCGGGTTGAGCTGATTTTGAAATATGGGATATGACTCAGGGTTGCGTGCAAATACCGATAACAGATTGTGGGTTGCCGAAATTCGACCGGGAGGACCGCGGAAGCCTACGAAACAGTACGGGCTAGGATACGTGTCTTACATTCTCGGTCGGATCCCACAATCTGTAGCCAAACTTTTTATCACTGTACTCCAAGAACACACATTGTCTGATCTTCGTATCGAGCTTGGACCTCTCATCCCTTAGTACGTGAACGGATGCCCTGCATCCAAACACCCCGAGATGACTTTACGATGGTTCTTATCCAGTCCACACCTTCTCAGGTACTTCTCCATTCAACGGGGCTGATGGAGACCTGTTTATCAAATACATTATCGTGTACGTTGCTTCTCCCCAGAACATCTTGGGCAACTTTACATGGGATAACATGCATCTGATTCTCTCTACAATAGTGCGATTCATTCGCTCAGCCACACCATTATGCTGGGGGTCTTGGGAACCGTCTGTTCATGTCGTATACCCAGGAACTTACAATACTCATGGAAGTCACCAATGTATTCACTACCATTGTCAGTGTGGATGTACATTAATGATCTACCTGTCTCTCTCTCAACCATAACATGAAACATTTTAAACACACCAAAGACCTCGTCCTTGGATTTCAAAGCATAAACCCAAACCCTCCTAAATGCATCATCTATAAAAGTGACAAAATACAATGCCCCACCCAAGGTTTGTCCTCATAGGACCACAAACATCAGAATAAACCAAATCTAATGCATGCATTTTATTAACATGGGAAACAGATTTAACATATGAAACTCTATGCTGTTTCCCTGATAAACAGTCAATACAGGTTTTGAGAGGTATACCTGTCACTTCTGGAAGGAGCCGCTTCTTCGTTAGTAGCTGAAGCCCTTTTTCACTCATGTGGCCTAGACGCCTATGCCATGTGTCAGTAGCTGAATCTTCTACTGCGTTCAACCTACCCTTGCACACACTGACACTTACCTTGTAAAGGGTGCAACACTTCTTCCCTCTGGCTGCGATCAACGAACCCTTAATGAGTTTCCAGCGCCCACTAATAAATCGACTTTCATAGCCATCATCATCCAACCTTCCCGTCGACATTAAGTTAAGGCGAAGGTCTGGAATGTGCCTCACATCCCTGAGAACCAATGTGCAACCCACATCGGTCTTCACACAAATATCACCAACCCCTACGATCTTCGATATGCCAGAATTTCTCATCTTCACGGTCCCAAAGTCACCTGACTTGTAGCTTGTGAAGAAATTCTTGTGTGGAGTTGCATGAAATGAGGCTCCCGAGTCTATCACCCAGTCGGTGTCCTGACTCGTAGTCGTGAGGCAAACATCATAATCTACCGAAAGAATAACTATAACGTCGCTATCTGTTTCAACATCCTTCCTGACGCAATGAAGTTTGATTCATCTTCCTTCTCCTTTCTTTTTCCTTTCTTGTCATTCTTCTTCTTATGACATTCATGCTTGTAGTGACCCTTCTTGCCACAATTCCAACATTCAACATCCTTCCTGACGCTCGACTTGCCTCTTGATTTATCTCGGGCCTTCCCGCTATTTTTGTTATTTCCTCTCTCTCGATCTTGTGTCACAAGGGCCTCTTATTAAGTAGACCCCTAAGACTTTCTCCTTGTTTCCTCATTGAAGAGACAAGTAGTTACCTATTCCATGGACACCTTTCTGTCTGGCGCGGAGTTACTCAGAGACCACCAATGTCTCCCAACTGTCAGGCAATAAGCTAAGCAATAGCAAAGCCTGTATTTCATTGTCCAGGACCATCTTCATAGCAGAGAGCTGGTTCGATATGTTGCCGACCTCATTCATGTGCTCAGCCACAAAACCACGATCTTTGTACTTGAGATTCACAAGTCATCTTATCAGAAAAATCTTATTGTCAGCTGTCTTCCTCTCATACAACCCTTGCAATTTCAGCAATGGGCTAGTGGCTGAGGTCTCCCTAGACACATGGTGGAATACAGAATCGTCCCGCCATTGTCTAATAAACCCCACCGCCTTCCGGTCCAACTTCTTCCAATCATCATCTGACATATCCTTTATCTTTGCTGATATGCCTAGAATTGGAGCATACAAGTCATTGCAATAAAGCAAGTCCTCCATCTTAGCCTTCCATATGGTCCATTTAGAACCATTGAGACTGATCATCGTTGATGAGCCACATTTCATAATTCAGAACTGATCCCACTCCGTTCAACCAACCTTAATGCTCTGATACCACTTTGTTGGGAGCATTGCACAAAAGTCTTAGGATCTCACCTCCCAAAAACACTAAAATTATGGGATACAATAAAGGAATGAAATGTAATCAAAGCACAAACCACACGACATAAGAGATTTTATGTGGAAAACCCTCGAAGAGGAAAAAACCACGGGACCTAGTCCAGAGCAACAATTCACTATGAAGTAGAACGTTACAACCGATCACAAGCACACACCGCTTGGATCAAACCTTCTTCACTCATGTAGGAGTGGATGAACAATAAGAGAATAATCAAAATGGAGAGATCTCACCGATCATGAGGACGTAGAAGCGCTGAGACGTCGACTGCACAGTAGATCACCTCTACGAGCAGAATCCTCCCTTCCACAAGCTTCCTCTCTCTCTCTCTCCCTCTCTTCCTCTTTTTTTTTTCTCTCTCTCTCACACCTTGGACGTGAAAATGCCTTAATGGAATAATTTTATGAAGCCATAGCATACCCTAGAATAGCCCTAGGGGACCCATATTTATAGTTTAGGAAACTCACCTTCCGCACCTCTGCGAAACCGCCTCAAAATTATGCAGTCCGCGCAAAATCCGTGTAACCCTCGACTAGTCGAGCCAGGTCCTCAACTGGTCAAAGGACCTCTTCGACCGGTCGAGCCTGACCCTCGACTAGTCGACACTAAAAAAATACAGCTTACTGGACTTTGAGTCAAGCGAGCCTCGACTAGTTGAGCAGCCCCCTCGACCGGTCGAGTAGCGCGGTGAAACAAGATTTAAGACATCCGTTTTATAACAAGCTGCACTACCTCTCCTCTGAATTGAGGAGGAAAACCCTATCACCCTGGATGGTAAGATGGACGAGTACATTCTAATTGGCCTGTTATAATAGATATATAAAACAAAAAGAAAATTCTTACATCATTTGCGAAAAATAATTGTAAAATGTCTCTCTAATAAAGAACTTCGCTTAATGATCGAACTGAATCCAGCGTATGAGCATAAATTTGAATTACAGTTAAAGTTAACAACTATTTGATTATTACTACAAATTATACTAAGAAATATGAATAACAGGTAAAGGTAAAAATTACACTAAGAAATGTAAATAACTGATAAATATAAGGATTATACTAAGAAATGTAAATGACTGATAATTGAAAGATAGATTTGGTTTGGTTTGGTATGAGATAATTTTTCCTACTGACTTCCTTCATTATTCATAGCATCAAATCGAACAACTAGATTCTTCCCACGTTCTGACAGTTGCTATAATTGCATCAGCACTACTTGCTTTTGTTACTTCTAAACCTGTCATCTATCCTGATAACCGCTTCAACACAACTACTTATTGCTCAACCACTTTCTCTTAGTGGATGACGTGGCACTGCTCAAACACTAGTTGCTTTACCGCAAAACCCTCTTCCAATATCTCTAAAAATCTTCAACTCTTATAGAAATTAGTAGAAATAGGAATGAACATTGCCCTCCACATCGCTTCGTCTTTGGAAAAAGGTGAAAGTGATGTGTGACCCCTCATAAATGCTCTCACTCTTCACACACGTGGCGACGCTTCACTTGCCATTTCTGACCAAGATAATTTTGAATGATGATTCCGACTTCCCTTTTTAGAATAAAGAGCTATTCATATGGCGACGCGTGTACATGTATCGTACCGAACGAGAAAATAATAATGCCCTAATAAATGTGTTAGATTTCGGCCGATATATACCTCATTTCAACCCATTCTTCCACTTCTCACGCCTTCTTCCCTACTTCATCTCCAAAACCCAATTTAACCCTCTTATTTTTCCAATGGTTGCATTCTCATCTTCTGTTTCTCTAATCTTCTAACAAGACTATCCAATAAATGTTTTAGACAACCTATCTGAAAAGTTTACTAATGAAATTATATTCAAACCACCGATTGGAGACTACCACTGCCTAGGGTCAGCCTTATTTCCTGAAGTTGAACCTGATGAAATCCTCTCATTGGATTTCTTCTTCCTGAATTGTCATGGTGAAATAACGCTAATCCAATCTAGATCAATTCCAGAGCCCTCCAACACTTTAAAAAATCCACAATCCTAGTCAAAATCCCTGCTAGGATGAAACGATTAGTTTGATTGCATCGCTGCCCAACATGAAACTTCTTGGAGAGAATCCGACATCTATGAATACATCAAATTGTCATTATTCGACTATGCATCGAATCCTTCTTTACTTACCACAATGTCGACATTTTGAAGCCCATCCACCAAAACATTATTCTTCGGATGCAGTCCTATGAGTCGAACAATCTTGGACGTCTCTGCTTTTACCAACTTCTTCCTTTCGGTGAGGAAGTCTTCCCAGGCTTCGCTCAGAAGGAACAAAGATATTTCACCAATAATACCAGCAAAGCCTATTCCTACTTTATGTAAACGTACCATAAACATGAGGGTCGAGTAGAGTACGAAGAACACACAAGCTTCTTAATGCTCTTGATCTGCTATCATTTACTATATGTAAATGCTCTCTAGATCACTAATGAGTATGTCCAACTAGCTGAAACGCTCACACAGGGTCGAAAACTTGCCCTTGCTTATTTTGTACTCGGTCTGTAACATCTCGAAAAAATCCGTACAAAGACTTGAGTACCACCTCAGGCAGAAATACCTAAGGACCGTATCCTGTCGTAATTTAGGCGGATATTAGTTAAGTACTAAACTAAATAATCAGTGGATTAAGCCTGGGCCACCATTTCCACTAATGGCAAGGCCTAAAACCATTAATACCACTGACTCAACGTCCCTTAAAAACCTAGGAGAAATCCCAAGAGCCTGTCGCTCTCGGGAGTACATTGAAACTCCGTATCGGACCTAGACCGCACGTCGAAAGTCTGATGACCGCGAAACTGTAGGGTTATGTCCGTCTTACTGGGCTTGACAACCATCGCGGGAATCGAGCCCAGATAGTGTCTAGAAAAGCATAACTTGATCCTTGAGTAAAGTGTGGGAGAAACGCGAATATCTTTACAAAAGGTAATGAAACTTAAGTGAATTAGGCCATTAGCTCATGCGCGAAATTAGGGATTTCGGACCGTCAGTTTCTAACCAAACTTCACCCATGGGAAAAGGAAATTTCCCTTCACGTATCTGTATACTTGTGGCCCCGATCGAGTAAGTATGACCATCGATCTGATACGGGTCCTCCACGGCCGATCGGCTTATCTGATCGCACCGAAATCACATATTGGCATAGATCCATTGCCAGGGAACTTACCCTACGACGTATGTGAGTAGTGGACCTTCCTATGAGCCCTATTTGTCAAAAACAGCTGCCCAAAGGATATAAACCATGTATATAGTGGCCCTGGGGCCATTTACATCACTATTGGGCCTATAAATAGCCTCCCTGTAACGGCCCAAACTTTTCAATACCGAGTATTAAAAGTTATTAAGCGTTACCATAAGATTTAACATGTGTATAATACTAATTCGACTATTCCAACCCTTACGCACTTGCCCTGTCCTAAACCTAACCGTTATGAATGATCCTCATTCATAAATCAAGAGCTCTGACCATTAATTTTAGAGACAGGACCACCCATCATATGATTTAATGTACGTACCTTCCTTTAAATGAATTGATGAATAAATCCCTATCTATAATGATTTAGATATACATCCATTTGTAAGAATTGCTCACAAACGTGTCCATAAGCATGTGGAGCCATTAGATTTCCCAAAACTCACAGGTCAATAATAATTATGAAAATGTCATTGACCTATACCCTTGAATTCTAAATCACATGGTTCTCACTGTCTGCTTAATGTGAAATTTTATATCATGCCTATGTATCATAAATTAACCGTACACGTCAAATTTCAGCTCTTAAATCATTGTGAAAGTGACCCAATCGATAGATCAGCACCGTAACCGTTGATTTTGGTGTCCATTGAGTGAAGAAACCTCGTGGGTAGTTGTAGTTGGATATTTCTCTTCATATGAACGATTTGGATTGCCCATCATATGGACCAAGTGTGAAATATAAAGACCCCACTTTGGTAGGCCTTTCCTTAGGCGCGAAGTTATCTCTTCAAGCTTATCAACTCGTTATAAATCTAGATCTTCAGATCTAGCCATTTTCTACCATCCATCGAAGCTCAAACTTGACCACACCTTGGCCTCACATGGCTACGATGTCATACAAAATTTGGACCCCGATCTATGATCTTACGCCGTTGAACACGGAAGTTGGTTCCTTCCTTTTAACACGAAAAGTGAAATCTTAGATCTAGGCCTTTTCCACTATCGTTCAACCATCAGACTTTGTCCAATCGTTTGCCTACCTTGACTACACACTTCCCCCAAAATTGGACCTTGATCATTAAGTATGGACCATTAATTAAGATCAAGTTCGTTTTAACATTCTTTAGGAGAATTTCCAAGATAAGTCTATGTAAAGTTCGGATCAGCTCCATATCTGGACCCAGAGGCCAACTCAATGTACCAAAGCCGATGAAGGGCGTGGATTTTCCGAAAACCATCACAAGTGGGCCCCACTCAATACTACAGTCAGTCACCCCTTCCACAATAGTTTGTGTTGAGTTTCGTTCAAAACGGAACTACCTCCTACTCTTCCTCCTGAAACAAACACGGCTCTTTCGAAATAGCGTTATAGGACTCCTATACTATCTCCCACGTTCCTACAATTCGTGGCCCACCTAAGACACGGATCGGGTCCATACTTGAGACCATAACCAAACAGGATCCTATGAATGTGATCAATGGAACAGATTGAACAAGATCAGGACCCACACAAGTGGTGCATGCACACACAGAAGTACACCTGCGCTGCACTAAATCAAGGGGAGAGGTCAAACTGGGTTTGACCCGTAAGAAGCAAGAATCCTTCTTCTTTCCGTTTTTCCCGCCTTAGGGAATTTAAACGGACGTTGCTGCGACCGTTCATGGCCCACCAGCATGGCCCAGACGAACGATCTAAGCCATCCATCAGATGTGGACGGAGCTTTTGATCAAAACCAAGCGAACAATCGACCAGAAAGAAACCAAAAGAGAGCCCCCATCCATCCAGACGCTCGAGCAAACACGTCAGGAACAACTCGACTGGGCCACCCGAAACAAATCCATACCACACCCTCTTCGGCCAAGATTTCAAGGAAAACCTAATGGAAGGAGTGGATTTCTCAAACACCAAAGAATACGGGCCCCACTGATATTGCCGGAACAGGCAATACGTAAGAAGCAGACGTCCTAGCAATCCGGAGTATCCGACCAGATGGATGAATGAACTAGGGACCAAGACGATGATCCAGACCGTCCAAACCCTTGGAAAAGAGGTTTCGGCCATCCCCAAGAAGTCAGATTGATTGAACTGGACCGTTGTCGACTCCAAACGCAGATAAAATGTAAGCATGATTCGCTGCGGAAGAACAGAGCTGCGTAGAGGAGTCGGGCCTGCGAAAGATCTCACTAGAAGAATCTGGAATAAGCACCGTACCCTATAAATAGGCGTGTTGTCCAGCGACTGGAAGAGATACGAAAAGAAGGGAAGAAAGAGAGAGACCGCAGGAGAGAAAGAAGGAGAGAGGGAATAGATATTTGGGTTAACTCAATGGAATCGCTGAGTTTAACTACGAGTTAAGTCTAGTTGCGGAGATTCCAGCCAGCCTTCTTAACGGGTAAGTTCCACCTGCTGATTTTCCTTTTAATTTAGATCATGCACCGGACTTTTCACTAGGATTTCAAGTTTGTAACCAGATAGATTGATCAGCTAGCGAGTCAAACCGAGTCGACTCGGTGTAGAGGTTCGCTAAACCTCGAGAATTGTTGGGTTAAGAATATTGTTGATCTAAGTAGACAGATAACTATGAGATTCTCAATTAGGTTGGAAACTACTCTAATCTACATCCATATGAAATCTTAGGCAAAATGTTGATCAACCATACAATTCCCATGATGTGGAAAGCTAATCACATGAATCGTGTTGATATTGCTAGAATCGGGTACCACAACACATATATTCAATATTAAGAGCGTGATCCTACTCGAAAGCTGAGGGTTTCATCCTTTAGGTTTACTCCAATTTAAGTTGGTAAATAAACTTTTCCTTTTCCTGCCTTCATGAATTTGAATTTGTCCTTCCATGTATCTTACCTGGTCTTTACATGCCACTTTAAATCTTTCATGCTATTATATGTTTCACATCAATTATGGGGCTCTTTCGTGCCTCCTACGATATGAATTATCATGTATTTCATGTTTACATGTTCTTTGAAAATTTTCCTATCAATTGATTTACTGGTCCTTTTGGGATTATGACATGATGTCAAATATAAGAGAATTTCTTTGAATTTATGTGAGGCCATGAGTACAAGCCTTGCCCCTGTCTCATCCATTATTGAGTTGGCCCTGGCACTCGTCTTTATATTTGAGTTGGCTCTGCCTTTTATTTGAGTTAACCATTGTCACTCTTCTCTTTTTATGTTGGCCATTGCCACTTTTGTCGAGTTGACCATTGTCACTCTTCTCTCATTATATTTGGCCTTATGCCATCTATTATTAAAGGCATGGGCATGTGTCTTGTTATTCCAGAACCTCCATGATTCG
Source organism: Magnolia officinalis (assembly GCA_021015155.1). Lineage (NCBI taxonomy): Eukaryota > Viridiplantae > Streptophyta > Magnoliopsida > Magnoliales > Magnoliaceae > Magnolia > Magnolia officinalis. The sequence continues at coordinate 44,899,411 of JAJHSJ010000012.1, forward strand.
GTTTATATTCTTCATGATTCAGATTCTACTCTTCATGACCTATTTTTATAAGTGCAAGTGATGTGTAAGATGTATCATAACTAGTGATTCAAATATTCTATCATGGACGTAATGTGCGCTGGGTAGAGACCCTCTTGGGGCACGTAAGTCCTTAGGCCTTCGGGTAGTGGTGCACAAATCGATGTGTGTAATTCTCTATTGTAGTGTCACATCACTTCGGGATTGGATGTCGCAAATAGTCGCTCCATGAACAAATCGTTGCACGTAATTCACCCAGCTCATGTTGTTGTATGCTCTGAGGTCCCCTCGTAAATCCACGGTAGCGTTGGCCATGCCGGTGAATATCCGTAGTATGGGATGCGGGTCGAGCCGGTTGTCCATAAATCATACGCCACAAGGTGATGATCACTATGTATGATGAACCTCACATACTTTGCTAAGCATGCATCTCATGTAGGTTGTTTGTGCATGCTGATACCCTTGTGTTAGTGGAGCACGGGACATATCAGACCCGTACTTGTTATGTATCTCTTGAATTATTGTTTATTTTAAAGGATAACCTTCACTATGAGTAGGGCATTGACCCTCTCCCAACCGTACAGATGATGCAGGTGACGAACAGATTGAAGGCTTAGGGAATTACTTTCCTATCGAAGATTATCTTGAAAGACTAAGAAGACAGTTTTACTATTTAGTTTTATACTTCTACTGTGAACTCTGATGTTGTAATAAACCTCCCGTTAAGAGGCTTTGATTATTCCTTTTACCCTAATGATATACAATCATTACAGTGATTTTATTCTTGAAAACGTTACCTTCATGAATGTATCTGGATGTAATCAAATGGAAAAAGAAAATAGGGTGTGATTTCATAGCATCTAGTTTATTCATTATTAACACCCGGTTTCCTCAGGCACGAGTATAAACTCTGGCCATAAAAATTTTGGGCCGTTACACTCCCACACACCCTCTCTCTCCCATATATGAATTTCTCCAAACCCTAGGAGAGTGAAGAGAGAAAAGAAGAGAAAAGAGGAAGGAGAGAGGAGAGAACTTGGGAGATTGTTGCAGTGATTCTCTCCCACGACTCCACACACTGAATCACCTTCCTGTTTCGCTACATGACCTGTTTCGGCTACGATTTGGGTAAGGAAACCTAACCCTAGTATCGTTGTAAAGATCCAGATTGAGTAGTCGACAAACTAGCTAACCTATTTCATTATTTAGGTGCTCGACGTTCCGTCTTCGGGAACGTAGAGTTTGAACCGAGTCTGAATCGAGTATTCCGACGAAAGGTACAGACTATAAACGTTTAGGTTATGGATATCAATGCTTTCAATGTTAACTAATGATTTATGTCTGACTTGATTACTGCCATATTGTCTTAGATACGCCGCTTTCGATATAATATACATGTGTGAACTATGTTGAACAAAATATGCCTCTCATGTGTTTGTTGAAATGTTTGAATGAACATGTAAACATGATCTATGCTCGTCATGACTACTAATCTAGGATTCATCGTTGCCATATGTCTGCTGATGTAACGCCCTGAAAATTGGGGGTCGAGTAGAAACTTAACACCCAAGTTTCAACACATCACTTATGCAACACATTTAATGATGATTGTATGTTGTATGTATTGGTGCGTAAAACATGAGTGAGATTAAGCCAAAACAGCAAACATAATCCAGGGACAATTATAATACGCAAGTGGAAGACTGTAAAGAATATGTATAACCTTATAAACCATTCCTGGTCCCCAAAATATGTATGCATTGCCAGGTCAATAATTACAAGTACTGTTTCAAAATACAAAATGTCAAAATTGTAGTAGTCTGCTACAAGTGAAACCCTGGAGCCCCGTCAATTAGAACGGTCTAAATGAATCCGCCTGAATACTGCATATAAGAGAAGGCGTCCTCATCATCCTCAAAGTCCCGCTCAGCCTCGTAGGCATCGCCACCACCTGCATCTAAGACAGGGTTTGGTTGGTGTGTACAACACCGTCCCGTAACATGGGAGTGAGTGATCAACTCAGTGGAACAATAAAGCAAAGGTTAACATGTTATCAATTCAATCAAACGGTAATGATAAAGCAGTAAATCACACATCCCTAAGTACTCTTATTAATGCAAGTATGGTATATATGTATGATGCATGCCCTCGCCTACACTCCCTCAGCGACTCCTTACGATCACGGCATGCCACACTCCCTCAGTGCTTAACCATCAACACCAAATGCACACGTAATGCGATGCATGAACGTGATTACCAAGTCCCTTATTAGTCATTTTCATACAGCAGGATTGGAAAACTAAGGCACATCCCTTATATTACTTCCCAAACAAGGATCCATTCTAGGGTCGTCAGTCCTAGTAAACTCATACGATGATACGGTTCTAGGTCACTGCAAAGGGCTCGTCGCCTTATCAGTGCACGCCTAGTTATACTCTAGTTGCTACGGAAAGGCTCGTTGCCTCGCCGCAGACTCAGAGTATGCTCGAGGTCACTACAAAGGGCTCGTCACCTTATCAGTGTAGGTCGACAGCTGAAATACAGTGTCCCATACCACCGTATTCGGCTCATGAGTCTGGGTTGCTCACTGGTCACTACGGAGAGTCTCGTCGCCCTAGCATAGGCCGATAGCTCGACCACGGTGTCCCATACCACCATGTCCGGCTCATGAGTCTTAGCGGATCAAGGTACCAAGGTTAATAGGGATTTCACTGGTGAGTTTGGTATCCTAGGTTCAAGCAGTAGTGTCCAAACATGGTTAACATACATCGGGCCAATCGGGTTATTGACGGGCTCGACTAGCACGAGAACACATCGAGCTGATCGACATGAAATGCATAAGCACTCCGTGTGGCCTAACCACTGTCGTCAATCGATATACGACTTGGATTCATCAGGCACATCTCATGTGGCGGGACAAAGTCAGCCACTACTTCGAGGCTTATTACCGATTGCCTGGACTATAGAATAGCCCCAAACACATTCAATTACAACGATCTAACATATGAGATACTCAAGCAGTAATGGAGCAATGATTCAAATCATACAATCAGTTGAGCATGTTATGAAGTACAACATAAACAGGAATCCACACTTATGCATTTCTAGGTAAAAGCAATGAATATGAAACAAGGCATATGGAGAAAATCGTACACATCATTAGAGTAGCTGAGAATCCTATCTCAACACCCATTTAAAGAACAGTTTACAAGTATTTATTCATACAGACATGTTTACAAACACTTAGCATACACATTATATCATACATGGTATGTATTTGTTAGCATACGTATTAGGGCAAGTCCTTTCGTCAAAGGATTACCGCCTACACAACATTTGCATAGCCACGATAGTTAGTCATGGTGTACACTAATGCAAGGTTTATACTCATTTAGTCTTTTACTCAAACACTTAGGCTACGCATTGTAACATACACGACGTATGTTAATATAACATGTATTAGCTAATCTGTTCACCCAGAAGTTGATACACATGCATCTAACATACATTGACAGCAATTAATCATGGCAAGCACAAATCCGAATTTCATACGTATACGTTATTTTCTACAAATATGAGGAATATAGTATATTCAACCTAGCTAACGTATAACTGAAAAACGGAATGGACATCACTTTATGCATGTGAAATAGCGTCCACGTCAGTAATATATCATTAACCAACATTGAAAGCCTTGAAAACCATAACCTATACGTTTATAGTCCGCACCTTACGCTGATAAACGCGTAATGGAGTCGTCTCAAACACGTAGTCTTTGTCACGGGCAGAATGACAACCTATAGCACGAACTAGATTAGCTATTTCATCCTTTCACTATTTAAAACCCTAGAATGGATTAGGGTTAGGTTTTCTTACCTAAGAACAGGATCGGTATCACCGGTAGAGCGATACAGAAGTGATGGTAAGGCACGTGGAGTAGCGGGATCGAATCCCAAGAAGAAGCGCCTACTCTCTCTCTCACTTTCTCTCTCTTTCCTTCTCTTTCTCCTCTTCTCTCTCTTAGGGTTTAGAGAATTCGTATGGAGTGAGAGAGTGAGGGTTTTAAGCCCTTATATATACCTAAAACTAATGGGAATGACCCCAGGGCCAAGGTATACTTAGGTTATGTCCAAAGAGCGTCTGTTTCAGCTCAACGGATCACTTCCGGAGCCCCCTTTTCTTCTTGCTGTCAGACTTAAGCTCACTGACCTTGGATCTAGGTCGAGTTAAGTTTTCGTTCCAGTCGGGTTTCCAGATCGCACGTGGCGGACCAGTTTCAGTTCAATGGTCACCGAAACTCGATCAGGGTTACAAGTACACTGCCATGTATGAGAAATTTTTCCTGATCCGAGGTTATATTTGGGTCAGATTCTGACGGTCTGAATCCTTATATTCGGCCCACAAGCGACAAGTCTCAAATTACTTTTATTTCTAAAGATATCCATATTTCTCACACACTTCACTCTGGGCTCAAGCGAATAGCTTCGGAATACTATATGGGCTTGATTTCCGAGGTGGTTGTCAAGTCCAGCAAGGTGGTCATGCGGTCCAGATCCGATACAAAGTTTCAATGTGCTCCCCAGAGCAACTGGATAATGAGATTGATCCTAGATTTTAGGTTAACCTAGCGTCAATGATTCCACAAGTTTTGGGTCTTGCAGATCGTATTTAAAGTGATCAGTACGGATTTCACAAGTAAGCTAGTTTAGCACTAGATAAAACTCGTCTAATTTCTAAAGGATTTAGTCCTTAGTGATTTCTGGCTGAGGTGGCACTCGGGTCTCAGTACGGATTTTTTCCGAGACGTTACAGTTGACCTCTCTGTATAAGGATTTGCTAAAATATATGTTGTAACTAACCTAGTCTATGTATTTGGTGAAGTGTAGTCTAAGTGTTTGATGAATTGTCTGAATGAAAAATTGTTGATGATTTGTATGTATTACGAGTGATAAGATAGGGTTCTCTCTTACCTTATACATATGTATAGTTTCTTTTATGAAATCATATTCGCCTCTATGCAAATGATTGATAAAATGCTAGTATTTGGTAACATGATCAAGGCGTTTGATGAAATGCTCAAATGAGGATTTCACTTGAATTGTTTGTTAAATGCTGAATTGATTATCACATGTATTTAATTGCTGCATTAGAGTAAGATATGGGCTACAACTTAGCCCAGGCAATCGGTAACAGTTCCTGTTCAGGTGGCTGAATTAGTCTCGCCACATTGGGTATATTTGATGAATCCGGGTTGCACGACGATTGTCGACAGTGGTTAGGCCACGAGGGGTGCTTATGCGCTCCATGTCGACTAAGCTAGTGTGTGCTTGTACCAATCAGATTTTTGTAACGAACCGATTGACCTATTGTGTGTTTACCATGTATGGACACCACTGCTTGAATCTAAGGTACCCCTTTCCAATGTAAAGACCCTCTCTAACCATGGTACCACGATCCGCTAAGACTCATGAGCCAGACATGGTGGTATGGGACACCATGTTCGATCTGTAAACCTACGCTGGAGTGACGATCCTCCCCGTAGTGACTAGTGAGCAACCAAGACTCGTGAGTTGGGCATGGTGATATGGGACACTGTGTCTGAGTTGTCGGCCTACGCTAAGGTGAAACTACAAATGATATGTCAATTAAGCAACTAGTCTATAAACACACTAGTGTACATGTGTGTGTGGGATGAGCTGACTATTAAGCCTTAACATTTATCTAATCATGCATACAAATAATTAAACATTCAATCACATAAGCATAATTAAACAAGTGCGTAATTATAATGCAAAACACAAGCATGTACAGTGGTTCGGTTTCACTACTCCACTCCTGGCGGACCCACTCAACCCATGAGTGTACTAGATTTCATAATCAGAAATTTTAAATCAGGTTAAACTCTAACATTTACAATCCTACATAAGGAAGGGCTCCCGCAAGAGACTTTTATGTAGTTTTTTATGAGCTCGCCACAAACCTCAGTCCTACACAAGAACTTACTAATGTACACTCCTGTTGGAGGCTCCCATAAGAGACTTTAGTTCGTTTTCTATAGGCTAACCAACAATCACAGTCCTATTCCAAGGACCTACGTTTATTTTCGTCAAAGGCTCCTGTAGAGATTAACACATATACACTTGCGTCCGATGGCCTACGAAAGGACTTTATTTAGGCCCTACATAAGAGCTAAGGTCCTACACAAGAACCTAATATTTAGGCCTTACACAAAAGCTAATATCCTACACAAGAACTTAGTCGAGTTTTGGTAAAAAACTATTACCCTCATTCTTACATAATGAAGGAGAGTTTACAGACTCTTACACTTGACAAATTACTTGTCGGACTGAGCCCATTTTGTTACGCCTTCTTGGGTAGCTTGATCGATGTTCTCCCATGCTTCAATTAGTTCTCTTTTTCTCCCCCAATCAGAGTGTCGATGCTTTGCTAATGCTCCAACTCCCAGATCAAATACTTTACATGCAATGCTCATTTAAGGTAACCAAGGTGGTAGGAAGTTGGTTGAATCTCCTATAACTAATGGAAAGTTGTATTTCCCAGGGCATTCACCTAGATGGGTCTTCTAGAGGATTTAAATAATGGTATGCCTATAGATGTTGAGCCTAATCTCTAGAAAATGGAGGAGTTCAAGCACATCTTCAAGGTGGAGGTTAGAATCCTCATAAGAGTGTTAATCTTAAGGAAGATGACTTAGAAGTCTTTGGCTTAGAGGCTTGGGATGAGGGATATGATCATGGAGTCGCCTAAGCTTCTATTGCATAAAAAACCCATCTTACTGCCCAAGAACCGAATACCCTTTATAAGAAGTTCAAGTTCCAACGATAAGAAAATGGGTAGATAATGGCTTTATCGATGCCATCGAGAAAATTAAATAATATGATATATTTCTTGCTAAACATATCTGAGTTACCTTTTGATGTCATTGAGTGGTCTTTGATGCCATCGAAGTGAATCTTCAATGCCATTGAATGAGACCTCGATGTCATCGAGAAAATCATATTAAATGGTCAATTCTTACTAGACGTATCTGACTTCTTATTTGATGTCATCGAGTGGTCTTTGATGCCATCGAAGATCCCTCAAGGTCTGCTCGATAGGATCGAGCACCACTCAAAGTCTGTTGTTTTGGGCGTATATTTTCACAACAGCTTCGCACGTCTTCTACCTTTATTTATCATGTTCCAGTTAAGTTTATAAGGCTAAGGGATGATCAACAAGATTTACCTATTGAGCCAGGATCATCTAGAGGTTCAAAGGTTATTTTGGGTCAAGGGTTAGAGTCACTAATGCACCTCATTTACATGTTCTTTGATCCTTGTTGCCCTTGTACTCTTGTGTCTTTGTTCTTTAACTTTCAAAGGCTCAACCAACTACATGACACAGGAACTCATGTGATTGACAAACAAAATACACAAATCATTGCACTAACAGGCATAACCCCCCAAACAACCAAATTCACATGCCTCCTGAAAGGAGCCTAAGCTCTATGTAAAATTCTCTTCTTATAAACCCAAGTTTTTCTCATTGCCTATCCAATGTGAGACTAAACCCACATCACGACATGACAAAATGTCTTTGTTGCTTTTTGAAAATTTTGAAAGATTTTTTTTTAAAAATGAAACACCAAAACACAACAATCCACCACATATTTCAAAATGATGACTTTCGAATTAAATATAAATAATTGTGCATTATATTGATGTCTAGTATACTTGAATCGATACTTACAATAGATAGGGTAGGTTCATAGGAGTCGGGCGATAGACAATCTTGAACCATATTCCTATTAATTTAAACGGCTACACATGTCATCACACAATTGTTCCAATATAGATGGTTTTGTGGTTTGATGCTTTTTAGCCATGCACCTTTATCTAGATTTCACTAGTGCTTTAGTGAATTCGTCCAAGTTTTCGTATGAAGTGGCATCACCTCCACACTAGTATTGTGAATTCCATCAAGTGTACGCACAACAACTGAATACACCACCAATAAGTATATGGCATATGGATTCATTGAGAGTTTGAGGCTCAACCTTACTAATTACCTCTTGCATTGCCTACACCATAAAAGAAACTTTCTTATCGCAGTGTTAAATGTTTGTTGTTTACTCATTTGAAACACATTGCATGGGATATCCATTTATATAGGTTGGGTTACCAACACCAGTAGCTCATGATATTGGACTCAGCACCATTCCCTTCGATGTATATAGGACTAGTTGTTTACTAAGTCCTTTAGTAAGAGGATTCGTGTAACGACCTGCATGTTTGGTTAAAAGCTTCGATTTAAGTATAGGATCAACCATTTTTTTTCTCAACGTCATGAACCTAGTAGCAAGACTCCAATAGTAGGTCCAGTTACATGTTAACATTCCCCACATTAGTCAATGAACACATGAGAATTGAAATCGTAGTCGGGTTAACCAAGAATCTATAATCATTAGTAATAAGCATCAATTGGGACCCATTAAAGACCTTAGAATTGACAGATCTTCGGCTTAAGGCGTTGATGGACCACCCAAGCAGAATGAATAGTGTGGATCACACTGACGATAGCGTGGACCCCACCTTTAAGGTCATACGCAAACACAAACTACGTGCACCCGCAGAACGCTGAACCGTGCACACGGTCAAACCGGGCTTAACTCGATAAAACGTAGAAAAGTGGGATTTTTTCCACTTTCCCGCCACACACTGATTCAAACCGAGACCGTTCGTTTGGGTCCACCATCGAGGAGCATCAAAACTATCACAGCAAATCTGAGTCGTCCATCATGTTCAGCAAAGGCCACCAACCACAGCCATGGTGGAAGTTGCATGAAATAAACACGTCTGTAACCACAAATCAAAGACGAACTCAGCGTTGAACAACAAAGCCTTGATAGAGAGAAGAGATCCACGTCATGCCACCACGCTGGCATATCCGGCCGTTTGAAGTCGTCGGAAATCATCCATGCACGCAATGGAGTCCTCGTCACGCCAGCCAAATCCAAAAATATCTCCGCCTGCAGCCGGGAGCGGAAGGAATCTTCCCATTTATAGGAATAATTCATCCCAGCCGTTCGTTCACTTCTAGAAACCCCGCAAGATCCTGGGCGTTGGCATTAGGGCTACTGGAGATCTCGTAACTGAAAGTGCCCTGGTTTGTCAATTAGCGTGAGTGTTGAGTCAGCTAGTCTGCAGAGCCTCATAGGAAGATCAATTCAAAGCGTCTGCCTCAATCGGATGTGTGCAAGCTCGCCACAGGTAAATCTAAGCCTCACATCCCATGTCCCAAAACACCAGGTAAATAAAACCCTTAAAACAAATTAAAACATCATAGGGTTTTTAAGTTAAGAAAACTTTTTCAAAATCAGAAAATCTCTAAGTTTTCTTGCTTTGTTGATTTTATCGATACACAGCTCGATATGATCGACCTGTACTGTCGATGTCCTCGATGACAAATCGATTCCATCGGAATGAGGACAAAAGTGTCCAGCAACCACATATATCTCTAGACGAATTTATCGATGTATCGATATACTTATCGATATCATCGATATTTAAATCTCGAGTCCATCGAAGGTGACTCGATAATATCGACAGGCAGATCTCCAGTGCCCCTGTTTTCACTTAAGAATATCATATGTGCATCGGTATATCGAAGCCCTCCTCGATACCATTGAAGTTCAAATCTCGATGACATCGGAAGACTCTCGATGTTATCGGTCATGGGCACGAAGATTTCCAGTAAAATATTTCAGGATAATTTATCTATGATCGAGGGTCACTCGATAGAATCGATATTCAAATATCGATGATATCGATACGGTTTTGATGGCATCGAACAGGGATAAAAAGGGTCCAGCAAGCTTAAACAAAAATTCCTTAGATTTATCGATGCCTCGACATAGCTATCGATATCATCGACATTCAAATTCCGATGAGATCGAAGGTCCCTCGATCCTTCTTGTAAACCTAAAATATTTTAAAGCAAGTCTCTCTCATTTTCAAATGTCGAGGAATCGAACCTCACATCAATGAAATCGGAGTTCGAAATCCAATGACATCGACACGTGTTTCGATTCCCTCGACCAGTTGGCAATAGGTTTCAAAAGCGTATGACATTTAAGTTTGTGTCATTGAGCGGACCGTCGATGCTATCGAGAGTATACGCTTGATGATATCGATCCCACTCAATGATATCGAACTCTGTCATAATTGTGACCGTTTTATATCCGTTGGAACCTTTTGCCTATATAAAGAGGACTTGTCTATTATTGCTGGTAGAGAAAGAAGAGAGTGCCTTTGAGTGTTTTACCTTAGATCATATACCCAAAGCCCTTTCTCTCAGAGAAGTTCATCCTCCAATCTACCCTCATCATTGATATTCAATAGAGTGGATTGGGGAATGAACTTCCGCATTTAAGGATCCCTCAGCTACTACCTTAATGACAAATCATTAAGCTGGGATGCCTTGAATGCATAGATGACTGGAATCACTCTATCTTCCTTATAGGAAAACATTTAAGAGAGTAGGATTCTATCTTAACCTTGACTTAACCCAACGCCGTATATTGGTACATCATCTGTGTTGCGGATGAAGGAAGCAGAAGATTCTTCATCAACAAAGAAGGAGATCTTCGACAACGTGCTGAATGAGACTCATCCACTTATTTGTAAGTAACTAAATTCCAGAGGATCCTTGTGATCATTCATTTGTAGGATTGGGTCTAAGGTGTTTCTCACCCCTTGTAAGTCCTCTAGGAGGCCTCCGACTGGAGTGTACATAGTGGGTGCGTTGTGTTGACCCTTGCTCTGTGGAGAGCATAAACAGTTAGGGTCTTGTGGAAGATCCTTGGCCAGTGTGCCTAAAAGTGGGTACGTTGTGTTGACCCTTGCTCGTGAGAGCATAAACAGTGAGGTTCCTTGTGTGGATCCTTGGCCAGTGTGCCTAAAACCGGGTGCTATGTGTTGACCTTTGCTCAGGGAGCATAAACAGTCAGCCTAGGTGTAAGTTGTAAAGGTTGAAGGTGAACCTGATTTAAAACCTTAGGTTTGAGGTGAACCGCTGTGAAACCTCCTTAGTGAAATCCGGCACACTCAGACGTTGAGTGCGTCTGCCTGGAGTGGAGTAGACCGATTGTCGAACCACTATAAAATGACTGTGTTTATGATTGATATTTGTTCTTAATTATTTGTGTGATTTCATTAACTGCCCACATATCTGCTCACACTTCACACATAGTCACATCCATCATAAACTATAAACTATTTCATGTTTATCATTCAATAGTTTCATGATTGGATCATCAATTTGGCTTGGAAGCCATTTGAGTTACTTTGATGATATCCTGATGCTTTTCATGCCTATTCACTCAGGATTAGATTAATAGGATTTTTAATAAGCGTAAAATATTTAAAAAGTCCTATTCACCCCCCTCTAGGACTATTGACATACTCCTTCAACTAAAGCGGTCTTCACCGCTATTTCAGTAACTTGATGAGAAGTTTGCCGATAAGTTGATGATTAAATGAATCAGCACAAACCATCTCCGTGCGGCTAAACACATTTAATCTACACCCTTCTATCCACCATAAGATGGACCCCACATACCTTCTAGTGGAGATCAGAACCATTCGGATGACCCTGATTGATGATCAACCGATCAGTTAGAAAATGCCATGATCATCAGATCATCTTCTTCAAAACGACCGAAAAACTCAAAACTTCTACGACACATCCGATGGTGAATCTAAACCGTTCAATACGTGTCCCACCTCATCGAAGGCTCATCTAGAACAACTACCCCCACCCATGCAGAAGATCAAGTAAATGAGAGAACCGTAGGATGAATCTGTCAACATCTTTTCTTATTAACAGTGTGCTAATCCCGGGGATTAGCCATAGAAAACTCTAGAAAAGGAAGGTCCATAAATAACTAGATATTAGGGCGACTTCCAAGGAAGGATAGAGAGAGAAAGAGAGAGGGAGCTGGCTGCTGGAGCGAGTTGCATGCCTCTGAAGCAACTCGACTCGACCACCCCAGTAGGCAAGTCTGTAGCAGATCCGACTCATTTCCCTGTTAAGAAAGAAAGAGAGAAGAGAGAGAGAGAGAGAGGGAGTGAGTGAAAAAGAGAGAACGACATCAACCAGGACAGCTAGCTCAGACCGAAATCTGATTCTACTCAGTAACGGACTTGGCATTTCCACGACAACCCAACCTTCTAGAAAATCGGCCAGACGCATTGTGAATCACAACTGCCTCTTCATGACAAACCATCCTCAATCGACTCGTATTAGCCATGAATCAGCAAGATCTGACGAAAACACCCATCCAAATCACATCCCAGGTAACGAGTCTCTGCCCAAACTGAGTTCTGGGTCGAGTCATTGGTGAGTTGGTAATTTATCTGTGTTTCAAGGAGAACCCTGGCTCAAATTAGATCTGGAGAACAGTCTGTTTCAGTTTCCCTACACCATCAGGTAATCGGAATCTATCCCAACAGTTTAAAAGTAACGCCACACTCCACTCGGTAGCGAGTTAACTCAGTGTTAACACATTGTGATGAAGCCTTCAGGAACACCTCTAATTGGGTACACTGGGAAGTAATCATCCTCTACGACAGTCGAGGAAAGGAATCGCTATTTAAGTACAAAACTTGAGTCTACTATCTAGTTTTAAAATCCCCTCAACTCGGTGGCGAGTTGACTCATCCACTTTCCCAACTGAGTCAAACTAATCACTGATGCCAGAGTCATTTGAGGATGATTTGGGAAGCATCAGACCCAGGGAATCAGTAATCTAATCCTGCAGCAAGTAAACTACCTAAAACCTATACTCAACTGGTTTGTAGTTGAGAATCCCAACCGAGTTGACTCAATATTAACTCACTGGAATCTTGTAATGTCTTATTTAGGTGTTATTTGCAACTGTTCTCCTTGAAGGATACTTCCCTTCAATCAATTTCAAATCAAGTAAGTGAAGGCAATCTCAAATCACCCATAGTCCATAAATGAATTAGAATAGAATTTAATTCTTATTACTTTGATTTAGGAATTCATAAACTCACCTTATAGGAAGGTTCAAATCAAGAGGAACATTCATTCAAGGTGAGGAATATCCCACATTGCTTCCTTCATTTCATTGAATTCCAAGTTGGTTTTAAGCCTAAAGTATTGAGACATCACAATAGTGTAAATGTTGATCTCACTCCTTTTAGTCTTTAATTGATATTGATAATCATGAATGAATGTTTAAACCTTGTTACTCTAATTCATTTTATAGGAGTTTGTATTATACTCCTTATGCCACATTTGAAATTGCTTGATTACATGTACATTTCTACTAGTGATAATATGAGGTAAGAAATCTTGTTTCCACCCATCTTATAAATGGTACAATTGCCCCATTACTCCTTATATATGCTAGACCCATCTTAGTTTGAATCTAATGTGTATGAAATTTTAGAATAATGTGAATAGTAATTTATTCCTCTTATTCCTATTTTGTAGTGATAAACAAGAGTTAATACTTTATTTTCCTATTACTCAAATCCTATATTTATTAACCATGTGATTAGGATTTAGCCGTGCATTCACTATGTTATTTTAGTAATTACTTGATTATGGGCATAGTTCCACTAGTAATGACAAGAGTCATGATATTTTATTTCATTCCATTTTACAAATTAAGATTATGTGTGAGATGTTACCTTTCATAAGAAATGTAGAATGAACTCATTAATAGTTTAATCATATCTAATATGTCACATTTATGGGCCCTCACTTGGACCTAGAGGAATTATTAAGATTTATGTAAACCCATGTTTGGATGTTGGGTACCTTGCTAAAGACCTCAAACTTTGATTATGTCTATGATTTAAATGGCTATCTTGTTAAATCTAAAGAATGTACATGGGTACCATGGTGCATGACATCCACGCATGCCATATGAGCTTTACCGAGTGCTCAATGTAAGCCACGTTCTACTCTGTTTACTAAAAGTCCTATCACTTTAGTTAAACTCTTAGAATATGTGCATTTGTACCACTATGGGCCGCTCTTCCTTTACATGAGGCTTTTCCAGGTTTTAGGACCTCCTCGGGTGTATCCTGAATATTTTTCTAAGAGGTTAGACAACCTTGGGTGCACTCACCTTCATGGCCTTTTCCAGGTAGTCAAGCTACCGCGGGCGACCCTTTTATTTTGACAGCTGGATGTACATCCCCAGATTTGTGACTTGAACATACATTCATACATCCATACATAGATACATTTAATATAACTGCTTTATGAAATGAATGTGTTGGTTTAAACTACATTGGAATGATGTGATGTGCATGAATCTGTGCGGAAAATTTCCACTGAGTTTTCACTCATCCAATAGTGCGGTTGCACCAAATAGACGCAGGTATGACGGTCGAGGGTGACCCCTATGACGGGACCATAGAGGAGTATGGTGAGGAGGATCTTTATGCTGGAGAAGTCGAGTCGTTGGAGCTCAACTGATATTTAGGATTTACTTGCTTTCATATTTCAGATTTTATGTTTTGCTTACATTTGAGGATTGTAATTAAAATCCCCTACTGAGGGATTTCACTTTTATGTCTTATTCCTCATTCATGTATGTTGGACTTTTTTAATTTTGCTTTTATTAGTTTATACAGCAGTTACCTTTCTTAATGTTATGAGAATTGTTACTAGTTAAATGAATGTTAGATCACTTCATAACGTAACCCTCTGGTTCTCGTACTCGACCGATCATCCACGGGCTACGAGGACCAGGGTATTACAATTTGTCAAGTTCTTCTCTGATCTCATAAAATCAATGGTTATTACTCCATCATGTAGTAAATGTCTTACTATGTTATGCCAGAATTGAATATACCTACTTTTGCTATAATAGATCTTATTGTTCTCCCTTGCTATAACATCTTGACAATACAAAGATATAACTAAAATACATTTTGGCCATAAAAATATATCAGCAATAGATTTCTAATCCATTATGCTTCTGCTCCATCCTTTTCCAAAGCAATGAACTCGGATTCTATAGTAGACTGAGCAATATAAGTTTGTTTGGTAGATTTCAAGGAGACAACTTCTCCACCCAAAATGAAAACATATATCCACTTATGGATTTTATTTTATCTAAATCTATAATCCAATTAACATCACTATATCCTTCCATAATAGCGGAAAAACTAATGCAATGTATACCACATATGATTGTACCTTTTAGATACCTTAGTATTCGAGATAAATCATTCCAATGATCATGATTAAGGTTATGAGTATATGTACTCAATCTATTTACCGCATAAGCAATATTAGGCATTGTGCAATTCATTAGGTATATTAAGCTTGTAGTGCCAAAAACACAATCTATGTCTTGTGTAGCATGTTGGTTTGTATGTTAAAGTCACTGCATCAATGCTACAAGCTAAGAATGGTGTTCTACTTCAAGAAGTACAATTCAAGTCTCAAGTACAACTCATGATGAAGAAGAATTCAAGTACAAGCTTAAGAAGATCTCAAGTTCAAGCTACATCAGAGATCTCAAGCTTCACAATCTTTAAAGGGCAACCATCATTATAAGAAGTGAAGACTTGATGTCCATACTTCACATTTAAGGTTTGCATGACCTTAGTTTGACCTTAGGGTAGGTCATTTTGAATACATAATTCATATAGAATATTTTTATAAATGTTTGGTCTATTCTAAGACTAGTCCTGGACCTTGTTCGACTAGTCCTAGAACTGGCTCGACCAATTCAAGAAATTTCAAGACTAGTCCTAAGTTGTTGCAAATTTTCAGAATTTTTTGGTTGAGCTTCGACCAGTCCTGGAGTCTGCTCGACCGGTCGTAGGGACAGTGTCGACTCATTCACGACTA
This sequence comes from Magnolia officinalis, assembly GCA_021015155.1. Taxonomy (NCBI): domain Eukaryota; kingdom Viridiplantae; phylum Streptophyta; class Magnoliopsida; order Magnoliales; family Magnoliaceae; genus Magnolia; species Magnolia officinalis. The sequence continues at coordinate 44,915,329 of JAJHSJ010000012.1, forward strand.
GTCCTACAACTACAACTCAAACTCCAGCAACCATTCCTGGTTTTTCACGACCAGTCGTGGAGGCCTCACAACCAGTCGTGGACACCCTAAGACCAGTCGTAGAACGGTTTATTCGATCGCGCTTAAAATTTCAAAATGCAGTTCGACCTAGGACCAGTCGTGGTGGCCACACGACCAGTCGTAGACTCGATTTTTGCAACTATAAATTGAACATGAATTTCAGAGTTTTTCAAGAATTCAATTCACGTAAAATCAAGGCATCACTCTAAGATAAGTTTGTGTTATTTAAGCTACGCTGTGCATATTTCATATTCTCTTTTGTTAGGTTTATTCATTTGATTTTGTTTCTATATTCCAATTTGAATTGAAAAGAGGAATTATTGTATTCCTTCTTCTTGGAATCAAAATCAAATAGAGCTAGCCCATTTAGTTTAATTTAAAATCAATTAGAACTTAGAACCATTTCAAAGTGAGTATTGGACAATTAAACTTCTATATTCGAACTTCTACTCCGATTGGTTCTTCTGGGCTACAACGAAAGGAGAAATCCAGGTATTTTACTTTATTGTAAATTTCCTTCATTTTGGTTTTTGTTTGAGATTAAGCCAGAAAAATCTTAATCTTGTGGTTATCTGAGGAGAGCCAGAAAACTCAGAAAGTGGAGTTTTTGAATTGTGTAAGCCCATTTGAAAGACACAATTGTGAAGGTTTTAAGTGAACCTGTGAAACCTATTTTCATAGTGAACGCTGATGTCCCCTGTGTGAGGATATTAGGAGTGGAGTAGCATTCTGTGTGACTGTTGTTTAACAGTTGGTGTACACACAGGATAATTCTTTGTGCTTTGTGATTTGAATTTTTATTTAATTTATATCTTTTATCATTCAAAGTTGTGGAATGTATATGTGGATGTGAATGTTGTAATCTTTTACATTTTAAGCATTGTGGGAATGTTGTAATAGTTTAGAATTTCAATTCTCGCTATTTCCTTTATTCCTTTACAGTTTGTGTTTTAATTTTCTATTTGTTCTAGTAAGGTTATCCTTGCCATAAACCCTTGGTTTTTATGGTGAAAGGTTGTCCTTAGAACAATTAGTATTTGAGATTGATTTACATTATGTATTGTAGATTGTTATCTTTTCTTTTCTTGGCTATCTCATTATTTTATTCTACTGTTAAAGTTTAAATTTGGCATAGTCCTATTCACCCCCCCCCCCCCCCTCCTCGAACATATAGCTAGGCCTTTTCAAGTGGTATCAAAGCCTAATAGCTCATTTTAAATTGTTATTATTTGGATTTATTTCCTGAGCTAACCAATCTAAGTTATTTATAAGATGTCAAATTTTGATAGCCTTTCAGTCACTAGGCCTCTACCATTTGATGGCTCCACTATGCCTATTGGAAAGCCAGAATGAGGATTTTCCTCAAATCAATGGATGAGAGTGTGTGGCAAGCCACAGTGACTGAATGGATCCCTCCTACCACCGAAGTGACTGGTATCGATGGATCAAAATCAATGAGAATATCACCTTATTTTTCTTGGACCACACTTCAGAAAAGTGAGAGTAGTACCAATGCAAAAACACTAAATGCAATCACTTGCGCACTATCACCGGATGAGTTCAAAAGAATTAAATCCTGTGATACTGCAAAGCAAGCTTGAGATATTTTAGAAATGACACACGAGGGTACATCAATTGTCATATGGAGGAAATACATATGATAATTTTGAGAAAATACATATGGAGGAAAATGAAATGTTCATGGACTTTTATACTAGACTGAATGACATTGTAAACTCTATGTGGGGTCTTGGCAATAAAATCCCATAAAGTAAAGTGTGTGCAAAGATACTACGCTCACTACCTGGACAGTTCAACTCAAAAGTAACTGCGATCCAAGAACTTCGTGATACAGACAATATAAGGGTAGAAGAATTAGTTGGGTCTTTACAAACCTATGAGTTAAACTTTAAAGCTCCTAAAGGAAAATCTATAGCCCTTAAGACTTTCAAATGTATTTCTCAAGAAAATTCTGATTTTGAAAATTCTGAAGATGATATGGCTCTCTTTGCAAAAAAGTTTTATAAGATTTTCAAAAGTAAAAAGAAGATAGACTTTCACAAATCAAATGATAAGAAAAGATCTAAGTCTAAAACTTGGAAATCTTTAAAAGATAGTCAATGTTACAACTGCCAAGAATATGGGCATTTAGCAAACAAGTGTCCTAAAAAGGACTAGCCTAAAAGGAAAGGAATGCTGGCTACTTGGGATGAATCTTCTGGCACTGAAGCCTCTTCTGAATCAGAAGATTCTGAAACCGAGTCGAGCAATGAAGTCAAAGCTCTTATGACTCTAGCCAAGTTCACTTTTTCAGATCATGATGATTCTACTAGTGAAGAAAATCTGAATAGTGATCATGAAAATAAAGAAGATCTTCAAGATGCTTACAATGCCCTATATAAGGAAAGTTGTAGGATTGCGGTAAAACTAAAGCTTCAAAAAGAAAAGTTTCCAAAGCTTAAAAATAATTTTGAAACTATTGTTTTAGAAAAATCTCATCTTTAAGATTGTTTTGAAAAATGCAAATGTGATCTAGATTTCAAAACCACCTTTATTGAAAATCTGAAATTTGAAAATGATAAACTTAAACTTGAAGTCTCTTTCCTTTTGAGTTTAAAGGATACATGGAGGTATGCCCAAGGTGATCCAAAATTAGAAAAGCTTTTACTGGATCAAGAAAATGTGGCGACCGATCCGGTTTGGGCTATGATAAAAATATTCCTCCTAAACAAAAGAATACCTCTCCTAAGTTTGTAAAAGGAGAATCCTCTAACTCAAAAGAGAAAAGTTCTAGTCAAAAGTTTTCTAAAAATGTTAAAACTTTTTAATCTTTCGAACTTAAAGGTAACCATATCAACTACAAAAATCAAAACCGAAACCCTTTAGCTGAGAAAATAGTAGATCTTCTTAAGGAGCTCTTAAAATCTAACTCAGTGGGTCGGTCTAACAACAACTACAAACACAAGAAGACCAACTATACTCCTAAACCCAAAACAGTTATGAAATAGGTTCCTAAAGTTACCTGCTTGGTTGCCCACACTGCATTCAAAGCGACAAGCCATACAAAGTGGTACCTAGATAGTGGGTGCTCCAGGCATATGACAGGTGACAAGGCTTTATTCACCGACCTTAAAGATATGACTGATGGGTCAGTCACATTTGGTGATGGTAGCAACTACAAGATTATTGGCCAAGGTACGGTTCAACTCTATAACCTTCCCTTATTTAAGAATATTTTATATGTTGAGGGGCTAAAACACAACCTGTTGAGCATATCTCAAATATGCGATAACAATCACGGTGTGAACTTTTCTAATCGAGGTTGTGAAATTTTAAACAAAAAGGGTTCTGTAATATTAACTGGTCGCAGGACTTTTGAAAACTGCTATATTTTAAGCGATGGTAGCTCATCTAATCAATCGTGTTACATGGTCCATACCGATGAGACAGAATTATGGCATAAACGCCTTGGACATGTACACTACCGTAATCTATACAGATTGAGCAAAGAAGAACTAATAAGAGGTATACCTAAACTTCAAAAAGTAGACAAAATATGTGGCGAATGCCAGATTGGCAAACAATTAGGAGTTCTTACAAAAAGGTGAACTCCAATGACACATCAAGACCACTCGAGCTACTCCACATGGATCTTGTAGAACCTACCAGGACGGAGAGTTGAGGTGGCAAAAAATACATACTGGTAATCGTGGATGATTTTAGCAGATTCACTTAGGTAACCCTTTTAAAGGATAAATCAGAAACCCTTGATGAAGTAAAGAGCATTCTCAAATAGATCCAAATTGAAAAAGGTTCTCAAGTTTGTAAGATCCGTAGTGATCATGGATCAAAGTTCGAGAATAGAAGTTTTAAGATATTTTGTAGCGATCAGGGAATATCACGTGAATTCTCTGTGCCCAAAATACGACAACAAAATGGAATTGTGGAGAGGAAAAATAGAGTGCTTCAAGAAATGGGAAATGTAATGTTGAATAGTATGAAGCTCCCTAGAAATCTTTGGGCTGAAGCAGTGAATACTGCATGCTATATATATTATTAATCGGGTTTATATTTGTAAATCTAATAATAAAACTGCTTATGAACTTTGGTTCGATAAAAAGCCCACTGTCAAATACTTTTGAGTTTTTGGCAGCAAGTGCTATATTTTAAGTGACCGTGAATATCTAGGAAAGTTTGACACTAAAAGTGATGAAGGTATCTTTTTAGGATATTCTTTAAACAATCGTGCATATCGAGTATTGAACAAAAGGACCGGTGTTATTCAAGAGTCCATCAATGTGGTCATTAACGATCACTTGAATACACCTGCCCCAAGTTCAGATAATGATGAAGTTCTTTTAATTGACAAGCCAGATACTTCATCAAATCAAACTAATTCTGAACTGAGAACTGTTAAAGATCATCCAACCACTCAAATTCTTGGAAACCCTCTTACTGGTGTGCGCACTCGTAGACAAATAGAAGACATATGTAATTACGTGTGCTTTACATCCCAGATTGAACAGGCTAACGTAAAAGAAGCGCTTTCTGACAAAAACTGGATAGTTGCTATGCAGGAAGAACTTAACCAATTTGTAAGAAATGATGTTTGGTATCTTGTTCCTAGACCTAAAGATAAACACATTATAGGAACTAAGTGGATTTTCAAAAATAAGTCTGATGAACTTAGTAATATTATTCGAAACAAGGTAAGACCGGTTGTACAAGGGTACACTCAAATAGAAGGGATTGATTACGATGAAACCTTTGCCCCAATAGCTCGTCTTGAATCAATCAGACTATTCATATCCATTGCATGCTTTAGAAAATTCAAAATTTATCAAATGGATATAAAGAGTGCCTTCTTAAATGGTGATCTACATGGAAGAAGTCTATGTTGAACAACCAACGGGTTTTGAAGACCCTAAGAACACTGATCATGTCTATCGCCTTAAAAAGGATCTCTACGGTTTAAAGCAAGCTCCCAGGGCATGGTACGAAAAATTGACTAAGTTTTTACTAAGTCATAATTTTCTAATGGGAAGTATTGATAAAACTCTGTTTGTTAAGAAACATAACAAGCATATTTTAATGGTACAAATCGATGTTGATGATATTATTTATGGATCTACCTATACTAACATGACTGTTGATTTTGCAGATTTAATGAAATCTAAGTTCGAAATGAGCATGGTTGGGGAATTGAATTATTTCTTAGGGTAGCAAGTAAAACAACAACCTGATGGTATTTTTATTTCTCATACCAAATATGCTTTGAACTTGATTAAAAAGTTCGGATTTGAGAATGGTAAGAATTTTGATACTCCTATGAGTACAACCTTAAGACTCTCAAAAGACTCTACAGGTAAAAATGTAGATCCTAAACTATATCGTAGCATGATTGGCAGTTTACTTTACTTAACTGCAAGTAGACCTGATATTGCCTTAAGTATTGGTATTTGTGCTAGATATCAGTCTAACCCTAAAGAATCTCATCAAACTGCTGTTAAGCGGATTATGTGATATGTCGCAATGTAACGCCCTGAAATTCGGGGGTCGAGTATGAACTCAACTCCCGAGTTCCAACGCATCACTTATGCAACATACACAATGCTGGTTAAATGTTGTCTGAGTTAGCGCAATAAACATGAATGAGATTATACCAAAACAGTAATTCATACTCCAGTTCAATTGTATAAAGGCGAGCGGAAGACTGAAATTTTATATTCAAAGTATGTAAAGTAACAAAATTTTCTGAACTCCAGAGTATGAGTACTAACTGAGTACCAATATACATGTATTGTTTCTAAGTCAAAAAACTAAAATACAATCCTCAAGAGAGGCCCTGAAAATCCCGCGATGCAGCCGGCCTAAGCGAAGCCGTCAGAATACTGCATGAAGGAGAACTCCTCCTGATCCGCATCAAAGTCGGGCTCCGGCTCCTGATCCAAGGCGCCATCTACACCTGCGACAGAGTCTGGTGGGTGTTGCAAATACCGTCCCGTAACGTGGGAGTGAGTAGCTAACTCAGTGGAACAATAAAGCATAAGTTAACATGTTATCAAATCAATCAAGCAATAATGATAAAGCAGTACAAATCTAACATTTCTAACTACTCTTGTTAAGTGCAAAAATGATATGACATGATGCTGTATGCCCTTGCCAAACCACCCTCAAGCGACATCATCTTACGTTCGCGAATGCTAACTCCCTCAGTGCGCCACATCTACAAAGCACATGCGGTGCGATGATGCTCATGATTACCAAGTTTTTATTAGTCCATTTCAACCAGCAGTATTGGGAAACTAAGGTACCTCCCTTGTATCATTCCCAACATGATCCATTCTAGGGTCGTCAATCCTAGTTATTCTCATACGATATTATAGTTTGAGAAACGTAGTGAAGGCATCGCAAAGGGCTCGTCATCCGTCAGCGCGGATACAGATCTCACCGTATGTGGCTCAATTGCTGGCCGTCAGCTCGAGTACAGGTCTCACCGTACTCGGCTCAATCACTAGCCGTCAGCTCGAGTACAGGTCTCACCGTACTCGGCTCAACTCATACTCTAGTTGCTGTGAAAGACTCGTCGCCAATCACAGACACTTGGAGTACACTCGATGATACTATGGAGGACTCGTCGCCCGTCAGCACGAGTACAGATCTCACCGTACTCGGCTCTCGCCGAAGTATCGACAGCTCGAATACAGTGTCCCATACCACCGTATTCGGCTCACGAGTTTGGTTGCGCAATGGTCACTACGGGGAGGCACATGGCCCCAGCGTAGGCCGACAGCTCGACCACGGTGTCCCATACCACCATGCCCGGCTCATGCGACTTAGCGGATCTAGGTACCATGGTTAAACGGGATCGCCACTGGTAAGTTTGGTACCCTAGGTTCAAGCAGTAGCGACCACACAAGGTGAACACACGAATACATTTCGGTTTACTTGACGAGCCTGACTAGCTCGAGCACACCACAAGTTGAGCGATATGGAGCACAAAAGCACTCCGTGTGGCCAACCACTATTGCCAACTGAAGTACGACTCGGGTTCGCCAGACACGTCCGTTGTGGCGTTATGAATCTCAGCCACAACCGCAAGTCTGGTACCGAATGCTTGGACTATATACATAGTCCCAAACTCAAACAGTTTTCATTTATAGCATGTGGAGTAAAGCATGATAAATAAGTAATACAAGCATGTTAGTAGGCATGTTATAAAGCATGAAGGAAAACATGAAGTAAAGCATGTTGCAAAGCATGTTGTAAAGCATGTGATAAAGCACTATCCACATAGGGATGCAATTGTGTACACATTACAAGTGAGTGGTTGTAGTGAACCACCGCATGGAGGGGATCCTACATGTCTCTAAGGGAGTCGGAAACCCCATATCAGCACCTCTCTAAGGCACTAGTACGTGAACATTTACACACAAGAGCATTTACACAAATACTTAGAATACACTATCTCAACATACATGACGTATGTCAACAAAGTACGTGTTAGGGCTGTCCCTACGCCGCGTGAGTATTTTACCCATATATCTCATACTCATACAGCAAATAATCATTAAAATTGCATTTCCAACATCCACACATATGCGGTATTTCTAGAATACACAATTTCAACATACTAGGCATTTACACACGAATATGTATTTCGGCGATTCCTTTCGCCAAACTAGTATTTTATCCATATGTTATATAATCATACATTAAATAAACATGTCAACCATTTTCCCAAGAAAAATACGTATACGGTATTTCTACGTATTCCTAGAGTATGTGAAATTCCATATTCTACAACGTTAATCGAAACAGGAAACGGAAAGCACTTTGTACATGTGCATTTACACGCAGATCATGAATCTATCATTATCTTACATTGAAAGCGTTGAAAAACGTAACTTATACACTTAAAGTCCTCACCTTGGCCCTTGGAATTCCAACAAATCAGCAAGGGTAGTAGAGCTTCCGTATACAGGAGTTTCCTAGCCTAAAGAGCGGAACCGATTAGCTTTTTCATAACCTACAACAATCCTACCTCAAATCAGACCCAGGGTTAAAGTTTCTTACCTTCAAATGGGATGGACACCGCCGGGAAAACACCTGGAATAAGGCGGTGTAGGCCGTGTGATGAGTGGAAGCAGCAGGAGGAAGATCGGCTACGAACTCCAAGCCTTTCTCTCTCTTTTCTTTCTCTCTCTCTAGGGTTTTTCTCCCAAATTCGTATGGCTGTGAGAGGGGCTGTTCTAAGCCCCTTTTATAGCCAAAAACATGTCTAAAATAGACTCAGGTTCAAGGGTGGCTACATATATAGGCATTTCGCCACTTTCCAAGCTCAAAAGGGATGTTCTGGTGGCCCTCCTTGAGCCAAACGTCAGACTTAAGCTCACCATCTATGGATCTACGTGGGATTACGTTTTTGACTCGATCGGATTCCCAGATCGCACGTGGCGGACCACTTTCAGTTCAACGGTCAGTGGCCACGATCAGAAATTCTAAGTACATATAAATGTTCCTGAAATTTTTCTTAATCCGAGGGTGTAATTTGGTCTGATTCCGACGGTCAGGTTGCTTAATACTGACGCGCAACCGAAAGATGCCAGATCACTATTCCAGATATTTATTTTGGGATGGAATTAGTGTTTTTCACACTCCCTCGCTCCGGATCGAAATAAATGGCCGTGGGACATCGGTCGGAGCTGATTTTTGAGATGATTGTCAAGCCCGGTGGGGCGGTCTTGGTTCCTTAGCTTCGTGTTAATCGGACTCCCGTTGTGCGATCTAGACCTAATACGAAGTTTCGTTTCATTCCCGAGAGCAGACGGGTAATGAGTTTGGCTCTAGACTTTAGGGTAACCTAGAGTCACGAATTCTGCAAGTTTTGGGTCTTGCAAATCGTATTGAAAGCGATCCCAACGGATTTCATGACTAACCGAGTTTAGTACTTAGTTAACTTTGTTAAATTTCTAAAGGATTTAATCCTATGTGATTTCTGGTCGAGGTGGTACTCGACCCAATGTACGGAAATTTACAGGTCGTTACACGCAAGTTCTGCTAATTTGAGTCTCTGGTATCCATATGATACTAGTGTTCAATTGGCTGGGTATTCAGATGCTGATTGGGCTGATAATATTGATGATAGGAAATCAACCAGTGGTGGTTGTTCTATATCAGAAATTGTTTAGTTTCTTGGTTTAGCATGAAGCAAAGTTCTGTATCGCTCTCTACTGCTGAGGCTGAATACATCGTAGTTGGAAATGCATGTACTCAGCTTGTTTGGATGAAACACATGTTAAGCGATTATGGAATTGCACAGGATTCAATGGTTTTATATTGTGATAATTCTAGTGCAATAAATATTTCTAAAAATCCAATTCAACATTCACGTACCAAGCACATTGACATTAGGTATCATTATATTCATGAATTAGTGGAAGATAAAATAATCTCTTTAGATTACATTCCAACCGAGACTCAACTTGCTGACATTTTCATTAAACCGCTCGATAAAAGCAGGTTTAATAAATTAAAATTTGATCTTGGTATGTGCAATTTAAATTGATTATTCATGCATTTGTGTATCATAGTGTATATACATTTGATAATTTATTAGTTTAAATTTTAAATTTTTATGAAAAATGTATATTTTTGTCGGTACTCGACCAGTGGAGGATGTGCTCGACCAGTCGTGGTACGGCCCGTCGAGAACGGTCCTCGACCAGTCGTGTAGCGTGCTGGACCTTTTTAATTTGGGGGAAAATTTCATCTTCCTCATTTCCTATTTCTTCTCCAATGGGCATAAGCACAACCGGTCCTACCCAACCGTTTGATTCGTCAAGGTTAGTGCATTTTTTTGGTCAATCTTGTAGATTTAAGTTCTATTCTCTTCATTTTTGTCATTTGAGTACTTGATTTCAAGCTTTATTGATATTTTGGGGGTTTTTTTACTCTATTTCCTCATCTTAGAAAACCCATCTACACTTCCTCTGTGACTTCTTGGTACTTTGGTTTTCTTTAAGTAAATGGATGCTAGAGGGAAAAAGAAAACAGTTCATGGTCCATCATCCTCTAGATCCGCTCCTGTCACTCGACGCTATCTTCGATCACTCGAAGATGATCCCGCACATGTACGGGATTTGCGTATACGTAATGTCATTGTTGAAAAAGACGTGTCTATTGATCACATTGCTCCTTTTGGTATCCTTCCTCTTCTCCAATCTGTAGGTTGGGATAACATCCTACATTGGGGTGGGCTGCATACCAATCCATTGCACAGGCTATATGTGCATGTATCTCTGAATTTTCATCTGATAATTTAACTTTTAATATTGATACTAGAGAAGGTCCATTTACAGTAGACCGTCATCTAATTGTGGATCTAATGGAAATACCTGTTAATGATGAGGGCATTCTTATTCATATTCTAATGGAAAAACCCTCAGAATTAGAAAAATGGATGTTAACCAGAGATTTATGTAATATGGACATTCAATGGACTCATAAAGGGATGCGCTCCCCGCAAAGTATTTGTTACCTAAATACAGAGTTTTCCATAAAATTTTTATTTCTAATTTGTATCCTCGTTCTGGTAAAAAAACCGAACTGACTTCTTCTATGGTTCGAGTTTTGCATTTTATCGTCACTGGTACTAAAGTATGTCTGCCTTCTTTCATATGCCATTTCATCATTCAATTTCGTCTCCATCCAGGACACAGTGATATTCCATTCGCTTATCTTATGACTGTGTTAGCTACTCACATGCTAGTTGCTATGCCTGTCGGAGAGGCTCCTATTCATCATCTTTTGTTTAACAATTCTAATTTAAATAAGATGAAATTGGAACTGGCACCTGGCCAAAGAGATGTGGGTGGTGGTGGTGTTGAAGCAGGGAATGATGAAGAAGGTGGAGATCTTCCTCCTGATGATATCAATATGGATGATATTTTTGATGAAATTGAATCAGATTCTACAAATGATCCTGACTTTGAGCCATCTGAGTTTGATGCTCGTCTTCGTGCTCTTGAGGAGAAGATAGAGAACATGAATGTTGCCCATGATTTGCAATTTAAATATACGCGCAAGTATCTTAGGCGTTTAAACAAGGGCCTTCATCAAATTGATCCTACCATACTTGCTCCTTCCTCCGGATCTGATTAAGTGTTTTAATCTTTGGTCTGTAATAACTTTTATAATACTTTACTTTTGTTGGTGTGCACTTTGATTTTACTTAAGTGTATGAGAATAACTCTTGGTCATACTAGATTCTGGTATACACATTTTGAACTTGCTTACATTATTTTCATATCTTACTTAGTTAACTCATTTATTTCCCTCTTATTGGTCTTCCACTTACATTTATTCTTTTCTTCCTTTGTCATATTGTGACAAAAAGGGGGAGAAATGTGTTTTGGATTGATTGATTGATATATGTGGATTGGATTGTGGGAGAGTGGCATATATTTTTTTGATTAATTTTTTTTTGTTAAGTATGCTACTCAGGGGGAGTAAGTGATGAGGAATTTGTGCTAGTTAATTTTGAGTAAGTGATGAGGAATTTGTGCTAATTAATGTCAACTAGTGCATGATTCGTTAATCAGGCTATAACTGCTTTACTTTTATAACTGGTGCATGATTCTTTGTGTTCATAATGATAATATTTTTGTTAAGTGTGTTTTGTCACAAATTTGACAAAGGGGGAGATTGTAAGTGCAATAGTTATTTACCTTTTTGGTTGTCAAATTTTGTAGTGCCAAAAACACAATCTATGTCTGTGTAGCATGTTGGTTTGTATGTTAAAGTCATTGCATCAGTGCTATAAGCTAAGAACGGTGTCCTACTTTAAGAAGTACAATTCAAGTCTCAAGTACAATTCAAGTCTCAAGTATAACTCATGATGAAGAAGAATTCAAGTACAAGCTTAAGAAGATCTCAAGTTCAAGCTACATCAGAGATCTCAAGCTTCACAATCTTCAAAGGGCAACCATCATTATAAGAAGTGAAGACTTGATGTCCATACTTCACATTTAAGGTTTGCATGACCTTAGTTTGACCTTAGGGTAGGTCATTTTGAATACATAATTTATATAGAATATTTTTATAAATGTTTAGTTTGTTCTAAGACTAGTCCTGGACCTTGTTAGACTAGTCCTAGAACTGGCTCGACCAGTCCTAAGTTGTTGCAAATTTTTAGAAATTTTTGGTTGAGCTTCGACCAATCCTGGAGTCTACTCGACCGGTCGTAGGGACAGTGTCGACTCATTCACGACTAGTCCTGCAGCTACAACTTAAACTCTAGCAGCCATTCCTGGTTTCTCACGACCAGTCGTGGAAGCCTCACGACCAGTAATGAACACCCTAAGACCAGTCATAGAACGGTTTATCTGATCGCGCTTAAAATTTCAAAATGCGGTTCGACCTAGGACCAGTCGTGGTGGCCACACGACCAGTCGTAGACTTGATTTCTGCAACTATAAATTGAACACGAATTTAAGAGTTTTTCAAGAATTCAATTCATGTAAAATCAAGGCATCACTCTGAGATATGTTTGTGTTATTTAAGCTACGCTGTGCATATTTCATATTCTCTTTTGTTAGGTTTATTCATTTGATTTTGTTTCTATATTCCAATCTGAATTGAAAAGAGGAATTGTTGTATTCCTTCTTCTTGGAATCAAAATCAAATAGAGCTAGCCCATTTGGTTTAATTTAAAATCAATTAGAACTTAGAACCATTTCAAAGTGAGTATTGGACAATTGAACTTCTATATTCGAACTTCTACTCTGATTGGTTCTTCCGGGCTACAACGAAAGGAGAAATCTAGGTATTTTATTTTATTATAAATTTCCTTCATTTTGGTTTTTGTTTGAGATTAAGCCAGAAAAATCTCAATCTTGTGGTTATCTGAGGAGAGCCAGAAAACTCAAAAAGTGGAGTTTTTGAATTGTGTAAGCCCATTTGAAAGACGCAATTGTGAAGGTTTTAAGTGAACCTGTGAAACCTATTTTCATAATGAACGCTGATATCCCCTGTGTGAGGATTTTAGGAGTGGAGTAGTATTCTGTGTGGCTGTTGTTTAACAGTTGGTGTACACACAGGTGAACCACTATAATTCTTTATGTTTTGTGATTTGAATGTTTATTTAATTTATATCTTTTATCACTCAAAGCTGTGGAATGTATATGTGGATGTGAATGTTGTAATATTTTACATTTCAAGCATTGTGGGAATGTTGTAATAGTTTAGAATTTCAATTCTTGCTATTTTCTTTATTCCTTTAGAGTTTGTGTTTTAATTTTTTATTTGTTCTAGTAAGGTTATCCTTGCCATAAACCCTTGGTTTTTATGGTGAAAGGTTGTCCTTAGAACAATTAGTATTTGAGATTGATTTACATTCTATATTATGGATTGTTATCTTTTCTTTTCTTTGCTATCTCATTATTTTATTTCACTGTTAAAGTTTAAATTTGGCATAGTCCTATTCACCCCCCCTAGGACATATAGCTAGGCCTTTTCAATTTTCACTTGCGTTTTTCTTTAAATATATGGAATAGTCATAAGGAGTGCTAACGTGTATATTATCAAAGTGATTAAAATATTTTAACTTTCTCAATATGTAACATCCCGGATTTTAGCCAACCTGGAATTAGACGTCCTTAGGCAATGGGTCGATCCTAACACCTTATTAACTTGTCAGAACTCAATCCCATAGTCAAAAACCGCTTTTGAACCCATTTCCTTCACAAATCCCACCCTTCACCACCTTGTTCTTAAGTACTTTCACCCTAGACACTATCTTAAACTAGCTAAGTATTATAACTTGGATCACTTTATATATAAACTACAAAGGCCCAGGTACCACCTCAGATAGAAATCATTCAGGACTAAATCCTTTAGAAATGAGACAAAGTAACTAAGTCTGAAACTAGATTAGCTACGAAATCCACTTGATCCACTTTAAATACGATCTGCAAGACCCAAAACTTGCAGACTCATTGACGCTAGGTTACCCTAAAATCTAGGATCAATCTCATTACCTGGTTGCTCTCGGGAGCATCTCGAAACTCCGTATCAGATCTGGATCGCACGTCGGAAGCCCGATTAACACGAAGTTAAGAAATTAGGACCGCCTTGCTGGGCTTGACAACCATCTCAGAAATCAAATCCAGATAGTGTCCCAGCGCTATTCGCTTAAGCTCGGAGCGGGGGGTGTGAGAAATGTGAAATTAATTTAAAATAAAATATAAATTTATGAAATCTGGCACCTCTCGCTTGCGGATCAATATTAAGTAACCAGACCGTTAGAATCAGACCAAATTACACCCTCGGATCAGGGGAAATTTCATACACATGTCCATGTACTTGGAATCTCCGATCGAGATCCACTGACTGTTGAACTGAAACTGGTCCGCCGTGATCTGGGAATCCGACTGAAATGAAAACTTACCTAAACGTAAATCCAGTGTTAGTGAGCTTAAGTCTGACCTTTGGCTCAAGGAGGCCCGCCAGAAGTGCTCCGTTGAGCTGGAAAAAGTTCGCTTTGGTTATAACCTAAGTGTACCTTGACCTGGAGTCTATTTTGGAGTGTTTTTAAGCTATATAAGGACCTTAGAACCCTCTCTCTCACAGCCATATGAATTTAAGAGAAACCCTAGAGAGAGAAGAGAGAAAAGAGAGAGTGTGTGTGGGAGATGTGGGAGAATCTCCCTGCCATGCTTCTCTGCCGCTCCACAAGCATAACCGCTCCATTCTAATCACTTTCCTGGTGATTCTGGCGTCGTTTCTAGGAAAGAAACCCTAACCCTAACCTGTTTTGGGGTTTTTGGTAGTTGTAGGTTATGAAATAGCTAACCTATTTCGTTCTATAGGTTGCCAACTGCCATATGCAAAAGCTTAGCAAACTTATCGACTTCGTTACGATTCTACGATAAAAGATGCGGACTTTAGGTGTATAGGTTATGGTTTTCAACGCTTTCAATGTCAGATAATGATAGATTCATGATCTGCATGCAATTGCACATATACAAAGTGCTGTCTGTTTTCCGTTTCGATTAAAGATGAAGAATATGGAATTTTACATCTTCTAGGTATTTGTAGAAAGTACCATATACGTATAAATTTTGGAAATGTATTTGCCATGATTATTTGTTGTATGAATATATTATATATGGATAAAATACTTATTTGGCGAAAGGGTTCGCCCTAATACATGTTTTTGCTAATACACTATGTATGTTAAAATAGTGTATTCTAAGTGTTTGTGAAAATGACTGAATGAGTATAGAATTCTCATTCGTGCTCGCCATGACTAATTGTTATGGATATATGATTGTTGTATTGGTGATACCCCTTTGATGAAAGAATTTGCCCTAATTCACGCCACGGCCAATATACACTATATATGTTAAAATGTGTAGCCCAAGTGTTTGTGGAAATGACTGAATGAATATGGAACTTGGATTCCTGCTTGCCATGACTATTCGTCGTGGCTGCTTGCATGTTATCCATTAGGGCAACTCCTTAGTGAAAGGATTTGGCCTAATACCTATGTGATCAACATATGTCATGTATGTTGATGTATGTAATCTAAGTGTTTGTTGAAATGTTTGAATGAGTAGTAGTTAGTAAATTGTAATGTATAAGGGTGTTGAGATATGATTCTCAACTCCTTTAATTATGTGTATGTTTTCCTTGGATAGCTGTGTGATTAGGAATTGAATTGCACAAACTCATGCTTGTGTTGTGCTTCATAACATGCTCAACTGATTGTATGATTTTATCTATGTAATGCATATGTTTAAATTCATGTTTACGTTGTATGATCTTTCATGGGTGATGGGGGAGTGGAGCAACGAGTGTGTGCAACAGCCATGGCAGCCCTAAACGGATAATATCAGACTTTGGTTGTATGATTTAAATCTTGATTCATTACTGCTTTAACTATCTGCAATTGAATGTGATTAGGGCTATGATTATAGTCCAGGCAATCGGTAACGAAAATGAATGTATGGTTGAGATTCATTTGCCACGTGAGATGTGTTCGATGAACCCGAGTCGTACTTCGGTTGGCGATAGTGGTTGGCCACACGAAGTGCTTATGCGCTTCATATCGTTCAACTTGTTATGCGCTCGAGCTAGCCGAGCTCGTCAAGTAACCCGATCTGTCTAATGTATGTTCACCATGTTTGGACGCTACTGTTTGAACCTAGGGTACCAAACTTACCAGTGAAATCCCTTTTAACCATGGTATCTCGATCCGCTAAGACTCATGAGCCGGGCATGGTGGTATGGGACACCATGGTCGAGCTGTCGGCCTACGCTGGGGCCACGTGCCTCCCCGTAGTGACCAGTGAGCAACCAGACTCGTGAGCCGATTATGGTGGTATGGGACACTATATTCGTGCTGTCGGCCTACATTGATAAGGTGATGGGGGAGTGGTGCAACGATTGCGAGTAACAGCCCTGACAGCCCTTTGTTGTGACCTCGAGCATACTCTAAATTTGCGGTGAGGTGACGAGTTTTGTCGCAGTGTATAGAGTATGAACTAGGCCTGTATCAGCTTAGTGATGAACCGTTAAAAAGGTGATGGGGGAGTGGTGTAACCATTGTGCGTAACAGCCCTGGCAGCCTTTGCAGCGACCTATAAACACACCATCGTATGAGATTAACTAGGACTGACGACCCTAGAATGGATCATGTTTGGGAATGATACAAGGGAGGTACCTTAGTCTCCCAATACTGCTATTTGAAATGGACTAATAACAACTCGGTAATCATGCTCATCATCGCATTGCATGTGCCTGGAAGATGTGGAGCACTAAGGGATGAAAGCATGCCGCGAACGTAAGATGGTGTTGCACGAGGGTGTGTGTGGTGAGGGCATACATCATGATTGCATTCATACTTGCATTAATAAAAGTATTTAGAATTGTTTGATTGTATTGCTTTATCATTACTGCTTGACTGAGTTGATAACATGTTAACCTATGCTTTATTGTTCCACCGAGTTGATCACTCACTCCCACGTTACAGGACGGTGTTTTTAAACACCAACCAGATTTGTTGAGCTGCAGGTGTTGGCGATGCTTGTGAGGCGGAGCCAGACCTCTGCGACGATGAAGACACTTTCTTGTATATGTTATTTTCTGGCGGCTTCATGTAAGCCGTGCCTTGATCGACGGGGTTACAGAGATGTTGACTAGATGACAGTACACATTTGGTATCATTTGAATTGTACTTGTAATTCTTTAACCTGGTAACATTATCACACTCTGGAGACTCACCACAGTTTATATATTTTATTTATCTATCACAGTCTTCCACTTGCAAATTTAACTGTCTCTGGAGTATGATATGCTGTTTTGGCTTAATCTCACTCATGTTCAATGCACTAATACAGACAACATTCAATCATCATTCATTTTGTTGCATAAGTGATGCGTTGGAACTCGGGAGTTGAGTTTATGCTCGACCCCCGATTTTCAGGGCGTTACACAATGTAATGAGATTGATATGGAATAAAACCATCATACTTTTTAATTACTTTTATTCCAAGAATCACTTTGACCTCGCCTAAATCTTTCATATCAAAATGTGATGACGATAAATTTTAGTATAGTTAATCAATATAAGACTAGTTTAAAAAATGAGCATATCATATACATACAAACAAATAATTACTCTTAAATTACCTGTGAATTTATTATATACGCATTTGTCTGCATCATTTATTCTATATCTATTAAACTTCAAAACACTGTCAAATTCTTTCATGCCACTGTTTAAGAGCTTGTTTTAAACTATTTAGGGATTTGATTAATCTACATACTTTGTTTTCTTAACTTTCAATTTTGTAACTCTTAGGTTGATCCATGTATATTTCTTCTTTTAAATCTTCATTTTAAAAAACAGTCTTAACATCCATTTGATGTACAAGAAGTTTGTATATATAGGCTATAACTATAATGACTCTAATTAAAGAGATCCTATATACATGAGAATATGTATCAAAGTAGTTTATCCATTCATTCTGTTTAAAACCCTTAGCCACTAATCTATCATTAAAATTGTCAACGGTACCATTAGGTTTAACTTTTACCTTAAAATTCATTTATAATTTATTGTCTTATTCCCAAGAGGCATGTCTATTAATTCCTAAGTTTTATTAGACAGAATAGATTCTAATTTATCATGTATAGCTTCTTTCCAGAAAGATACATCAGGTGAATTGATAGCTTCTATATAGATTAAAGGATCATCCTCAATGAGAAAAGTATAGAATCCATCTCCTAAGTTAGTTTCTTTCCTAAACCTTATGTTCCTCATTGGTTCTACTTCTTCTACGTTTTCTCTTTTTACAGTCTTACTACTTGAGGTAATACTTAAAGCATCATTATTTTTAATTTCTTTATATATGAGTTTCATTGCAAAAACATTCTCAAAGAATTCTGCATCTCTTGCCTCAATGATAGTGTTAGGGTATATGATGTTATCCTTAGATTTCAAAACTAAGAATCTGTAGGGTGCACTATTTTTTGTGTATCCTATAAATACATGCAGTTTGTTGTTTTCGGACATAATTATCTTTTCTCAGTTTTTGATAACCCTACTTTTGCTAAGAACCCCTACACTTTAATATATTTATAGCTAGTAGAATGTTTCTTCCATAGTTTATAGGGTGTCTTACCTATAATTTTATAAGGTATTTTATTCAGGATGTGACAAGCAAAAAAAATAGCTTCTCCCCACATGTTTGAGGGTAAAGAAGAACTATTTAACATTACATTTATCATTTTTTCAAAGTTCTATTTTTTTGTTCTGCTATACTATTTTGTTCAGGTGTATAAGGGGCAGTGATTTCATGTATAATGTTATTCTTTTCATAGAATTCTTTTCACCTACCCTATCTGTTTTAATTCTCTTGATTTTTTTTTAATTTATTGGTTTCAACTTCTGTCTTATAGTTGATAAAGAAAAGCCAAGGCTTTATCTTTACTTTTTAGTAGGTATACCCTAATGTACCTCGAGAAGTCATCTATGAATGTTAGGTACCATCTTTTTCCATTTCCATACATATGATTTGTAAAATCACCCAAGTCACTATGAATCAATTCTAGAATCTCAAATTCTCCAAAAACTAATTTAAAGAGTTCTTATGGAACTTAGATTCTATACGCACTTCACATTTATTTGGTTCTTGATTTGAAAAATCAAGTATAAGTCCTAGTTTCTTTATTCTTTTCAGAACACCTACATTTACATGTCCTAATCTATTGTGCCATAAATCAAGTGACTTAACCGAGTAAGCGAAATTGGAATTCATCTTATTATTATCAATAGATGATACATTCAGTACAAACAGTCATCATAACAATATTCAGGAGGGTGCCGGAAACTAAATTTTTTCTGATGTCAGGCACATGTAGAAATTATTTAGTACAATGGTCTTTCAAGAAGTGAGCCTTAAGATTACTTTTCTTTTTCCAACTACTGAAGAGGTTCAAACATTTTCCATAAACACTTGTTCATCCCCTACAGCTTGGTAGGAGGCAAACTTGTTTCGATCCTTACAAATGTGACATGTAGCCCCAGTATCTAGTACCCAATGCATTGTGTTGACGAGGTTTACTTCAAATACCACTGCAACTATTTCATCTTGTCCATCTTGTTCAGTTTGATTAGCCTGAGCTTGAGAAACCTTCTTCTTGTGCCCATACTGTCTAATATGATGCCCGAGTTTACTACAATGAAAACATTTTCCCTTTTTTTTTTTACTAGTTTTACTTTCTTATTTTTGAGCATACATTATTCAACACGATGGCCTAGTTTTCCACAATGGAAACATATCCCTTTTAAGTATCGACGTTGATCAATAAGGTGACCTGCCTTTCCATAGTGAGAACATGATCCTTTCATCATTTTATTCTCCTAATTTGTTTCAACTAGGTTAGCATTTGAAGCAGAGCTATTAATATTTTCCTTTTGATCTCTTATATGATTGGATTAATCTATTCGGATATGTACAATAATGTTTTTCATGGATATTTTATTTTTCTTATGTTTCATCTTATTTTTGTATTCTTTCCAGGAGGGAGTGAGTTTTTCAATTAAAGCACCTCCAAGGAAATATATAATCCATTTTTAATCATTCAAATATAAGCTCATGCACTAAACTTTAATACTCAAGTATTTAATCAGATACATGTTTATCATCTAACATAGAAAAGTTTAGAAAGAAGGAAATAACATGCTTTTTGGCACCAACTTCCTCTAACACATATTTCGTAGTGAATACCAACCAGATATCCTTGTACTTTCATATGTAGCGTACACGTCATACAGTTCATTAGAAGAGATTTTTAGAATATAGTTTTTGCAGTTGTGGTCATCCCTTACAACAATTTCTTTATCAACTTCTTATTGGAAAGTATCAGATATCACATATAATACTTTCAATGTACTTAAAGCAAATGTGAGTTTCCATTTCCAACTTTTAAAATGGTTCTCATTAAATTGTTCGATTTTAGATAATTCGGTGGTCAGGTTTACTGTTATGTTTGCCATTGTTATAGATGTACATATTAGTAAATCAATTTCAAGATTGTAAAAATTTTGGATCATAAATCTGTAATTATGGAAATTTAGAATTTAAAAATAATTATAAAAAGAAATTAAAAAAAATAAAAATCTGAATAAGGAAGAATTTAGAAAACTTATTTGATTCGAGACGTGACGAAAGTCACTCGATTTGAAATTGATTTGCCATCTTTTAGACGATGTCCGTAGTACAACAGGAATACTGGATAATCAACCTTCAAGATACCCTCGAATGTTGTCTCATCACACCAGTGCATTTGATGTATGAAGACCTGAACCATCTTTGTATGTCTAACTCGAAGACTAAACCAAATGAACCAAAAGAAACCTTTGCAGAGATTTGAAGTGAGAAAGAGCCAAAATTTTGACTTCTTATTAAATTCGGATTCAGAGAAGTCCCCTATATAAATTTCAAAGGTTGCCTCAAATGGGTGTGCAATCACCCTTGCCAATTGTCATGGCCGTTGGTTTTTTTTTTTAAGAAAAACTTTTCATTTTTCAAATTCAAACAAATGACTATTCTGGTCAATCGCTGCAAAATGAAATTTCGAAAGGCAACAAAAAAACTTTTAGTCTTGCAAGTATACCCACACATGCAAGCACGAACGCCACACCACACCGCACTGCACCATGCCACGTAACATCCACGACCTGACCCCAACACGGGCGCACAGTTCATGTTATAGATTGGGGTTGTTGCATAGTCCCCCTCCCCCAAACAAACAAATTCACATGCCCCCTGAAAGGGGGCTAAGACTTCTATAAAATCCTCTTCTTATAAACCCAACTTTTTCTCTTTACTTATCTAATGTGGTACTAAACCCACACTACTACAAGACAAAATGCCTTTGTTGTTTTTTGAAAAAATTTAAAGAATCTTTCTTTTTATTTTGAAACACCAAAATACAATAAAGCGTGCGCATACACACACATGCTAGGGGGTATAAAAATTGATACTGCCTACATGGTGATATGAAGGGAGAGTAGGGAGAGATTGGATGGGAAGATTGCAGCTATTGCAGGCTACACATGCTGAGAGAGAGAGAGAGAGAGAGAGAGAGAGAGAGAGAGAGAGGTCTGTCTCTCTTTTTTTAGGGGAAGTTCGGACCACTTGAGTCTTAGAAATGCCTTAGTTTTGGAATCACATCCCAACATGAGCTTTTCACAATTGATTTATGAAGAGAATTTCACATATACATCACGATAGCTCCTATATAATTTTTGAGCCTTAAGGAGTTGCATTATATGGGCTATACATAAAGATGGGAGAAAATGGTGTCGGTTACTCTATTAAAAATATTAAAATAATGATTGTACCTCCATTTGAAAGGCTAGTCGCAATGAATATTCTACTATTTTAAAATCTCTTAGTCGTGATTGGTAGGGGCAAAAATGTCCCTCACTGTTAGTGATATAATATAAAATAACAAAAACGCTAGTCACTTGGCACCTTGGATTTGAGTGTACTTGAGTGCATTTCAAATCCAAAGTAGTTTGGAATTATGGATTCATAGGTATTTGGAATTGGAGGTGACTGAAATATACAGCTTTAGTATGTTTTGAAATCTTTCATTTTTATCTTGATTTGGAATTAAATGACATTTTGGCTCCTTTTTAAAGGTGGTAGTTGCACGCATAAAAAAGGTGTCCCTAGCCTTTTAATCCATTGTACAAATGGCACGTTGATGATACCTCCAAAACAATTAAGTTATTTGGCACATCACTAAAATTACATTTATAGGGTGATTCAAACAATCCAAATGTTGCTCACATAAATTGACAACTTATTATAATTATTCCCGTTAGATATCACATATGCACACCGTTGATGCAGAAATCTAGACGCCCTCCTTAAACCACTTGATACTTGTAAGAGAAGACAGAGATGGAGACCCTGGTTATAGCAGGGGACCCTCTGATGCCAAAGTCAGGCAGGCAAACCAGGTCTAGTAAAACGTAGGGTTTTAGATGTGATTTGTGCGCATCTTTCATTGTAGAACAACTCTCTATTTATAGCTGATAGGTGCGATGATGAAGATGGAAATCTCCCTTCCTAGTAGGTGCGTATTGTAGAGGGGATCCTATCTCGAGTGTGTCGGGGCAATCTTTTGAGATCCTCGACAAAGATCTCGGAGATATATTTTTTTATAAGCTTTGAGTGGTCGGGATTAGAAGAAACATGTAGCAAGAGATCGAGCTGACCTAGGCTCTCTGACGGGTCGTGGCTAGGCTTTCCCTTTAACATTCTAGTAGGTTGATGACCTGCCGACCTACCCCTGAATGTAGCATCTGAGTGTCGAGACCGAGCTCCCTTTCTTAGTAGAACATAAGCGAAGTCCAGGATGACCATCCTCTTCATCTTATCATATCATGCACGGACTCTCTCGCAAGCCTTCTGAGCAAGGCGTACTTAATCGTATATGGGATCATGCCTCAGAGGCTTCTCCAGGAGACCTAAACATTAGCACGGACATGTATGGGGCCATGGAAGAGTTCGACGTCATGCAAAAAAGTACAACAAAATATCACTTTCTGGTCATTGAGGAGCTCCTTGGTCATGTCTGGAGTTGGTTGACCATGCAACGTGCACAGATGTCTAAGCCGACCTCATACTTCTAACCAACTCATTTTTACCTATAACAGTAGATCCCCTACTTCCGAGCTGACCGCGTAAGCTCGGGAAGTAAGTCGGTGCAATGAGGTCGGATCATTGATATCTTGCGCATGGGAGGTCGAATCGGTTCATCATTAATGTGGAGAGCGGCAGCAGGTACGAAGATTGTGAAAGATATACAATGATGGTACGGTATGTTCAAAGCGGCGTGCATTGGCAGGGCAGCTTTTCGCTCCTCGAGTTATGGGGCGTGGACGTGTGGCACTACCTGGGAAGTCGAGTCATCGGGTGAGTGGGAGATCTCCACGTGGCTGCATGCATGTGCCCAGGAGCCTCTTCGTCTGACGCATTTAATGCGGGTAATCATCGCCTGTGGCTGAGCTGCCTATAAAAGGGGGAGAACCCTAACGTTTCCAGCCATTTTCTCTCGCTGCTTCTTCTCGAGCTCCCGGACTTGGCGATTTCCGGTAAGTAAGAATTCTTCTTCTTCGATGTCTTTTGCTTCTTTTTTATTTCCATATTCTATTTCTTGATTTGATATGTCCGATATCTTGACTGAAAGCCTTGAGCTTTATGCTTTCCAGGGAGACTCTAACCTGGGGAGCATAGATTTTAGGTTTGGGGCTCCCTTTGATCCTTCATCTTCGGTATCCTTAGACCACGACTGGACGATGGAACCCATTCCATCAGAGAGGGAAGCTACTCATACTTTGGCCAAGCAGCCAATCGATGTCTGTCCTACTGGGTCGACATTGATGGGGGTCGATCTGGCTCGGATCGGATTTGAGTACCGTATTTCGGACTCAGTGGGACTTAGAACCCCCCATCCTAGTGAAGTCCCTAGTGACCCACGCGAAGGCGAGGTGGCTATCTTCTTAGTCACCTTACAGTGCAGCTTCACCTCCCCTTCCACTGAATCGTGAGAGAGGCCACCTCTTGCTTGAGGCTAGCCCTGGGCCAGATCATCCCGAACGCCTGAAGGGCATTGTTAGGGACTTATGTTCTCTGGTTCCAGCTCAGGAACAAAGAGCTGACGGTCGAGGAGTTCATGTACCTATACCAGCCTAAGGCTCACCTGAAGAGCCGAGTTGGTACTACTTCTCGACATGGACGAACAAGGGTCGGGCCCTCATCACTGGCAACCCAACTTCCAACAAAAATTGGAAGAATAAGTAGTTATGGGGGTCTGGAGAATGGGAGGCGCCTATTGCTGAACTAGCCCAGCTGCGAGCTCGGGTTCTCACCAAATTCGTGGTCAGATATTACCAAGGTGTTGAACTTAGGATTTTCTTCATATTTAGTAATTACATTCACTAACCACCGATTGCTTTTGCAGACTTCCCCAAGACTCTGCACCTTCTCTCAGACCTGCAACTCAGGCAAGTGAATAAGGCAAAGGCGACAAAGGATGATCTCTGCTCTAGAGAGTGCTGATCACCCTAGATCTCCTCTATCAGTCCGGGCTTTTCCGACATGCCCCTTTCGCTACTCCTTCTGGTAGGTAACGAATTATAGACATACTTAGGTAAAGTAGATTTTTTCTAACTTTGAATGTTCCACTGTGCAGACATGGTTGAGCCATCGTGGTATGGGAAAAGGGTCCGCCCCCCATGTTACTTAAACGGTCGGAAGGAAGTCGACCATGAGGAGGAAGGTGATGGTCCCTCCGACCATATTAGCAATAGCCTCTTCTGCGACGGAGGTGAGGTCGGGATCTGACCCGAGGAATCCTTGGCGGAGCGGTCGCTTCCGACCACATTAGGTGAAGGGGCTCAGGGCGCTCCTGCCCTGCCTATCCATCCACAGCAGGCGACTGTGGAGGTGGTGGATCTGGAGGAGACCTCTCCAGCTCATGAGGCTCACGCAGCCGAGGAGCCTCAGCCCACAACCATCCAGGATCAGGCGGAGGAGTCCCAGCCTGCAGCCACTCAGGGTCAGGCCGAGGAGGGTGGTACTTCGAGCCCCTAGACGACTGAGGTTGAGAGATTGAACTCCCTACCCCCTGGGTATCATATAAGTGGCCTGACCAACTGGGCGGCTAGGCATGCTCCAAAGGATCAGATCGTCGATCTGATCAACACTCATCCTGAGACTCTCCTGAGGGATGCGATAACGTTTTGCTACAAGGTGCATCCTTTCTTCATGGTTGTGTTTATTCATTTACATTTGGTTTCTAACATGCTTTCTTCATTTCAGCCCGTCCCCACGCTTCTGTCTACTTGACAAAAAGTGAGGCAGGTGGCAGATGAGTGTGAGCAGGCAGAGGCAGTGCTCCAAGGCAAGACTGCTGAGGTTGAGGCCCTTCGATGGACTTTGGAGCTAACTGGGGAGGAGCGTGTAGCTCTTAAGATCTAGTTGAGTGAAGATCAACAGAAGGAGAGTTCAATGTTGGCCGAATTGAAGGGGATGAGGTTGCATCTTTCTTCGGTCAAGAAGGAGTGATCTGAAGCGGTAGCTAAGGTCACAAAGCTGAAGGCTGAGCTAGCGAGGGAGAGAGAGAGCTTGACAGCCAAGTTGGCTGAAGTTGAGGCGACTTTGGCTGCTTCGTTGTCAAAGTTTGTGGCAGCTGTCCATCAAGACTGCAACTATAGAGGAGTACAAAGCCTTGAAGGAAAAAAGCTGACGAGGTAGAGGTGATCTACAACTATGGCTACGAACACTGCATAGAGGATGTCAAGGGGTTATACCCTGAGCTGAATCTTGACAGCCTCGACGACGAGGTAGCTGCAGACCCTGTACCAACCAATGCCGAAGTCGAGTAGCCCCCCTCTCAAGTTGGTTTAGCCTCACCACCCCTCACCATACTTGTATAATTTTTATTTTTCATTGTACTGCTCGATCTGAACAATGGAAAGATAATTTTTTACAATAATTAATATTGTGCATGGGATTTTAAAGTAGATTTAACTAGTTGCCTAGTTGCACATTGGTTACAATAGTAGGCCGAGCATATTAGTCGAGTAGTAGAAGTAGAGCTCTTCCCTTCATTAAGGGAGTTTTTCCCTTGTAGAACAGGTAGATTCATTGCATTGACCTCTTCATAAAGGGTCAAGCAGTTCAATTAAGAAGACTAATTTTCCTCACACTAAGGGAGATCCACATAGTAGATCATGTGGTCTAAGTAGCGAAAATGATTAGTAGTCCGACCTCTTCTCTAAGGGTCGGACAATTGGTGAGAGGAATGCTTTCCCTTGCACTAAGGGAAATCCTCAGTAAGAAAAAGATTAGTAGTCCGACCTCTATTCTAAGTGTCGGACAACTAGTGAGAGGAATGCTTTCCCTTGCACTAAGGGAAATCCTCGGTAGGCCATGTAGTTTGAGCAGTTTAGATGATGAGTAGAATTTGAGATTTCCCTATATTGGGGATTTTTATTGTAGATTTTACATAGTAGATAAACAAGTTGTTTTGACCCAATAGGTCAGTTATTTTTTATTTGAAGTCAGATCGGTATTTCACAGATAGTAGATCTTCAAATGCTCGGCGTTCCACAAATGTGGTAGAGGTTGTCCATTCATGTCTTCAAGTCGATAAGTCCTAGGTTGGGTTGTACCTGTTATCTTGTAGGGCCCTCCCAATTTGGCGATAGGGTTCATGAACCGGGCTCCTTCATGTTTTGGAAAGTTCTATGGAGTACGAGGTCTCCTACTCGAAACCTTCGCACTCTTATTCAGGAATTGTAGAATCGGGCGACCTGCTACTACCGGGTCAGGACCTTCAGTTGTGCTCGTTTCCTCCTCTCTTCGAGCAGGTTAAGACTAAGGGCCATCTGCTCGGCATTTTGAACTTCATCATAGGACCAAACACGAGCCGTGGGGAGCCCCATTTCGACTAGTAAGATGGCCTCTACTCTAAATGCTAGGGAAAAGGGGGTTTCTCCTGTCAATGTGCGAGCAGTATTTCGGTATGCCCAAAGCACATAAGGGATCTCCTTGGCCCATGCTCCTTTGGCCTTCTCAAGCCTGGTTTTGAGGTGGTTCTTGATTTTTTTGTTGACCGCCTCTACTTGATCGTTAGCTTGAGGGTGCCAAGGAGACGAGTAGGTATTGCAGAGTATTGCGGACCTCGAGCCTCTCGCACATACCTCGGAATCGGTCTTTATCGAACTGTTTGTCGTTGTCTGAGATGATTGTGTTTGGAATTCCATATTGACAGATGATATTTTTTAGACGAAATCAGTGATCTTCTGCTTGGTGATCTTAGCCAACGGTTTAGCCTCGGCCCATTTTGTGAAGTAGTTAATAGCGACGATAGCGTACTTGGTCCGACCTTTACCTGTTGGTAGTGGGTTGATGATGTCTATCCCCCATTGGGCGAACAACCACGGTCTGATCATGGGGGTCAACTCCTCGGTTGGCTTATGGGGTACCACTGTGAATCTTTGACATTTGTCACATTTTCGAGTATACTGCTTAGTGTTTTTTTGAATGGTCGCCGAAAGTACCATTGCTGGATGATCTTGTGAGCAATTGCACAACTACCGGAGTGTTGTCATATATTCCCTCATGTATCTCCTCCAGAACGTATTCAACTTCTTCAGGTCGGAGGCATCGTAGGTAAGGCAAGGAAAATCATTTTATGTAGAGGATGTCTCCTACCATGGTATACCAAGCTAACCTAACCCGAAATTTACACGCTTCAAGCTTGTCTTTTGGTAGCGTGCCTTCCCAGAGATACTTAATGATCAGATCCATCCAGCTCGAGGCTGAGCTGATGGGGCAAGCGACTTCCTCGTCAGGTTCATTAATGCTCAGGTCAGATAGGAACTTGATGGGGATTAGCTCGGGATGTCATCCTCGGTTGCCTTGGCTAACTTCTCCAGTGCGACCGCTTTGGAAATCTCCACTCTAGGGACTAGGACAACATCACATTTTTGGAATTTTCTGATGAGTTCACAGGCCTTCTGAAGATAGACAATCATTTTCTCTTCTTTAGCCTGATACTCACTGGCGACCTGGTTCACAATGAGGTGCGAATCACTGTGGACTTTTAGGGTCTGGGCCCCCATCGCCGTTGCCAACTTGAATATGATAAGCAGTGCTTCATATTCAGTCACGTTATTCGATGTTTGAAATCCAAATCTCAAGGCAATTGCATGTTGGTCTGGTCGGGTGCCTCGAGGACTATCTCGGTCCCGCTGCCTTTGGCGTTGGAAGAAACGTCAATGTATAATGTCCAGACTAGTTGGTTGGATTCGATCATCTGGTCGGCTCTAACTAGCTGGTCAACCGCGTTGTTTGGATCGGTTGGGATTCCCGGGTTTTGTCCACTGGTGACTTTAGCGAGGAAGTCGGCCACCGTTTGACCCTTGATGGTGGTCTGTGGCTAATATCTGATGTCGAATTCGCTGAGTTTGATAACCCATTTTGTGAGACTTCCTGACACCTTAGGCTTTCGAAGTACTTGACAAAGAGGTTAATTGGTTGAGACTATGATTGGGTGAGCTTGGAAGTAAGGGCGTAGGCGACAAGATGACATGACCAAGGCTAGGGCGAGCTTTTCAATGTCTGGGCATCTGGTATCAGTTGGAACCAATGCCTTATTAATGTAGTAGACGGGGAACTACTTCCTCCCTTGCTCTTGAATAAGAGCTGAGCTAACTGCCGTGGCTGAGACAGCCAGGTTAGTAGCAGTGGCTCTCCTTGCTCGGGCTTGGAAAGTAGCGGGGATGAACCTAAGTATTGCTTGAGCTGTTAAAAGGTTAGCTCGTAGTCCTCGGTCCATTCCACCTTTTGTTTTCCTTTTAACTGTTGGAAGAAAGGAAAACAATTGTTAGTGGCTCGAGAGACGAAGCAATTAAGGGCAATAACTTTTCCAGTGAGGCATTGGATTTCTTTTATTGTCCTGGATCAGCTCATGTTTAATAGGGTTCAGATCTTATCGGGGTTTGCCTCAATCCCCCTTTGGCTAACCAGAAAGCCAAAGAATTTTTTCGAGCTAACGTCGAAGGCACACTTGCTCAGGTTCAGCTTCATCTGATATTTTCGGAGGATTGTGAACATCTTATCGAGGTTAGCGATATGACCTGTAGCTTTAATGCTCTTGATGAGCATGTCGTTGGCATAAACCTCCATGGAGTGCCCGATCTGCCGAGCAAACATTTTGTTGGCCAGCCGCTGATACGTAGCTCCAACATTCTTTAGCCTAAAAGGCATTACTCTGTAGCAGTAGAGCCCCTTGTTGGTGACAAAAGTGGTCTTCTACTTATCGTGTGGGTGCATGGCGATCTGATTGTAACCTGAGTATGCATTGATGAAGCTCAAGAGCTCGTGCCCTGCAGTGTTGTTGACTGGCTGGTCGATCCATGGGAGAGAAAAACTATCCTTGGGACGGGCCTTGTTCAGGTCTATGTAGTTGACACATACTCACCATTTCCTGTTGGACTTTTTCACTAAGACGACAATGGCGATCCATTCGGGATAATAAATCTCCTCGATGAATCCAACTTCCAAGAGCTTGCTGACCTCATCTCCAATGACGGCATATCGCTCTGGTTCGAAAGCTCGTCACTTCTGCCTCACTGGTCAGTGTTTGAGATCAACGTTTAATTTGTGGACCATTACTTTTGTGCTAATGCGGGGCATATCTTGGTGGGACTAGGCAAAAATGTTGGCATGGCGTCGGAGGAGGTTCATGATCTCGTCCTGCAGATCTGGAGCCAGTGATGAGCCGACCTGTACAGTACGGGTTGGATCAGACTCGCCGAGGGGGATGGCTACAAGGTCTTCTATTAGAGACCCTCTCTCGAGTGACTCTTCTTGGGGATCGAGGGAAGTGATGGTCATCGTGCGGTGCTGGGTCCTTAAAGTCATGGAGTAACATTGGCGAGCTTCCTGCTGGTCTTCTTTGACTTGCCAGATGTTGTGCTCGGTTGGAAACTTCATTGTGAGGTGGTAGGTTGATACCACTGCTCGCATGGTGTTGAGGGACGGTCGTCCAAGGATGACATTGTAGACGGAAGGATAATCGATCACAAGAAGTTGATCATTATTGTCGTCTAGTTTTATCCTTCTCCCGTAGTGACTAGGAGGAGTATAAATCCTTCATAGGTGACCTTTTCTCCCATGAATCCAAGCGGAGGGGTTCAAACAGGTCAGAGTCAGGAGATTTCAATCCCCATCTTGTCGAAGGTGAGAGGGAAGAGGATGTCGACCGAGTTGCCAGTGTCTACCAAAATTCGGAACACTTTGCGGTTGACTATGGTCATGACCACCACTAGGGCATCATCATTGGGGGGGGGGGGGGGGGGGGGGGGACACCTCGGGTATCCTCCTCGGTGAAGGTCAGTTTGCAGGGGACCATCTTTTGTTCTTTTAGAGGTTGGGATGTGAGGTGGATCTGATGTTCCGAACTGCTGTGATTGATGCTCTAAGCATGAACTTTCCTCTTGCAGGCCCGCTAAAGATGGTACATATTTCTCTTGTAGCTTCATTGTTGTTTCAATTTCCATGTTGTTTGGTCCTCCGATCTGACCATTCTTCTTTTCTATTAATGTACTCCTGCAGGTGTCCAGCGTGAATGAGGGCTTTGATCTCCTCCTTGAGGTCAAAACAATCACTAGTGGCATGATCGTGGTCGCGGTGGAAGTGACAATATTTCCGCTTATCTCGCTTGTCAACATCAGTCCTCATTCGGTTCGCCCATTTCAAGAGTTGTTTGTCTCGAACTTAACATGAGGACTTGTTCAGGCATAACGTTAAGGGGGTGTAAGAGGGGAATCTACTCTTAGGTTGTCTGCTCGGACGTTGACCCCTGGTCTGATCATCATCCCCTCCACGCTTGTTATTGGGGGCCGATGTCTGTCCCTCGTTAGGCCGTTTTTCCTTAGCCAAGCTCACTGTACTCTGGGTGGCTTTTCGTGAGCTAAAAAGCTCCTCGAAGTTGGAGTACTTCTGAGCTCGGTTGAGGAGATCTGCTAACGTCGTCAGGGAGAGAAGAGGAATCTCCCATCCTTTTTGTCAGCCATCATAGCGGCCAGGGCGATCTAATCTGAATAGCCCTCCACTTGCATTGCTTCCAAGTTAAAGTGTTTAATGTAGTCATTTAACAACATGTCCTCCTTCTAAGTGACGGTAAGGAGGTGAGTTGCTGGCTTTCACCCTTCTTTTCCTCCAATGAAGTTAGTAATGAAGGCTTTGCTAAGCTGTGTGAATGATCTGATGGACTTCAGTTTCAATTATTGAAACCATTTCCAGGCTGCTCCTGACGGAGTTATTGGAGAATGCTCGGCACGTCACTGCGATCAAGGCACCATGAAGTTCCATCCACATCCTGGAGGATTCTATATGCTCAGCTAAGTCAGTGGACCCGGAGTAGGGGGTGATTTGTGGCATCATGAATGAGCGGGAGTTGAGCTTGCATAATATCGTCGGTGAACGATGACTCAGTTTCTTCCAACATCGCTTCTATTAAGGTCGGGGCGTGCGCGTGATAGGCTTGACGTATGTCATTGATCTATCCTCGTATTTCTTTGAGTTCAGCCTCATAGGGGTCCCATTCTCGGCCACATTTTCAGGAGCTTTATCTCGCCTATTCTTCTCCAACGCATGACGTAGGTTGGAGGCAGCCAGCGCAACAATTCCCGAAGCATGGGAGGGTGCACATCTCGGTGCCTCACATGCATGTTTGTTCCTATGGGAGCCGGCGGGTGCCTGAGATGGTGCAGAAACTTCAATAGTTGTCCGAGCAACAACTTCTTCCGCCCCCTGGTCGAGAGGAGGATTCTATCTTTCCAACATTCACCTTATTTGATCAATGCTACTAGTTAGTGCTTCAACTTGATGCTCCAGGGAGATAAGCTGACCTCCCCGGTTCCAAGACCACTACACTGGACTTGCGGGTGCAAAATCAGTCTGAAGTTGGGAGGGTGAGTCCTGATGGTCCACAGAGTGTTCTGCGAGTGCAGTGCTGGTGCAGCAGCAACAGTGGTCTGAGCATTCTTTCTCCCTTTCGCCATTGTAGGATCGATGTAGTTGATGGGAATGACTTTCAA
Organism: Magnolia officinalis; assembly: GCA_021015155.1. NCBI lineage: Eukaryota > Viridiplantae > Streptophyta > Magnoliopsida > Magnoliales > Magnoliaceae > Magnolia > Magnolia officinalis. The sequence goes on from JAJHSJ010000012.1 coordinate 44,947,592, forward strand.
TGTTGCTTCCCATAGACGGCGCCAAATTGTTGATGCAGAAATCTGGACGTCTTCCTTAGACCACTTGATACCTGACCCTGGTTGCCGCAGGGGGACCCTTCGATGCCAAAGTCAGGCAGGCAAACCAGGTCTAATAGAACGTACATTTTTACATGAGATTTGTGTGTACCTTTCATTGTAGAACAACTATCTATTTATAGTTGATAGGTGTGATGATCTAGATGGCAATCTCCCTACTTGGTAGGTGCGTATTATAGAGGGGATCTTATCCCGAGCGTGTCGGGGCAATCTTTTGAGATCCTCGGCAAAGATCTTGAAGAGATCTTTTTTGATAAGCTATAAGTGGTCGGGATTAGAAGAAACATGTACTAGCAGGAGATTGAGGTCGACCTAGGCTCTCTGACGGGCTGTGGCTTGGCTTTCCCTTTAACATTTGAGTAGGTTGCCGACCTGCCGACTTACCCCCGAATGTATCATTCGAGTGCTGAGATCGAGCTCCCTTTCTTAGTAGAACATAAGCGAAGTCGAGGATGACCATTCTCTTCATCTTATCGTACCGTGTAGGAACTCTCTCGCAAGTCTTCCGAGCAGGGCGTGCTCAATCGTATACGGGATCTTGCCTCAGGTTTCTCCAGGAGACCTAAACATTAGCTCGAACATGGATGGGGCCATGGAAGAGTTCGACATTGTACAAAAAGTACAACAGAATATCACTTTCTGGTTACTGAGGAGCTCTTTGATCATGCCTAGCGCTAGCCAACCATGCGATGTTCACAGGTGTTCGAGCCGACCTCATACTTTCGACTAGCTCATTTTTACCCATAACACACAATAATTAGCGATATTAATTAACGATGAGTATCTTGGGTTCAAGCCTAGGTTACCTTGAAAAAAATTAGGAATATTAAAATTGATTTAGTAATCAAAATCAACCTTGTAAATATGAATTCCAGTGAATTCAGAATTTAAGCTGCTAAGCACAATTGAGAATTGGAAATCACCTTGATTTGAAATCAAGTGACATTTTGGCTCCTTTTTAAAGGCGGGAGTTGCATGCATAAAAAGGTGTCACTGGGCTTTTAATCCATTATACAAATGGCAAAACGATTAGGTTATTGGCCACATCACTAAAATTATATTTATAGAGTGATTCAAACCATCCAAATGTTGGTCACGTCAATTGATGGCTTATCATAATTATTCCCGATATCACATATGCACACTAATTAGGGATATTAATCAAGGATGAGTAATATGAGTTCAAGCCTAGAAACTTACCTTTAAAAAAAACTAGGGATATTAAAATTAATTTAGTAATCAAAATCAATTTCTTGTATATACGGATTCCAGTGCATTATGAGTTCAAGCTGCCAAGCACAATTGACAATTGGGAATCACCTTGAGTTGTGATTTGGAATATAATATAATACATTCCAAATAGGGCTGTACACGAGCAGAGTTAGCTCGGTTAGCTAGCTTGACTCAACTCAAAAATGCCCGATTTGACTCGGTTTGAAACTGAGTTTGAGCCTAGTCGACTTGATTTTTTGAGCTGAAAAAAAATTTTGAACCAAGTTTGAGCTTGGCCGAGCTCGACTCGACTCGGATTGAACCCAGCTCGAATCGGACTGGATTGAACCGATTCGGTGACTAGTTACTTTGATATTGATGTTGCTCACTAGCTAATTGATGAAATGACCCAACCAAGTGTCGGCTGGTGGCAAGGAAGGTACGGATGTGAAAAACAAATACTTTTTTAATTTTTAATTTTTTTTTCATGTTGCCTATGAGGTATTTGATGAAACACCTGTAAAAAATGCTGCCGGGGAAGCGAATTCGGTTCAAATTGGCCCGCGGTACTGACTGAATTGAACTGAGCTGGGCAGTCAGGCTCTAGGACCAAGCCGAGTTTGAGCAGGGGCCGGCAAGTGGCCGAGCCGAGTCGAGCTGTGCCCAGCTCGACTCGGTTCGACTCCTGTATTTCCAAATACAAGCTCCGCAACGGCAGAGGATCCGCCCGACTCACGCAACCGGGTTTTAATCGACCGGGACAGAACCCGATTTCTAAACGGGAAAACAATTTGAAACAGATCCGTTGAAATCAGTTCGGGTCCATTAAAGCATTCATGACTTCCACCAGCACGAAGATGCAGCAGGTAGACGAGAGGGAGGTGGTGGCAAGGATGGAATGCGCTGCAAGGGGAAGGACAGCAACAGCTTGCACCGGACCTGCTACCAGACGCTGTGGCGTCTGCGGAGCCGTCGCTTACTGTTCGCGCTCTCACCAGGCATCTCTCTCTCTCTCTCTCTATTAGGCTGCGTTTGGTTGCACAAGCGCATTGGATTGCGAACATTCAGTTTTAGCAGGTGGACATCAAAAAAATTCAGGCTGCGCTTGGATGCACATCATAGGAATCACACTGAGGATGCAGCCCTAAATTGCGCTGACTATAATGCTAATTAATTTGAATTTGGGGCCCATATCCTCAATATTGTGTATTATATCACAATTTGGTTAGTCCCACTTCACTGGGCTTTAAGAATTCATTACTCTTTTGCGTCCAAACATGCACTCGACTCAATGATGTTCTGTAGCATTCACAACTGAGGAAGTATCCCTTAAATTGCATTCACAGTGGGATTACTGCAATTTGGAGCTCAAATCCTCCACATGAATCCTATGTTTGGATGCACTTTGCCACTCCTACTTTGTTACGCTCTGGTCGCATTTGGATTCACGAGTGGAGGGAATTGTGAACATTCAGTTTAATTCATAAAGAGATTATGATAAGAACCGCTTGTATTTCCTAGTATTATAGTTAGGAAGTAGCCCTTGAGTTGTCATTGCCTCTCTCTCCACTTTGACTAGGGGCCGTTTGGATGTCTGTAAATGGGGCAAGTTGTAAATGATCGACAGGGAAATAATTTACACTCTGTGCTTGGATGACCTTTTATTTGTAAGGCTGTAAATGATTTGCAACATTTACAGGCTGTAAATGGTTTGCAACATTTACCCCCATGCCATTAACAGGCAAAAAGGTGGGATTTCATTTACAGGCTCTCCATTTACAGCCTAATGGCTATATTTTAAAAAATTGGCTCTCCATTTACAGGACTTAACCAATTTGTAGGCTATCCAACCACAGACAATCATTTACCTGTAAATCATTAACAACTTACAGCCAAACAGGACAGGCTGTAAATGGTTTACACCTGTAAATCATTTACCACTTAAACCATTTACGAGCATCCAAACGATCCCTAAAAAAAACAATAAAATCACACTTTGGAGCTCAGCTACTCAGTATGAATGCCAAGGAGGGAAATTATAATTGAGGTATTTCCAGTTTATTAAATTAAGAAATGCAATTCAATTCAATACCACATCCAATTGAGCCATGAGAGTTCAGTGCTCAACACATCCTCCGAGTTACAACACATTGCAGCAAGTTTCTAATGCTGACAAGTGACAAGTGGTGTCCCATGGTTTAATTACCATCGAGATTTTGTCTCCCTGCTCAAAAAATCTCAAAGGTTCTTAGTTACAACACATTGGAGCAAGTTTCTAGTGCCAACAAGTTACCATCGACATTTTTTGTCTCCCTGCTCAAAAAATCTCAAAGGTTCTGAGTTACAACACATTGTAGCAAGTTTCTAATGCTGACAAGTGACAAGTGGTGCCCCATGGTTTAATTACCATCGAGATTTTGTCTCTCCCTGCTCAAAAAATCTCAAAGGTTGGAAGATCATGGCCACCAACTTCTGATTTTTATTTTATTTGAATGTGACTATTTTTCAATTTCTCTTATTAGCTGTCTAGGCCATAAATTACCATCATACTATCAAGTAGATTTCATTAGATAGTCCATCAATGACAGAGTCAGCTGACCAGTGGTCTGGATTACAGAAGCATGGTCCCACTGGTTAGAATGGAAAATATGCATGTACTGTGCAAAGCCTCTGGTTGCTTGCTTTATTATTATTTTAGTTGGTTTTCTTAATTAGTTGTTGAGTACAAGTTGGTTCTTGAGTTAAATTAATTAGCAAGTTAACTTGGGTCAGAAGTCTCTAGTTAGTCTAGTTCTTTGCTGTAGATGTTTGAGTTGCTTTTAAGAGGACTGGGTTTGGTTTTTGAAAAGATATTGAAGATCATTAGTTCTGTGAGAAGTCTTACATAAATTTGAAATCTAGTTTGGAGTATAACAGGTTTTAATACTAGCTTGATATGAAATTGAATAAGGAGTACTCTAGGATCAGAAACTTCAGTTTTAGGGTTGTTTAGGCGGTTATTAATACGAGTACTTAGAGAATAACCACACACACACACACACACACACACACACACACACACACACACACACAAATACGAGTACTTAGAGAATGAACACACACACATTATAATTTTAAGAATATACCATAATAGTTGTTCGAGTGCCTTTTGTGCTTGGAGTTTTCATATATTGTTCTCCATTGACATTTGTTTCTTCCTCTTACGAGTATTGTACTGGAATTGGTTGTCAATGTCAACCAAGGTGGGAATGAGATTTTGGCATCTTATATAACCATGTGTTTTGAATTGGTTGTGTTGACATCTCACAGTTGGTGCCACCATTTCCCCAATGAACTTATGATCATGATTTTGTTTGATCTTTTGTCGGCCACTATGCTGTATTCCCTTATGGATGTATTTTGTTGAAGTTGTCTTGGTGTCAGACTCTTAGTTCCTTGTGGCTTTGTGGACTGATTAGGGGTGACTTATCGTAGTTAATAATTTGCCGAAGGGCCTCATTTTCCAAACAAATACTAGTTGCAGTATTCAGTTTCTCTGATGAACTGGTAAAGATCTGGTAGCTTTATAAGGCTTGTAATAAGCTTGACATTGTGGTACCTATTGATGGGAGGCCTTGATAGAATTGCTTGGAGCTATCTTAATAACCATCTTTCAAAATAAAGTAAAATATGAATGTATTATGACCTCTGGAAATATTGTGTACCATTTGTTTCCATCTCGAGTAACAAGGAGGAAGAATATTCAAGATTATTCAAACTGTAGAACAAAATGGATCTTATGTTAATAGACTACCTTAATGACAGTCAAAACTTAGAATGTACCTATATAAGGGTCAGGATTTTCCAATTTGTAAAACTTTGGAGGATCCCTCATCGATAGTCGGCCCATAATTTCAAGGGTCTGGGTCATTGCTCCACCTGTAGAGAATAGCATATCAGGACACTATTCATATCCTGATGCATTGGCACCGAACAGTTCCTCTTAGTTATGCATTTATTCCATGTTGAGAAATAATTGATTCTGAAAATTTCAAGAGTGTGATGCAAGCTCTACTAAATTTGTTTTTATTTGTTTCCAGATTTCACATTGGAATGAGCATAAAGGCGAATGTGCAAGACTCGAAAAACAAATGAGATGTGCAGATGCCTTGCATGATTTCCCATTTACATTCTCTGGAGACACCACTCTCCAGGTGACTGAACATTTGGTTGTTGTTGTTGCCGGATAAGTTCCAACTTTGCTTTTAAGGTTCACTGCTCATTTTATTTTTATTACTTCATAGCTTGAAAATTGTACGTTCTACATCAATTTTTCATTGCTGAATTAATTCTTTGTTGCATATTTTAAATTTCCTGGTAGTATTCTATTATTAAAAATTCATCCTTGTAGCATTGTGCCAGAAACTAAGGTAATGGAGGATGGTACCAGCGGCGAAACTTTTGCAATCTTGAGAGCCGACCCCAGATAGCTGGGACAAGGTTATGATGATGCTGATGGTAGTCTACACTTAAAATTATCGGGGTAATTAAAAACCTCATTGTTGCATGACCTTTAGGAGGTTATTACGATCTTGTGATCATAATGTCTAAAGGAGGCTTCTACCCATTTGATGATTTTCTCCATGATGTTACAATTACTTTGTAGATTTCTTTTACCTCTACTAGGTCTATGTGAAGATCAATACTTCGTCACGGTGCAGTTGTCTTTCGCAAGGCTTCTCTGAGAGGGAGTGTTAAGGAACAAACTGCATTTCCTTCTTTCCTGCTTTCTTTCTTTATTTGTTGTTGTTGTTGTTCTTCTTCTTCTTCTTTTTTTTTTTTTTTAAAAAATTTTTAATTTTATTTTTAATAAGAAATTGTATAGCGAAGTTGGTACAACATGGCAGAACCTCCATTTTGTATATATATTTCTGTAAGGGGATTTTATGTAAACTTACCTTGCCGGTCTCATATAACCTATTGTAAAGAAGTCATAAGATCAATATAGGAAATAGAAGAGAAGTATCTTTCTCCATAGTTTTTTCTATTGGGAGAAGAGATCCCTTCTTGACCACACATACGACAATATCGAAATCAAAAGAAAAACAGAGAAAAGATGCAAATCACAACATAGAGATTTACGTGGTTCCCTTTTGGTATGTCCACGGATTCACACCGATCCACTATGCTAAAAAAAAAAAAAGGAAAAGAAAAGAAAAGAAAAAAGAAGCAGCAACTCTCAATACATTGATGGCTTCCTCTCTCACGACAAAATATATTTTTACCCTAAACGAACTAGGGTTTACATAAAACTCCATGTGAAATTATGAAATTGCCCTCCAAGCCCGGAGCTACACCCTTGGACCCCCAAGTAAGGGGGTGCTGCTCTCTATGACTTGCAAAAGTGCTGGTTGGTGAACTTTACATCTCTGATGATCAGGCTCCACAAATCCTAACAATCTCCTTCTTGGATACTGATCATGGGCAATCTCCCATTAAATATGCTACATTGGAAAAAGGCCATGCCTCCATAGAGAACTCAATGTGAATGACTTTAGTTTCTCTCTGGTGACTACCTTAGTCAACATATTTGCAGGGTTTTGATTTGTGTGAATTTTTTTCAAAGTAAATTATGCATCCTCTAAAACCGATCATATGAAGTAACATTTGATGTCATATGCTTGATTCTTGAATGGGAGGTTGAATTCTTTGTTAGATGAATTGCACTTTGACTGTCACTGTACAACTTACAATTTTCTTGCTTCTTACCTAACTCCTCCATGAGACCCTATAACCATACGATTTCCTTGCGAGCCTCTGTTGCAGCCACATACTCTGCTTTTTTCGTTGAGATGGTAACAATCTTTTATAACTATGAGACCCAAGTAATTGCTGCACTGCCCAAAGTGAACACATGCCCCGTAGTGCTCTTTCTGCTGTCAATATCTCTTGCCAAATCTTAATCAACATTTTCCTGTAAACTTATTTTAGACCCTCCATAGCACAACGCTGCATCAGTAGTACCTTTCATGTACCTGAGAATCCATTTGACAACTTCCCAATACTCTTTCTCTGGGTTATTCATAAACGTGTGACAACTCCCACTGCATGAGCAATATCTAGTCTTATACAAACCATGGTGTACATTAAGTTGCCAATGGCGGATGCATATGGAACCTTAGCCATGTAGTCACGTTCTTCCTGCGTCGCTGCACCCTGTTCCTTTGAGAGTCTAAAGTGGCTTGCCAAGAGAGTGCTAACTGGCTTAGCATATTTTATGTTGAATTGTTTTAGTAGTTTTGCAACATATTTAGCCTGTGGTAATTTTAACTTCTTATTTCTTCTATCTTTGTTGATTCTTATGCTAATGATTTGTTTTGTAGCACCCAAATCCTTCATTGCAAACTCCCTAGACAACTGTTCCTTGAGATTTGAAATCTCATGCATGCTTGACCCTGTGGTAATTGTAACTTATTGTTTCTTCTGTCTCTGCCGATTCTTATGCTAGTGATTTGTTTTTGTAGCATCCAGATCCTTCATTGCGAACTCCTTAGTCCTTAGACAATTGTTACTTGAGATTTGAAATCTCATGCATGCTTGACCTTGCAACAAACATATCGTCTACATACAAAAGAAGTATCAGATACAAAATTTCAAGTTTCTTGAAATAACAATAATGATTAACATGACATCTCTTAAAGCCATTAGTGGACATAAAACTGTTAAACTTCTTATACCACTGTCTTGGAGCCTGTTTCAAATCATAAAAATTCTTCTTGAGTTTACATACCATGTTCTCCTTATCAGGTGCATCAGAAATAGCTGATGTATATAATGTCTTCTTCAAGATCTCCATGAAGAAAAATTGTTTTTACATTTAACTGCTCTTAAATGTAGATCCTCCACAACTACAATGCTTAGACTTGATTTGATAGCGGAAATCTTAACAACAGGAGAAAATATTTCAATGTAGTCGATACCTGCCTTCTGTTGAAAACCTTTCACAATCGACCTGTCCTTGAATCTTTTAGTACTGTTATGCTCTTCTTTCAATATATAAACCTACTTATCATGCAAAGCTACCTTTCCCTTGGGTAATTGGACTAGGTCTCATGTTTGGTTTGATATTAGAGAATTCATCTCATCATCCATAGCTTGCTTCCAATTGTTCATGGTCTCAATTTGTAAAGCCTCTTCATAACATTTTGGTTTACCATTATCAGTTCATAATAAATAATGCAAAGAAGGACAATAACGAACTGTGGGTTTGCTAACCCTAGATGATCTCCTCACAAGAATATGGTTTTGAGGTTCTGCCTGTAGATTTTCATCTCGGGGCCTTAAAACATCCTTATTAAGTATCTCATCAAGTTCTACAAACTTATCATGTTCAGTTTTCTCTTCATGCCAGTCCAACTTATGCTTATACATGACAATTTCATTGAATAATACATCCTTGCTCCTAATGATTTTTAATTTTCAACATCTCAAAATCGATAACCAAAAATCATCAAGGCCATATCAAGGCCATATCCAATGAATGTGAACCTTCTGGACTTAGGATCAAGCTTGGTCTTATTTTTAGAATTGATATGAATATAAGAGATACAACCAAATACATTTAAATGGGACAAGTTTACTCATTTCCAGTCCATGCTTCCTCTAGCAATTCACCACCCAAAGCAATCGAGGGTCCTCTATTAATCAAGTAAGTTGCAGTATGTACGACATCTACCTAAACCAGTTTTCGCAATCCAGCATGGATTCTCATGTGCCTTGCATGCTCCTGAATGGTTTTGTTCATCACTCAGCTACACCATTTTTGTTATGGTGTTCTTGGAGTCGTTTTTTGTCTCTTGATTCCCACACAATACTCCTCAAACTTGTTGTCGCAGTACTCTCCCCCATTGTTTGATCCAGGACACTTCAACTTTTGACCTGTTTCATTCTCAACCAAAGCTTTTCATTTCTCGAACACATCAAATACTTTCGATTTATGCTTCAAGAAATAAACTCACAAACTTCTAGTAACATCATCAACAAATATAACAAAAAAAAAAAGATAAACTACCAACATAGGATACCTTAGCTAGTCCCCACACATCAGTGTGAACTGGTTCCAAGCACTCCAACTTTGAAGTCATTTTGACCTTTGAGAAGGTGACCTTCCTCTATTTGCCATAGATACGATCTTCATAAAGTCCAGATCAATAGATTTTAACCCTAATAGTTTCCCTTTTGAAAGTAGAACCGTCATCCCCTTTTCTCTCACATGCCCAAGGTTTGTGATGCCATATACGCATGTCCACCCCTGATGATGCAACTGCAATGGAATTATTAGAGCCAAAAGTCAAGTAAAGAGTGCCTTCTTTCTTACCCCAAGCAATTATTACCATAGCCCTCTTTGTGATCTTTCATGAATCACTAGTGAAAGTCCTCATGTGTTTTGAATCCGCAAGCAGGCCAACTGAGATCAAATTCCTTTTTAGATTGGAACATGCCTAACATCTTTCAACTTCAATACTGTCCAATTCAACTATTTTATCTGAACGTCTCTCTTTCGAACAATACAACAGGTTCATCATCTCTCAGATAGACTTTCTCGAGATTGCCCTGCACATAGTTATGAAGAATATCCCTACTTGAAGTAGTATGAAACGAGGCACCATAATCTATTACTTAAGAATAATTACGAGTATCAAAAGACATATTAGGGTTTTAGAAATATTTTCATCGGAGACGTTTACAGAGTCTTTACCTCCCTGATTACTGTTTTCTTATTGTTTCTTCGGAGCTTTACAGTCCCACTTCATGTGCCTCTTTTTGCCGCAATTCCATTAACCATCACTCTGTCTTGTGGAGGCTTGGATGATCTATTCTTCTTTGATCTCGATCGACCATGATTTTTGTTTTCTTTGTTTGGTCTTCTTCCCCTTTCTTAAGCATTCAGAGCATTCCCTGATATTTCACCTAAAGATCCTAATGCTTTCCTTCGAGATTCCTCACTTAGAATGAGGCCTATAACATCATCATACTTCAACTTTGCTAATCCAGTAGAATTAGTCATGGCTACCACCAAACTATCTCAACTTTTTGGTAATCTTGATAAGATCAGAAGAGCTCTAATTTCATCATCAAAATTGAGGCATATGGACTCCAAGTGGCTTGTGACTGTGTTGAATTTATCGATATGCTTAGTCACGTTTCCGCAATTTGATATCTTCATATTAAGCAACCTCTTCATCAGATGAACTTTGTTGGAAACATATGGTTTTTCGTACATCCTTGATAGGGTTGCCATCAAATCTTTTTCTAGTTTTCTTCTATGAGATATTGAATGCACTAGATTTCGCTAGAGAAAGTCAAATCGTTCCTAGAGCGTCTCTTAAGTAGATCCTAGTTGCTATCAGACATCTTCTCTAGTTTCTTTAATTTTCCTCCAAGAGGAAAGTAGAGATCCTTTTGATAGAGGTAATCCTCTATCTACATCTTCTAGAAGCTGAAGTTTGAACCATTGAACTTGTCAATACTTACCTTTCCTTCTTCCAACATTGCCCTCACTCAAACCAAGAGCTCTAATACCAGTTGTTGGGAGAAGAGATATCTTCTTGACCACACACACAACAATATTGAAATCAAAAGAAAAATAGAGAAAAGATGCAAACCACAACATAGAGATACATGGTTCCCTTTCGGTACGGCCACGGATTCACATCGATCCATATGCTAAAAAAAAATAAAATAAAATGAAGAAGCAACTCTTAATATAATGACTAATTCTCTCTCTCATGATAAAATATATATTCCCTAAAAGAAATAAGTATAGAGAATGCTAGTGTATTGTATTGTGTATTGTGTGTGGTTAGTGGGCCCTCTTGTGTGTGGTTAGTAGGGCCCTCCCTTTTTAGTGTGTGTAAGTGCATGTGCACACTTCTCTATTCTCCTGCGGTGTACTATATGCTTTATCATAATAAAATATTATGTGTTAGGGCAAGCAAGCCTAACACATCATCTCTCCCAAACTCTCCTCCTCCTTCTTCTTCTCTCTTAATATGCTCATCTCTTCTTCACATTATCCTCATCAAATCATTCTCTATTTGGTATAAGAGCAAAGATCCAGGCATTCCGCATCCAACAGGTTGAGAGGCGACACGTCACCTTGCTGACATCAGCAGCCATACGGCTAACATCAGTGTTGTACGGACGCATGGACTCCGTTTGAGCTAAAAGTTTAGGGGTTTGATAGATCTTGATTTTAGAAGATTTGTCATGATTTTTTCAGAATTTATTGGACCTCATTTCATGGTATTTGGGCGAAATAGAGAAATTCAAAAATCGGTTTCAGATTTCATTTTTCTTCGATCTACCTCAAATCGGTAAGCTTTTCTTTGGTTTCTTTGCTCAAGATGGACCGAAATCTTTCTCCCAAGCTATCCATGGTGGATTTTTTTACTTAAGATCAATGTTTGAGGGGTTTTTAACCTCAAACGGGCGTGCGGCTGGGCCATTTTTCACTCGGTCAGGCCTTTTTTGACTGTGTTTCATGGTTTTTTGGATGATTGATATTTGTTTGAGGTTTATCTCTTGTTATCTTGAAGGATTGAGTGAGATAGAGTTGTTTGAATCAATCCTTCTTGGCATAGGGGTCCTCTTGGCATAGGTTTATTTCTCTTGGACTCTACTATGGCTGACAAAGGGCCCTCATCTCTTGGCATAGGGTCTCTTGAATCCAACCTCTTGCAAATTACCTCCATTAAGTTGAATGGTGACAACTATCTTCAATGGGCACATCTGTAAAAGTATTTTTAGGAGCCCGTGACAAGTTGTCGTATATTTTGGATGATCCCCCAAGCTCTACAGATGTTACCTACAAGTCTTGGACAAAGGAGAATTATCAAGTTATTGCATGGTTGTTGAATAGCATGGATTCCCCGATTAGCCATTCAGTGATGTTTTTATCCTCGGCTAAAGGCATTTGGGATATGCTTCATGATATGTTCTCAGAATCTCAGAATTTTTCACGGGTATTCCAGCTTATTCAAGAAATTGGTCGGTTTCAACAAAACTCCAGATCCTTAAAAGACTACTATTCGACGCTTCGGGGTATGTATCAGCCTCTTCCTTCCAAATGTAAAGAGGATCATGAACATGCTCATAAGCGACGGGATGATACTCGTATCATGCAGTTCCTCGCTGGGTTGAGTTCTGATTATCTTCACGTTCGCGATTAGGTTGTTATGCAGGATCCTCTTCCCCCATTGACGACAGTCTATGCCATGTGTCAGCGTGCTATGGTCTCTACTCTTCCTTCTCATTCATTTGTGCCATCCGAGCGTTCCGCACATCTTGCTAGCGATCAGTCCTTCCTTGGTCTTCGGGTACCATCCTTGATCTCAGGGCGCATTTCTAGTTTTGGTGGTCATAGTAGAGGCCGCGAAGGAAATCGCAGTCGTGGTGGCCGTAGTCTTCGTGGTCGTGATGGACGTGGACGAGGACGTGATGGTTCCTGCATTTGTTCACATTGCGGTGGAACTAATCATACTGTTAATTATTACTGGCAGCTACATGGTTGTCCTACGTATGCCGCTTCTTCTGTTGCTTCTACTGTTGCTTCTGAGACAGTCTTCTACCCCGACAGCTGAGCAGTTTACTTCAGGGGAGTCTCTTATCATTTCTCGGGCAGCATATGATGCCCTTATGCGGCTCGGGATATTCCTGAGCCTTCTCACGCCGCTTCGGCCCAGTCAGGTACTGCCCTTCTTGCGTCATCCTCTCCTACCTCCTGGGTCATCGACTCTGGAGCTTCCTCCCATATGACTGGTAAGTTGCAATTCTTTTCTTCTTATTTTCCTTATTCTCCCACTCGGTATGTCATAGTCGCAGATGGAACCCAATCTCCCATCTCTGGGATTGGTTCCATCCCTCTCTTCTTCTTCCTTGTCTTTGTCCTCCGTATTGCATGTGCCTCGTTTTCCATTGAACTTATTGTCTGTTAGCTCTCTTACTAAATCACTCAATTGTTCCATCACTTTCTTTCCTTCTTATTGTTTGTTTCAGCACCTACAGACGAAGAGAGTGATTGGTGGGGGGCATGAGCGAGGAGGCATTTATATTCTCGATGATACACCTGTTGCCGCTTCTAATACCCTTTCTCTAGATCGAGAGTCCATGACTCGGTGGCATTGCCGCTTAGGCCACCCATCCATTGCTAGATTGAGACTTTTGTTTCCCTCCTTATCTGTCACTAAACCATTATGCTGTGATATTTGTGAATTGTCTAAACATCATCGTGCTATGTTTCCTCCTAGCTCTTCTGGGAGGAAATCTCAACCTTTTCTTCTGGTTCACTTGGATGTCTGGGGACTAGCTCCGGTTACCTCGACTTTTGGATTTAGATATTTTGTTACCTTTATTGATGATTATTCCCGCATGACTTGGATTTATCTTTTGAAATCTAAAAGTGAAGTGTTTGATGCGTTTAAAGTGTTTTATCATGAAGTGTGCACACAATTTCATTGTTCCATCAAATCCCTCCATTCTGATAATGGGGGAGAATACATGTCTACTGCTTTTCTGTCCTTCTTGCAGGAACGTGGTATTTTGTCTAGGACGTCATGTGCTCGCACTCGACAAAATGGTATTGCAGAATGAAAGAATCGTCATCTTCTTGAAGTTGCTCGTACCCTTCTGCTTGGTATGCATCTACCCAAACATTTTTGGGGTGATGCTCTTTTAACTGCTACTTTTCTTATTAATCGTATACCCTCACGTATTCTGTCTTACAAATCTTCATTTACTATATTGTATCCTCATGATAATCCATTTCCTCTACCACCTAAAGTTTTTGGTTGTACATGCTTTGTTCAAATTTTGGATGAGAGTAATGATAAACTTAGCCCCAGGGCGATTAAATGTGTCTTCATAGGGTATACTCGTAGTCAGAAAAGATATATATGCTTTGACCCATTGACTCGCAAGAAATATGTCTTTGCCGATGTCACCTTCTTTGAGGATCTTTCTTTTTTCTCCTCTCCAGGCCGATCCCTCTGTGATCCTCTTGCGAGTCAGGGGGAATATGACTCTTATCCTCCTCTTTCCACTAGTGATCATGGGAAAACTCCTCTCCCCTCTATTCAGCATCCTGTTGGTGATATGGGTGAGCTTAAGCCTTTGCAGGTGTATCATCATCGAGATAAATCTTCACAAGCTCAGCCATTCACCCTTCCGCTCACTTTGGATGTTGGTTCAGGTAACTCTCCTAACTCGAGTTTAGATCTTCCCATTGCCTGGCGTAAATGGTCACTATCTTGTACTCAACACCCCATTAGCAATTTCGTTTTATATGATCATCTTTCACCGTCTTTTTAGTCGTTTGCAGCTTCCCTTTCATCACAGACTATTCCTAGATCTCTCTCACATGCTCTTCAGAATCCTGATTGGACAAAGGCGATGTTGGAAGAAATGTCTGCTCTTGAGAAGAATCATACTTGGGATCTTGTGCCACTTCCTGTAGGCCATAAACCTGTTGGCTGTCGATGAGTTTATACAATCAAGTTTCTTCCAGATGGCTCAATTGATCGCTATAAAGCCCGTCTTGTTGCAAAAGGTAACACACAGACTCATGGTGTGGATTACTTCGAGACATTCTCTCCAGTGGCTAAGCTTAATTCAATTCGCGTTGTGCTCTCATTGGCCGTTAATTTATCATGGCCATTGTTTCAGCTTGATGTTAAGAATGCATTTCTCCATGGGGATCTTGCAGGGGAAGTTTACATGCATCAACCTCCTGGCTTTGTTGCTTCTCACAACCCTGCACTTGTATGTCGGTTGAAGAAGGCTCTCTATGGACTCAAACAATCTCCACGTTCATGGTTCAAAAAATTTAGTCAGGCTCTCTTGGAGTTTGGCTTTGTTCGTAGTCATGCCGATCATTCTCTCTTTATATGTCGTCGATCGATGGGCATCATGGTTCTCATTGTCTATGTGGATGATATTGTTTTGTCCGGTAGTGATTCTGCTGGAATGAGGGAGGTCAAAGATTTTTTGAAGACCAAGTTTGAGATCAAGGATCTTGGTCCTCTTTGCTACTTCCTCGGAATTGAAGTTGCTCGCTCATCATCCAAATTGGTCTTGTCACAACGAAAATATGCGCTCGATCTTCTCATGGAAACCGGTATGTTAGGGTGCAAACCTACTACCACTCCCATGGATACTTCACAGAAGCTTCGACCAAATGATGGTACTCTCCTTACTGATCCCGAGATGTATCGATGAGTTGTAGGCCGACTTATTTACTTGACTATTACTCGCCCAGATCTCTCATTTGCAGTGGGGGTTGTTAGCCAATTCATGCAAGCTCCCCGCACTTCTCATCTCACGGCTGTCTACTGCATACTTCGGTATTTAAAGTCAGCCCCGGGTCTTGGCCTCCGTTTTCAGTTGCATGGTCACCTCCATCTTTCTGGCTATTCCGATGCTGATTGTGCAGGTAGTACTTTTGATCGCCGCTCTACATCTGGCTTCTGTACCTTCGTAGGTGGCAATCTTATAACTTAGAAGAGTAAAAAGCAGCCAGTTGTTGCCCGGTCCTCGGCTGAAGTAGAATATCGTGCTATGGCTCATGCGACGTGTGAACTCGTGTGGCTTCGCAATCTTCTTAAAGAACTTGGCTATCCTCCTTCGGATCCTATTCCTCTTCACTGTGACAATCAAGCGGCCATCCATATTGCTCGTAACCCAGTTTTCCACGAGCGAACCAAGATATTGAGGTCGACGATCACTTTATTATTCGGGAGAAAGTCGCTTCTAAGGAAATCGTCACTCCTTTTGTTCGATCTGTGGATCAACTTGCTGATGTTCTTACAAAGTCCTTGAGTCGAGATGCTCTTCATCGTGTTCGTGACAAGTTGAGCATGATCAACATCTATGCTCCAACTTGAGGGTGAGTATAGAGAATGCTAGTGTATTGTATTGTGTATTGTGTGTGGTTAGTGGGCCCTCCCTTTTTAGTGTAAGTGTATAAGTGCATGTGCACACTTCCCTATTCTCCTACGGTGTACTATATGCTTTATCATAATAAAATATTATGTGTTAGGGCAAGCAAGCCTAACACATCATCTCTCCCAAACTCTCCTCCTCCTTCTTCTTCTCTCTTAATATTCTAATCTCTTCTTCACATTATCCTTATCAAATCATTCTCTACTCAAGGTTTTGTAACGCCCTGAAATTCGGGGGTCGAGTATGAACTCAACTCCCGAGTTCCAACGCATCACTTATGCAACATACACAATGATGGTTAAATGTTGTCTGAGTTAGCGCAATAAACATGAATGAGATTATACCAAAACAGTAATTCATACTCCAGTTCAATTGTATAAAGGCAAGCGGAAGACTAAAATTTTATATTCAAAGTATGTAAAGTAACAAAATTTTATGAACTCCAGAGTATGAGTACTAACTGAGTACCTATACATGTATTGTTTCTAAGTCAAAAATCAAAATACAACTCTCAAGAGAGGCCCTGAAAATCCCGCGATGCAGCCGGCCTAAGCAAAGCCGTCAGATACTGCATAAAGGAGAACTCCTCCTGATCCTCATCAAAGTTGGGCTCCGCTCCTGAACCAAGGCGCTATCTACACCTGCGACAGAGTCTGGTGGGTGTTGCAAACACCGTCCCGTAACGTGGGAGTGAGTAGCTAACTCAGTGGAACAATAAAGCATAGGTTAACATGTTATCAACTCAATCAAGCAGTAATGATAAAGCAGTACAAATCAAACATTTCTAACTACTCTTGTTAAGTGCAAAAATGAAATGACATGATGCTGTATGCCCTTGCCAAACCACCCTCAAGCGACATCATCTTACGTTCGCGAATGCTTAACTCCCTCAGTGCGCCACATCTACAAAGCACATGCGGTGCGATGATGCTCATGATTACCAAGTTTTTATTAGTCCATTTCAACCAGCAGTATTGGGAAACTAAGGTACCTCCCTTGTATCATTCCCAAACATGATCCATTCTAGGGTCGTCAATCCTAGTTTTCATACGATATTATGGTTTGAGAAGCGTAGTGAAGGCATCGCAAAGGGCTCGTCACCCGTCAGCGCGGATACAGATCTCACTGTATGCGGCTCAATTGCTGGCCGTCAGCTCGAGTACAGGTCTCACCGTACTCGGCTCAATCACTAGCCGTCAGCTCGAGTACAGGTCTCACCGTACTCGGCTCAACTCATACTCTAGTTGCTGTGAAAGACTCGTCGCCAATCACAGACACTTGGAGTACACTCGATGATACTACGAGGACTCGTCGCCCGTCAGCACGAGCACAGGTCTCACCGTACTCGACTCTCGCCGAAGTATCGACAGCTCGAATACAGTGTCCCATACCACCGTATTCGGCTCACGAGTTTGGTTGCGCAATGGTCACTACGGGGAGGCACATGGCCCCAGCGTAGCCGACAGCTCGACTACGGTGTCCCATACCACCATGCCCGGCTCATGCGACTTAGCGGATCGAGGTACCATGGTTAAACGGGATCGCCACTGGTAAGTTTGGTACCCTAGGTTCAAGCAGTAGCGACCAAACATGGTGAACACACAAATACATTTCGGTTTACTTGACGAGCCTGACTAGCTCGAGCGCACCACAGGTTGAGCGATATGGAGCGCAAAAGCACTCCGTGTGGCCAACCACTATCGCCAACCGAAGTACGACTCGGGTTCGCCAGACACGTCCTTTGTGGCGATATGAATCTCAGCCACAACCGCAAGTCTGGTACCGAATGTTTGGACTATAGACATAGTCCCAAACTCAAACAGTTTTCATCAATAGCATGTGGAGTAAAGCATGATAAACAAGCAATACAAGCATGTTAGCAGGCATGTTATAAAGCATGAAGTAAAACATGAAGTAAAGCATGTTGTGAAGCATGTAGTAAAGCACTATACACATAGGGTTACAATTACATACACGCCACAAGTGAGTGGTTATAGTGAACCACCGCATGGAGGGGATCCTACATGTCTCTAAGGGAGTCGGGAATTCCATATCAGCACCTCTCTAAGGCACTAATACACAAGCATTTACACACACAAGCCATTACACAAACACTTAGGGTACGCCATTCCAACATACATGACGTAGGTTAGCAAATCGCGTATTAGGGCTATTCTTTCGCCAAGCGGTTATTTTATCCGCGTATACCGTATTCATACAACAAATAATCATGACAATTATATCTCCAAAATTTACACATACGCGGTGTTTCTGAATACACAATTTCAACATACTTGACATTTACAAGGGAACATGTATTTTGGCGATTCCTTTCGCCAAACTAGTATTTGATCCATATATTATATAATCATATATTAAATAAACATGTCAAACATTTTCCCGAAAAAAATACGTATACGGTATTTCTACGTATATCTAGAGTATGTGAAATTCCATATTCTACAACGTTAATCGAAACAGGAAACGGAAAGCACTTTGTACCTGTGCATTTACATGCAGATCATGAATCTATCATTATCTGACATTGAAAGCGTTGAAAACCGTAACTTATACACTTAAAGTCCTCACCTTTTGTCGTAGAATCGTAACGGAGTTGATAGGTTTGCTAAGCTTCCGTATTCGGCAGTTTGGCAACCTAGAGAACGAAATAGGTTAGCTATTTCACAACCTACAACAGTCTAAACCCCAAAACAGATTAGGGTTAGGGTTTTTTACCTAGAAACGACGCCGGAAACGCCGGAAAAGCGTCAAGAAAGGGATGGTGCAGCCCGTGTGGTGGCAGGGAACGACGGCAGGGAGATTCTCCCACTTCTCCCTCACTTCCTCTCTCTTTTCCCTCTCTCAAAACCCAAATTCGTATGGCTGCCATGAGAGAGGGTTTAAGGTCCTTATATAGTCTCAAAACTCACCGAAATAGACTCCTGTTCAAGGGTTACTGCTAATATAGGTATTTCGTCACTTTTCCAGCTCAAAAGAGAGGTTCTGGTGGCCCTCCTTGAGCCAAACGTCGGACTTAAGCTCTCCACACATGGATCTACGTGGGATTACATTTTCGACTCGATCGGTTTCCCAGATCACACGTGGCGGACCACTTTCAGTTCAACGGTCAGTGGGCCACGATCCGAA
Source organism: Magnolia officinalis (assembly GCA_021015155.1). Classification (NCBI taxonomy): domain Eukaryota; kingdom Viridiplantae; phylum Streptophyta; class Magnoliopsida; order Magnoliales; family Magnoliaceae; genus Magnolia; species Magnolia officinalis. The sequence goes on from JAJHSJ010000012.1 coordinate 44,967,005, forward strand.
ATTCCAAGTACATGTAAATGTTTCTGAAATTTTTCCTGATCCGAGGGTGTAATTTGGTCTGATTCTGAGGGTCTGGTTGCTTAATACTGATGCGCAAGCGAATGGTGCCAGATCACTATTCCTGATATTTATTTTGGAATGGGAATAGTGTTTTTTTCACACCCCTCGCTCCGGATCCAAACGAATGGCCGTGGGACATCGGCTGGACCTGATTTTTGAGATGGTTGTCAAGCCCAGCGAGGCGGTCCTAGTTCCTTAACTTCGTGTTAATCGGACTTCCGATGTGCGGTCTAGACCTAATACGAAGTTTCAAGTCATTCCCGAGAGTAGCCGGGAAAAGAGTTTGGTTCTAAACTTTAGGGTAACCTAGCGTCAATGATGCTGCAAGTTTTGGGTCTTGCAGATCGTATTTAAAGCGATCCCAACGGATTTCATGGCTAATCGAGTTTTGCACTTAGTTAACTTTGTTAAATTCTAAAGGATTTAATCCTAATTGTTTTCTGGTTGAGATGGTACTTAGGCCTTTGTAGTTTGTATATAAAGTGATCCAAGTTTTACTACTTAGCTAGTTTAAGTTAGTGTCTAGAGCGAAAGTGCTTTGAAAAAAATTGAAAGCACAAGGTAGTGAAGGGTGGGATTTGTGAAGGAAATGGGTTCCGAAGCGATTTTAGACTGTGGGGTTCAGTTCTGACGAAATAATAGGTGTTAGGAGCAACCCATTGCCTAAGGACATCTAATCCCAGGTTGGCAAAAATCCGGGATGTTACAGGTTTACATAAAACTTCATGTGAAATTACGAAATTGCCCAAAAGTGCTGGCTGGATGAAAGTACATCTCTGATGATCAGGCTCCATAGATCCTAATATCTTCCTCTTTTTGCATCTTCATTTCCATTGACTATCTTATAATGGCTATAGAGTGCTGAAGCAAAATGTAGAATCATGGCCCATACTTCTTGGAAAATGATAATTGGTAAAGAAATTTATGTTGGAACTTGGGTGTGGGTGTCATTTCTCATGTCATGAAAAATGATGATCAAGCTGTTTTTTAGTTAATGACACCTGTCACGTTAGTCTTTTCTTGTTCTTGTTCTTCGATTAATAAAATCATCACTTTCAAAAAAACAAAAGAAGGGAAAAAAGCGACTACGCTGCACCGCTGCATTCATTGTACATAGCATATCATTATCTATTCCTTCTCTAAAAAAGACACTCAAACTCCAAGCAAATATGTCCTCCATAGTGGGAGTATGAGCATTTGGTCGCTGAATTGTTCCACAAGTCAATTTGGAACATACCACCGTAACAGGGTTTTGATAAATTGGTCCTGATCAATATACATGCACTAGCTTGAGTGGGGGAGTTGTGATTATAAGTAATAAGCCATAAATGCAGGTGCTTTAGCATCTTAGTTCCTTGGCCTGACATATGCATTTTGTTTCTTATTATGTAATATTTGTCATCCTATGACAAGAATATGAAACTCTCACCTAGGTTGGAACTTGCAATGAAGCTCATTTATTCATTGCACATTATATTACACAAAGTACTTTATTTTACATGTGCACTTGCGTTAGGTTTTCTGATTGACTATGAGATTTTGTTTATAATTGACTGATTTGATTATTGCCCTTATCCTTTTGGTGTTTAATGTTTTAGTATGTCTGTGAGAAGCAGGTGACACGATGTTCCTTCTTGACGACAAGGGGCCTTCACCAAATAGGGCTGTGGAAATATGAATGCAGTTGTTGGCCATCAGTTTCTTCTTCTGATTGTCCGAGGTTTCTTCCTTTCTTTCCATGTGCATGTAGTGTCATTTCCAAATTAATTTATTTTTTCAATGGAAGGGACATACAACATATTGGTTTTGAAACTACTCCTTTTGCTTAGGAGGCAAGTTACGCTTGGGTCCCATAGAAACGACATTTTTGTGTAGATGAAATTAAAGATGTTGGTTTTATTTTGTGCCCTAAAAAGCCAATTGGACTTGGTTGATTGGAGCTTTGTTATTGGTGAGTGACCTTTATCTATTATGTCCGATGGTTGGACTGGTCCAACTAGACATAGCTTGTTCAATTTTATGGTGTATTGCCATCTGAGAACAATGTTCTATAAATTAATTGATGCATCAAAGGCAACAAAAAATGCAGATTATATTTTCATCCTTGTGGGTGGTGGATGAGATCGGGGAGCAAAATGTGGTGTAGATTGTAATTGACAATGAAGCAACCTACAAGTCAGTGGCTAAAATGCTAATGGAGAAGAGAATTTTTATTCTGGTCACCATGTGCCGCACACTACATCAACCTTATATTAGAGGATATTGGAAATAAGAATGTTGCAAACTTGGTTGAAAGGGCAAAGCAAGTGACAACATTCATCTACCATCACAACCAATTAGTCTCCATAATGAGGAAGTTCAAGTGAAGGTGAGAGTTACTTAAGCTTGTGGCGATTTGATTTGTGATAAACTTTATTGCCCTTGTGAGTAAGTGTGAGTGTTTGGGAGAATTGAGTGAAATCTTTGCCTCTTGGAAGTGGCTCAACACAAAACATGGGAAGAATACATCGGGGATCTCGATTTAGGTTGTGCGGATCATCATGGACAACAAATATTGGAACAAGGTTGCAAACATCCTCAAGGTGATGGATAAAGTGAAGTTATTCATCATGATTGTAAACATTATTTAGATTACTAGAAGGTGATTGACAAGCATTGGATGAATTAGCTTCACCACGACTTTCATGCATTGGGCAGAGTCTCATTTTAGTAATGTCTTATTTATGTTCAGTATGTACTTGTTTTTATTAGTTATTACTATGTTATTTTTATGGTATAATCATTAAAGCCTTTGTTTTCATTATCGTAATGCAGGATACTATCTAAATTCGCAATATTGTTACGTTGTTTCATTTGTCGAGAATGAAGAGGTTTGTGTCGGCTTGAAGAACGTGAAAGATAATAGAGCCTAACATAGATTTACAGATAAGGGTGTTGACAAAGTGAGTACACGTCTTTAATTATTGGTCTTTAATTTTGTTATTTTGGTGCTTAAAACAAATCATCTTTTTTGGCGTATTGTCCACTGTTGGAAATATTTGGACTTCGCCATGCCAACTTCTCCGATGCACTTGTACAAAGGGCAATCTTTTAGATAGCTCTAGGTAAGAAACTAATACATAATCATAGAATTTGTTTTGTTAGTGATGTAGAATGGTGTGTATTGCATAAAAATTCCCCCCTCTATATAACTGATTGGTGGATACATTTTGGAGAAAGTACAAAGGCTTTCAAGACAATAGTGGTTAAAGTTTGAGCCACAAACTTCTTCCTCAAGCCGCGTGAGGAACTGGAGCTATTTTACACTCATCCATTTGTACAATAGGAATAGGTTGCAAGTTGGACATTGGATCAGTTCGTCTACCTGTAGTACAATAAAAGTTGAGATTACGTAATTCAAGGCGTGTGGTGAACCAGGTTGAAGAAGGCGACTTTTGTCCGATAAACTTGGACAACATTAACGATGGAGAGGATTTTCTTTTACCTTAGTTGTAATTAAACAAAAAACTAGTAGAAGATGATAGTGAATAAGTCGAGGTGCATGACCCACCATTACGCGTGAGGCAACAAGAAAGTCTTGTAGCTGTCTTGGAACTGAGTAGAGCTACAGAAGATTTGACCCAATGAAAGACTTGCAACAGCAAAACCAGTCAATGATGATGATGATAATGATCGTGCCCCTGTTGGTCTTGTTGAGCACATGAGAGTACATCCATCTAAAGAGTTCAAGGTTGATGTGCATCGATTGACCAGAGGTCAGACTTATGAGTGTATTGAATCACGATACGACTAACTAGGGTAGGAGCATCATAGGGAGGCGGACAGCAATGGCACTGGAGGAGATGGAACACCAGGATATCAGATGGCTTAAGATATCAATATGGATATGGCCATGGATAGTATAGGTAGCCTAGGGCATTTTCTCGCTGGACTAGTCTCGGTCGATATGATCCATATGGAGTAGGTCAATATGGGGGGTATGGATACTTGGATCTGGATCCGAGTTATTTGTCATCCTAGTCTCACTCTCACTCTTAGCAGTATGAGAAATACCAGGGGCAATATGTGTATGACTATGGCTATGGGTCTACATCTGCCATTGGTGAATATTCTTGCTAGGGAGTTGCAACTCATCCACTGTATGAATGGCATGTATACACATGAATCTGCATTATCCAATTCGTGGGCTCTAATGTGCATGGTGCATAGCTGAAAATTTTCACTGATGAGATGGTACCAGCAATCCATTTGGGAACATCAAGTGGATCGTTAAACGGTCAAATTTCAACAGGTTAAATCAGATGGTAAGATAGTCAAGTCAGAGTAAATTTTGGGTTATCTCCACCCATAATGGGGCTTACAATTTGGACAGTCCAGATTGGTTTGATGTGTGGGTTGCAGTATACAAGAACTATTAATGCAGAAAAGGGTGTCACCTTCATTAAAATAATGCAGTACAAATAAGTACTAGATCTGGGAAGAAATGGACTGCAACATCACACGGTCTTGACCATATATTTGCTCATCACTTTAAGCCTGTTATAAGGCTTTCTTGGTTGTGAATTGTGGTTATTCTAATAAAACAAAGTAGGTACTGGATAGGTATTGGATTGAACTGTTCATATGTTGTCCTTTTTTAGTTGTTCTTGATTTGGACAGAGTATCAATGCAAACTACTTCAATCTAGACTCTTATTTTTATCCAAAATGTTCTTTGTTGGCAGGATAAATGATGATTGGAATCTTCCAAGTGACTTATGCCCATGCATGGGTATAGTTCTTGCTTGTCAATTTTTCTCTATGATGGATTTTCTGTTTTCATATATATATATATATATATATATATATATAAATTTCAAACAAACATGCAGAGCCAATAAATTCAGTATCAATGCGTTTGAGGAGTTGGAAGGATTACTATCAGTGGAGGTGCCTCCCGCTCAATTCACCTGTTGCTTTGCTACTCCATTGGGTATGATATGCTGTTTATACTCAATGTTAATATATGTGACCGTAGAAGCTCTCTCTCTCTCTCTCTCTCTCTCTCTCTCTCTCTCTTTCTCTTTACATCTCTTATGAATGCAATATCCTTGTTCTATATTTGTTTATATGAATGTTATATCAGATAGAAAGCCTACTTGCTAGTTATTAGCAAAAAAAAAAAAAACACTTATCTTTTTATTTATTTATTTAAAATTTAAATTATAAAGATTTTGATATTTGAATGTTTTTCTCTCTATGTTATTTTACTTTTTTAGTTGGTAGCATAATGCTCACCAATGAAGGAACCAGCAGAGTCTGGGTTCCTTAGCATAATTTTGGTGGCTGTTCGTTGGGCAATTTGGGCACTTTGGGGATTGGAGGTACCCTGAGGGACGAGAATGGCGCATTCTTGATGGTGTATTTGGGCCCTTGTAGGTAGTCAGGGTTGCTCCAAGCTCCCCTGCTTGCCCTAAGAAAAGGACTGCTATCATTGCCTTTCATTCTAGATGAGGTTATTGTTGTGGATGATTTACGACCTGCTATACAATGGCTTTCAAGCAACCTGTTGCATTTGTTTTAGTTGTTTTTTCTTCGTCAGGTTTGTATTGCATTTCTGAGATCTAATATATAGCCTAAATGGTAGTTATTAGCCAAAAGAAAAACCTTAAGAGGGGTTTGTATTGTATTTTTGAGATCTTATATACTGTATCTTTCTTAGGAGCCCAATTCTCAAAAGCTAGCCACAAGGTGAATGAGCCCACTTGTAGGCTAGCTAGAGGGGATGCGAGAGGGTCACTCATTTCATGCTCCTGTTTGTATTTGTTTTGTTGTTTTTTCTTTGTCAGGTTAATAAAGTCTTTGCTGTAGATTGAGAAGAGAAGAGGTAGATGAGGGATGATAAACATGCAACGAGAAGAGAGGGAAATGATTTGCATTTCCTACGAAGGGTGATCAAAGCATTAAGATGATTAGGAATTCTTAGAAGTGTCTTTTATGATGTTGGTTATGGTGGGAGGAGATTCAATGAATTGTATCCTATGGATTATATCACAAACTCTGTGGAGGATGTCAGGGACTTCATCTCGGGATGAGCTTTTCTTGTAATCTTGTTTCGGGGGATGCTAACATGGTTGCTGACACACCAGCCAAAGAGTTTCTGATTCCAAGTTGTATACTGGACCTCCTCTCCCTTTACCTGAATTTAATAATCATTAATTTACTTTTATAATCTTGTAAAGTATCTTCAATTATCAAAACCAAAAAATTACATAACTACCCCTTGCAAGCAATCAGCAATATGGTTATTGGGGAGAACACAAAAATTGTTCCAACATATCCTACTACAATTAATAATGACCATAATCATAAAAAGATATATTTAGACAGGCCTCTCTCTTGAAGCCTGAGGTTTTAGACTGAAGACTAACTGTGATATGATTTAAGAAATTGTCTAAAAGATTTTTTTCTGGAATTTACAATGATAAGGGTCTGAAATCACTTCAGATAGCCTTTGAAAATTTTACTAGTCACAAAATAAAAATAAAAATAAAAAATCGAAAACAAATTGATTGATTATATTATGAGATCTACTTATATGTGACTTCGATTTATGACTTTTTGTCACAGGTACCAGTCATAACATCAGCCACAAGAGTTCTATTTTTATTTTTATTTGGTGAAAGGGGATAGTACTACCAGAAATTTATTGATTTTCAATAAGGTCCTGTTTCCTGTTCCGCCTGAAACAAGAACTCAACTCCCCGATTCACCGAACCGACATGATTCATGGAAAGCATAGGAAAGGAGATAGTGTTTCCTGAGAAACTTTATTTTCAGGAAATTGTGGGGAAGGAAACATTGTTTTCCTTGTTTGTTTTTCAACCAGATTTCCCTAGAAATTTAGGATCTATTTTCAAATTTGTTGTTTGGCAAAACAAAACATTTTCTTGGAAAAAAATTGTAGGTAGTCACTAGCATGTGTTAGATGAGCACATGTGGGATACTTGAAAAGATGGATAATGGCACATGTGGCACACATAGGATGCTTGTAAAGATGGATAATGGCATGTGGTATGCATAACATACGTGGGCACTTGGACCTGAATTGTGGCACACATGGTACATGTCAGGTGCTTGAAGTTGTATGGTCCACATGTGGCACAAGACATGCATTGATGCATTTGAGCATGAAGACTTGAAGCTAGAAGGCAATGCTTGTGCACATTGGCACCATTGGCACACGTGGCATATTTGGAGTGATTGAAGATGGACAATGGCACATGTGGCACATTGGCGCATGTGGAGTGCTTTGCACATGTGGGGTGCGAGAGAAGATGAATGTGGTACATGTGGCACATTAGCATGTGGGATGCATTACACATGTGGGGCTTAAGAGAAGATGGTGGCACATTGGTACATGTGCAATAGTGGCACATGTGGGGCATAATTGAAGATGGACAATGGCTCATGTAGCACATTGTCACATGTGTCACATGTGAGGCGATTGAAGATGGATGGTGGCATAGTTGGGCCTAACCTTCGAGAAACCCATTTTGCTTCCATCGTGGGAAATGCCTTTATTAGGGGCGGAGGTGGGAAAATAAATTTGGTTATTTTCCAGAAAGGATAGAAAGTGGAAAATGGCGTTTCCCTCAAATTCCTACAAAAAAAGGCTTGCCAAACCACGAAAATTGTGTTTCATAGTAAATAATGCTTCCTTTCCCTTCTTTTCCACAAATCCAAATGGGCCCTAAGAAAAATTGCACTTATTTGGGGGAGGGACATACGAACCTTGTCCCAAAAATGAACAATACATGAATAAACAATATTGAAGTAAAAAATTCTCCCTGATATTCACAATACCGGCCTTATCCACAACAATCTTCTCTTTAATATCAGCAGGAAAGTGGTGGAATGCGAAAAAAGATACTGGAGGAATTCTCATAGCCTAACATGCCCAAACCATCAATCATTACGTAACTCTCCCTAATTTTGGCAGAAAAGCTATTGACTTGTTCCTACTAATGCTACTTTTTATACAAGAGTAATAGAGTAAGTGAAGAAAAGAACAAACCATCCATTAATAGCATGAAACTACTAGATATAGTATCGGTCGGTCGATATTATCAGTATCGCATGTGCCTGAGATGAAACCCTACTTAAGTTTAGGTTTTTTGGGATATTGACAATATTATTGCTATGTGTCACACTGTATCGCCAATATTGGCAATACATTGCAATATATTGTTCGTGATGTATCGACGATATAGGCAATACATTGCCGAAAAAAAAAACTTTGAGTTGTTCTTCCTCTTCTCCTCCTCCTCCTCCTTTCCTGCTCCTCTCTCTACTCTCTCTCTCTCTTTCTCTCTCTCTCTCTCTCTCTCTCTCTCTCTCTCTTGATTGCAGACTGTAACAATCGCTATGATTTTTGGGCTCCACTTTTAAAATTTATTGTGGCATCTAATGGTCGGAATGGATTTTATATAGTCATCATGGTGGGCCCCGTAAAAATCAAGGGTGGATGTCTCTTTACCAATTGTTTCCTTTGGCGTGGCCTACATGAATCACAGGTTGGCCTGAATTTTTGGCCTTGGGCCTAAAGTAAGATTACACATCTAATAGTAGGAGTGGATTTCACATACCACATTGCAGTCGGACTTGAAAAAAATGAAGGGTGAGTTCTTGATTTTAGCTAATATATTTTAAAAAAATCTTATTGACCCCTTGAGTTTTTATGGGGACCACCTTGATATGTATGTGAGATCCACTTTGATCATTATGTGTAATTCCACGTTAGTCCAAGGCCAAAAAATCAGGCTGACTTGTGATTCAGGTAGGCCATGCCAAAGGAAATAATTGGTAGAGAGATGTCCACCCTTGAATTTTACAAGACCGATTGTGATGATTGTATGAAATCCACTCCTACCATTAGATGCCACAACAAAATTTAGGCACGTGGCTAAAAAAATCAAGCTGATCCATGATTTAGGTGGGCCACACAAAGGGAAATAGTCTAGAGGGAGAGCATTGCGCTGTACACTGTTTCCAATCATATGGTCCACTTGAATCATGGATGGGACTGATTTTGTAGCCTTGGGCCTAACATGGGGTCACACACTTGGTGGTTGGGGCAGATTTGACATAAACATCATGGTGGGGCCCACCTAAGCCTTCGGGATCCCTATTCTCTATTTAAAGGCATTCATAAATTGTAATGTGTACGATGCATGTACAACACTTATATGCATGCACTAAAAAATTGCATACATGTCATATATTAAATTATTAACTCAAATTAAACTAATTAAATTGTGGAACCATTATTGGTAAATCATGATCCCAAAATTGGATTGTTTGAATGATCCTGACCTTTGATTTGTGGACACTTGTTTATTAAAACAAGACCATTGGATATTTTTCATTCCTAACTGTCTACGAAATGTCCACCAATCTCACCGTCAGATGAAGAAATAAACCTAATTTTTTTGGTTACGAGACATAATATGGAAAATTTAATTCCAATTGCTTGTATCGTATGCTATGTGTGCAGTTTTTAAAAATAATTAATTGGTTGTGTTTCTGTATACGTCTTCTATGATTTACAAATTATATTAGTTGATTTTGAATATGGTTGCATCACTTTGTTAGATAGTGCATAGTTCAGGACCCTATACAAAGGGAGCTTATTATGAGCACTTATTTTTTGTAACATTTTGATTTCTAAGTGTGTAATCATGTCTTTTTTAACATCTGTTGAAGTTACAACAAAAAAATTGTGTGATAGCAACGATACATTTGATATTTCCCATGTGATAACCGATATGTTTCCATATCCCAAAGGTGCGATACATACATTGATACCGATATTGAAAACATTGCACATAACTAGCCTATCCCATAAACTAATAAACAACAATTTGCAGTGAAAAGAATTCCCTAGGACAACCGCTACCTTTTATAAAAATGGTGGTAAATCTTCCATATTATCCCATGGATTATAAAAGCACTCCTATGGGTTTCTTAATTCTTTTTGCAAATGGAACTTAGTACAATAGGTTTACCTCCTGCACATCTTTGCATACTTTGGACTTTCAATCACATTGAGGCATGGGATTTCTTTCATGGTTGTTCAAAAATGTCATACGTATTGTATATATTACTTGGTTATTTTTTCAAAGAACAAGAAATCCATTTTAGTAGCTTTTGGTTATTTGCTGATGTCATGGATGTGTATTTTGATTGAACCCAAGGGTTGACAACCCCAAGTATAGGGCTACAATGTAGTAATAACTCAAAAAGACCGAGGTCGATTCATAAAAATTTGGTGAGAATATACTAAGAACTTAAATTAAGAAAAAACAGTTGGTCTGGGTTTTTAATCCAGCGGAATAGAAGAGTTGTAAAAACTATTATAAAAATGACTAAAGATCCAGGAATCCCCAATCAATAGATTTTAAATTCAATTCATCTTCTCGAGTTGATAACTCAACTAGAACTGGATTCCAATCCGTTCTAATTGGAAGATAGCACAGTAATATCAATAAAAAACATCCAACATAGATTGGAATCATGATAGGCTTGATCTCTCATGAAGATCTAGGTAATCACATCGCAGTGAATGAAAGCATCTAATGTACCTGGAGGCAGTGTTTTAAATATCGATGATATCAGCCGATATATCCCATGATATATCTTGTATCCCACCTGTGTAATATGAAACGCACAGGTAATGCCGATATATCCCACCTATTCAATCCAGTGGGCATTTTCAATTTTCGATCCATGTTTTTGTTATAAATCACGTTAAACCATGTTAAATTGTTACAAATCTATGATTCTTTATGTTTTAAATGAAAAATTATGGATTTGGAACTTTGATTTCGAGATTTGGGGGAGATGGGTCAAGTTGCAGAAAATTGAGAAAAAACAAAATTTCTCAATTTCTCACAAATCAGTCGCAATCATGTTTGTAATCTGATCTAGTGATTCTTCTTTTGCTTTTGAATGTATTGCTTGTGTTTCCATACTTGTCTTCTTACACTTATAAATTATATGAATAGACTAGACTTTGAATATACTTCCATCAGTTCAATTGGAAAGCACATATATTAGGACCCCATACAAAGGAAACCCCTATTATGTGCACTTTTTTTGTAATGTTTTGATTTCTAAGTGTAGATTGATGTCTTTTTCAACAATGCTTGAAGTTTCATTGAAACATTCAACCAATTTCCCAATGTTCCCATGTTTCCCAACGACAACGATACATTACGCGATACAATCGATATATCCTATGCGATAACCGATATTTATCCGTATCCCAAGGGTACGATACATTATGCGATAGTGATATTTAAAATACTGCCTGAAGGCAATAATAGATCAAGCAACTTTACAGATTGATTCCTTCCCCAATCTAAGAATTCAATCACATTCAATCATATTTCAACATAAAAACCTTAAGTTTCATTGAAGAAACAAATCAACTATCAAGTATCCATTAAAAGGTTCATCCCTTAGCCTTAGCTAAGAGATTAGCCAAGCATGACTAACATCTTAAACAAAATATAAAGAAAAACTAGAAAAACAAACTATAATCGAATGATTGAGAAGGAAGGATGATTCTGAAGGAGCTCCGCAACTCTTAGGTCTCTCTCCTAAGCCCTAATTCGTACTTAGGAAGGCTTAGAACACCCCTTTAAATAGGAAAAGTTCGCACCGACCTAAAACCGACTTCAAATTTGCGCACTTTTGTTACACTTCGGTCACACCAAAGTCGCACCGAGTCCAACCGAAGATTCCTTTGGTTGTAGCCAAATTTCATAAAAATCTATCTAAAGTCTCTGTCCCCCTTAGGTCGCATCGAACTCTCCTTTAGCGGCACCGAACCTAGCTTCGGTTGGACCTAAGTGTCGAGCTGAATTATCTCTAAAAATCACAGTTTGTTGCTGGACCGTTCTGTGCACATTCAGTCGGACCGAACCAACCTCAGGTGGGACCAAAAAGTCTGTTATTTCTATTATTGAATTATGTGATTTTTTAGTCATTCCTTCATCTTTTGTACTTGGTTTCTTGGATCTTTGGCATGTGAATTCTTTATTAAACATGATTTCATCTTTGTTTCCCGGATTACCTCGCATGTACTAAATAGATGTTAGTGAATTAATTAAGCACTTTGAATGCATGGAAACTAATGCAATTGAGAGGATAAATATGTGATATTTAAATGTTATCATATTTGCACACACACACACACACATTGTCATTTTATCATCCCTATATGTGAATTTTCTATATCATTCTTTTGATGCTTAGAGCTTCGATGCAGAAAAAGGTGCAATCATGCTATCCCTTCTATACATCCTTTTCTTTTTGGTAAAGGTTCACATAGTTCCGATTCTCCTTGCATCTAATGAATGTGGTTGATCTGTTTCACTATTCTCATTGCAACTAAAGAATGAGTGGGATCCATCTTGTTACAAACATGATTTTATTAGTATTTGCGCTCTATGTAATAAATTTTTGTGGGTTTTTTCTTAATTTTTTAAATAAAAATTTTGAATGTCCTAATCTCTTCAAATATGTCATGTTGTGTCATAATTTTGTTGTTGTTGTTTTTTTTTTTCTTGTTACAGCCTCTTACCATATACCAGGGCATTCAACTTGCTTCCAGCATAAGACCAATTTCCGAAATTAGAAGCAAATTGCACATCCATTATTTAGGTATATCTTGGTTCCTGAGGTTTTCAATTTCGTCATTATAGCTATAAGTTTATGATCTCATTCTCAAAAATTTTCAGTACTATGTTTATTATGGTCTTGTATTGTATGATGATCATCATCATTATAGTATTCTACTAATTAGCACAGGAATGGTGAGTTAAATCCTGAGGTTTTGTACTATGTAAGTTACTTCAATCTTCTGTTTTTTGTTATCTTCACATTATAGCAGCAAGTTGCTGATCAAGAACCTTTACCTGTTACAAGTGTTCATTCTATTGGTATTGTTACATGTATAGTGACTAAGGATAAGGAAATGTGTATCGATATTGCCGAAAAGATAGCCGGTACATAGAAATGTATCTTTGACTAAGGGAATCATTGGGGAAACATGGAGAAAAAGGTGAAAATTTTCAGTGAATCTTGAGTAGATTCTAGGAGACACATGTTTACATATTTAGGAATAAAAGAATTGCAAAAAAGAACCATACATAATAAGTTTCCATTTAATAGGGGCCTAAACCATATGTTGTTGTAAAAAAAGCCATTGCACTGGTTAAAAAAAAAACGAATTCATATCATACAAACGTAGGTAATAAACAATAAGTAAGACATAAAAAAAACTAAGGGAAATGAAAAAGATACCTATTCGGCTATCCTTCAAACCCACATGGAGTTACGAGGCGCCTCAAAGTTATCATCTCTGTCCCCACACGGTCGGCTTTAGGATTGCTTCTCCACATGTTCATAGTACTGTGCCTAGGTCATTGTCTGGTTGTACTAATGGAGGTACTCCCATAGGTGTCTTTGGTATTCATCCTCCCTGAACTGTATGAGTACGCCTAGACACGGGTATTGCGTAATTGTAACTGGCTGTGGTTGAGTAAGTTATGCAGGAAATGGATTGACTTCAACCACGACTCTCGAGTAGAACTGAGCCCAAGCATACCCTGAATATCCCCTTCTTACCAATAATCGTAAGTGCTCTCCTATGGTTGCCCATATCCATAGATGGACAACTGTGACCTAGTGTTGTAGCTATAGCCATACCTATGGTACCCTCCCTGTGCATAAGGTGGAACTGAAGTGGAGTTCCCTAGTTCTGAACCTCCAACGACAAGCTGCATGCAAGAGACTCCTCGTAGCGTGTGACCTTCTTCCCATCCTTGCAATGCTAGAAATGTTGGTTAGGCTCTCCTGCTCTTTGCCATGATGGATGAGATCCATGATCTTTGTATTAAGTGGCATGGTTAAAGTGGGTGTCCTTGGTGAATTGGTTAATGGATCGCTGATTTGACCTATTGCATAAGCCCTACCTACCATTGCTGTGTCGACCTCCAACTCTTCCACCTCCACCCCCACCGTCACCATTGCCATCACCCCTGTCATCACCCCATCATCGTCTTCATCACCCCTGCTGCCACAGTAGGATGGGGATACCGCCTGTGATGATACCTCGTGACCCTCACTAGGATGCACTGGGCTCCTTATCGACACGTTGGACTAGGCATGAGTCTTTTGCTCAATCACGACTTGGTCAACATCAATACCTAGAGACATTGCTCCCTTGACTACCATTGGAGTAGAGCCTCCCTTAGTATCATCTAAATCAACTAACTTGGCCCACTTATAAAGTGGTTTGTAGCATCATCAACAAGATGTGCTTGTGCGCCTGTTGACATTAAGTCCAGTGAGTCATGGTGTGATTCCATGTTGCACTTTACCTATAGCTGCCTCTCTTTCAGCTTCATATTATAGTGGCAATGTATGAGCTTCTACACCTTCTCACACCCAAATTTGCTTCTCTTGTTTGTGTATATGAGCGACCACGTGCTCCAATTTCTCTCATATGGTGAAGAGAAAACAGTTTGTGCGTGCACACAGATGGCCTGTAACTATAGTGTGGGAACGTTGACTTCGTGCATCGCCTACAAGGCCACAACTTGCTTGCCAATCTATTAGAAGCTTGTCTTACTTCAATTGGTAAATGCGTTGCTCCATCACAAACCATATTGTTTGATTACTTGAAGTAATTAATATACTCACATTACATCATCATTTCTCTCGATGCTCTTGTAATTGCGGTTGAGAACGTATCCATGGCATGTCAAAAGCGTAGTAGTTGTCAATCACAATTCATGAATACCCATCCAATAGTAGACTATAAGAAAGTAAAAGCCTCAATTTATCATTACATCATTCCTAAATTGTGCCCACCTCATCAACCTAGTGGATGACCATCTTCGGTTCATTATCCTCCTAGAGCTGGTGGAACTTCGAGTTGAGGCAATATGTTGAACCCCAAATAATATTTAATTAACAACACTAACATAGAAACAAAAGTAATACTTGATCAACAACTGAGAAATAAATGATTAAATGTAAGAACCTTTTAGTTTGAAGTGGATGCTCAAGGATTTTGTTCCATCTATTGTCTATAATGTCGGGCACCTATCTATGCAAATTGAGATAGATGCAATCCTTTTCATATCAAGCACACAAGCTCGTATACCCCATCGATGGCCACCTCTTATTATTTGCGGCATTTAGGATATTGTAAATTGGATGCAGGATGCCAACTTTGTCATGAACTCTATCTCAGAATCCGCCACTCAACATCGTCTCCGCAACCCTTTCCACACTTTGTGCCTCTTTTTTTATTCCATTCTAAGTATCTCTCAGATTTGAATAGATTCCTTAGTCTCTCCTTGTGCCGTTACAAGTTGTCTAGTGCGAAAAAGTTTGTGGCGAATTGTGTTGCCCCCATTCAGACAATATCCCCTTGGCACTCATCGCACATCACAGCTAACTAGGAATGATTATATATGAATTGGTTACTTTCCTCACAGCCTTAGCGGACATGACCAACCCTCTCTACCCTATTGACTTGAACATAAGGTCGATGTAGTGAGCCGTGTAGAGGGTCCAATAGATATTATATCTTTTCATCTTCTTTCCCGCCTTAACGAACATATGTCGTTGTCCCTCACCTATTTCACATTCTTAGGCTCAACTCTCTAATCACCCCCTTCAGAAGGTCATATATGTAGGATGATCTTTTATGCGAGCGAATGTATTAATAAATCTAAGAAAAATCGATTTCTCTTTGCAGTAATCGATGAAGTTGATGATTGATAACTTTGTAGGCTTCATCCAGACATCGCACATCACTGTCGCCCCATATGTCTCCTAGTTCGGCTTGAGGTCCTTTGCTCAAGCTTGCATACTCGTGGTCAAGGTAGACCCCCAAAACCTCCTTCAACATTGGAGGCTTCACGCCTCGACCAATTCTCTTGATTGTGTTGATTATATTGCGGAAGTGGGGGCTAGATGTTGTGTGTGCTAGTATGTGGCTCGAAATGAACCCCACTTTGTTATAGCACTCCCTACGGTCTTCTTAATTCCTCCATTGTTCCATAAATATTTCACTCTCCTCTGCTTTGCACCAACAATGGGTGTATGTGAACCACGAGCACTATGGGTGCATTGTAGGCCAGGAATGCTTGAACTAGACTCCCCCCTGTTGCTCTCCCCTTATTGCTCCCACCATCCTCACGTGTAAAGGCCCCAAATGTCTGCCTAGTCTCCTCAAGCTGTTGCCTTTGCTCCCTATCCCAACTTAATGTCAATGACTCGTACATGGCTTGTCTATACTTCACCTTGTCCCGCTCGATAACAATCCTTGGGATATGCCAGGCTCACGTCATTATCATCATCTCGCTCCTCAATGGTCCCTAGACTCCATCCAGGAACCCAAAACTCCTCCCTCATATCCTTCTCCCATGCCTGCTACTGCTGCTTGTGTATCATACCCTTGCTCAACACCTTCATCATCTCCACTCTCACCTCATTTGGAACACTTTGGCAACCCTTCGCATCATATTTTCGCCTAGCAAGTACTTCAACCCAAAAACCCTCCACTTGGCTTATGCCCATAGTAGTTGTAAATGGTTCCAAATCAATTCCCCTCCATTAACCGATGTCTCTTTTTCATTTTTCTAACATTTTAATTTATGCTACCTACATGGAAATACAACCAATAATATCGTTGGGAACACGATAATCACTTAAAGCTGTTTCTAAAACAAAGAAAAAGTCATACAACCATGCATGCATCGATACGTCCATCCATCCATCCATCCATCCATGGATACATAGACTAATACCTCTATCCATCGATTTGTGCATACATAACACTAATACCTCCATCCATCCATGCATAATGCATGCAACATCCATCCATGCATACATACATACATGATCCATCCATTCATCCATCAGTTCACGCATACATTCATAAATACATACATCTATACATGTCTATCCATTGATCCATCAATCGATCGATCCGTCCATCCATCTGTCATACATTTGTACATATATACATTACTACATCCATCCATCCATCCACGTGAAGAACTCAGTGAGTAAAAAAGGAAATAGTCGTATAGGAGATAATTTTGTGGGAGATGCAAGGTCTCAACATGATTGGAAAGGGAAGAAGATAGCGATATCTTTTGAAGAAAAAGAACGGGGAACTGAGGGAACAGAGTTTCAGGGGCGTTGGACAACCGTCTCTACGATCAAACCAAAGCAACGGGGAAATGAAAGAAGGGGTTTGCTATAGGAATACCAACTCTGTTCGTGGAAGGTTTTCCGGTTGGGTCGTTGCTGGTGAATTTCGGGAGTGTGTTTGGACGTGCTGGGAAAGTGATGGAAGTAGTCATCCCACAAGAATGAAATACAACAAATCTCCGGTGATTTGTCTTTGTTATAATGCTTTTGGATGAGGTGGAGAAGGCCGTTGAGTTGCTGAATGGTGAGAATTTTGGAGGAAAGGAATTGAGAGTCCAGAAAACTCAGTTTGGACCAGAGATAAAAAATAGAGCAAGGGGGAAAGCTGGAAGGAGAGTAAAAAGAAGAAAAATAGTGAAATGGTGTTTGATGGTCAGAGAGAAGTAGATTCAGTGCTGCAAAAATCTTTTCCGATGTCAAAAGGCATGGAGGATGGTAGATTGTTTAAAGAGGTGCTGACAAATACTGCTAAACAGGGGATGAAAATGGACTCAGAGTAAGGGAAGTCATCAAAGAAGATAGGAGAAATGGGTATGGAGGGAAATAATGGAGGAAGGGCCAGAAGTGCATGTTCATAAAAATGTTTTAGAAGATTCATTGAAATCCTTTGAATATAGTTTTGTAATCACAGTACGGCCGGGAACCTCTTATTCTGAAATGGTGGAATGGTTAGCTCAGAATTGCAGTGCTGCAGATCAAGAAGATATAATGGTGAAGAGGCTAAAGGTTGATGTAATGCTCGTCTCTAAGTTGCCAATAAAATGTTGATACAGTATATTTAGCACGCAATCTGAACCAGGATGAGATGGTGAAACGAATACAGAGATGGGAAGAGCACTGGTTTCAAATCTGGAACATTCCCATGGAATTCTGGATTAATGAGGTCTTCGGTGAGATTGGAGCCTATATTGGAATAGCGGTGATGGTTGACTCTTGCACAAAAGAAAGTGAGGAGCTTCGGTACATAAGGCTTTGAATCTGGAAGAAGTTACGTCTGGTCCCTGAAATGATACAAATTAGAGTCGGTGATGTCAAGGTTGCAGTAACAGTTGTGCAGGAGCTGATTGAGCAGATGAAAGTCGCTGAAGAAGAGAAGATGAACTAGTAAATGATGGTGAGGCGAAGTGTCGAAGGAGTAATGATAGGTATTGTAGCAGAGTACTGGATGCAAGAGAGTGGTGTGTCAGGCATGAATGATGTTGGCAAGATGCGTGAAGAAGAGAGGGAAAAAGCGCTGAAAATCTCTGGCAAAGTTAATGACAGGGGAGGTAGGTGGCTTGACGTTGTGACGTGTGGTGAGGATGCTGTCAGCACATTTAATTCAAGAGAGAAACTCAAAAGTAAGGTTAGGATTTCTCACATGCTGCATGAGGGGGCGTCGGATATTATTGAGATGGAGCCATCTCAAAGAGAGAGCCATGTACGTGTGTAGGGCTCCACACATGTGAATGACTCGTAACTCTTTCACACGGGTGGAGAATAACTTACTCAAAGACAAGTATGATAGGGCTATTTCAAAAGGAATCGATTCTGGGTCTAATATAGAACTACGATACAGCAATTTGCAGAGGAAAACGAGTGTCGATGTAGGATAAAAGAAGAATCTATGACCATAAAGGCTGGGGCTTTAGGAGGAGCGAACAGGTTTTCAATTGGTTCCCCATAGTGAGTCTGGCAAGGAAGCCACTTCAGCGGGAGGAGGCGAACAAGTACAGATCAGCCAAGTGCATCTCGTTTTGGCAATGGAAGAGGTTGGTAGCCAAGCAAGCTAGATGAACAGTAAGATAGAGGTTTGTACAAATATGCTGGAACCTGAACTGATAACACCACTGGCAATTGATCGTCAATTGGCCAATGTTGAAGAGACGGCAGAGGCACCACGGCCAGTTAACATGGCGAATGATGCAATAGAACTGATGCAGGTACAGAACAATAAGATTCCCATGGCACAGGGTATGAAATGAATTAAAATGGTCACGGTGGAGATTGCTTATCTAGTGGGGCTAACATTCGGGGACAGGCTAGAGGATTACGTGGCTCACTGGCTCTATTTGAATTTGTGGAAGAAAGCAGGAGGCAACTAGTCCATCAGGACATGCATGAACAACCCAAACTGGCAGCAGAGAGTTGCCGTACTCAGAATTTGGTAGTGGTAGCGTGGTCTGTTAGTCTGTGGGCAACACAATTGAGGGGCAGTAGGGATTAGAAGGTGGCGAATGAAGCTACTGAGTTAGGATGTGAGGGGCTTGGGGTGTTTGGAAAAAAAAGATGGCAGGTCAAGGATGTGTAAAAAATATAAAGTTCAAATATTGGTGTTTCAAGAAACCAAATTGTAAGGCGTAGATCAGGGCATAGTGAACTAATTGTGGTGGGGGCAAAAAAAGGAGCGGGAAGCTTTGGATGCAATGGGGTCAGCAGGAGGTATCCTGGTAATTTGGAACTCAAACATATGGTGTAAAGGAGACAGTTGGAAGGGGCAATTCTTGGTATCTTTGTTGTTCAGAGAAGTTTCAACGGGATTTAGGTGGCATTTTCAATGGTATATGGGCCAAGCAGACTGAGATTAAGGTTAGAGTTTTGGGTTGAGTTGGATGTGGTGTGTGGGTGGAGACTTCATGTGATTAGATTTTCTTATGAAACGGGGAAGGGCATCCACCAGTATGAGTAATTTTTCAGATTAGATTGTAAAAGATGAGATCGTAGATAAACATATACGAGAAGTAAAGTTTACATGGTCAAATGGGCAAGCTAAGGTGGTCAAGTCAAAATTAGACGACCTTTTACTTTCACCAGAATGTGTTGAAAAATTTCCATTGGTGCATTAAAGAGGCTTGCTAAGGCCTATATCAGATCACTGTCCAATAATGTTAGAGATGGATATGGAGGATTGGGGACCTTGTCCTTTTAGATTTGAGCTTGGTTGGTTGGAGGTATAGGGGTTTTCGGAATTGGTGGCTCAATGGTGGTTATCTTTCTCGATTCAGGGGGGTGCAGGCTTCGCTTTATTCCAGAAATTAAAGATGTCGGAAAGAAAAATAAATGTGGAAGAAAGAGACTTTGGGGACTTGAGAGGAGGCGGATTCAAAAATATTGCAAGAAATTCAGCTTCTAGATATAAAAGAAGAATTAGGAGAGCTATCGAAAGATGAAAGGTCATGGCGGTAAGTTTCGTGCAAAGTATAGTGCTAGATTGAGAGATGATGAAATTAGATGGAGACAAAGGTCAAGGGCTCTTTGGTTGAAAGGTGATAAAAATACAAAACTTTTTCATGCCTTGGCAAGTTCTAGAGAAAGAGTTAATAAGATCAAGTTGTTAATGGTGAAAGGGGAAAGAGTCAATGGCAAGGCAAAAGTATGTGCTTCAATAGTTCATTTCTATAAGGGTCTATTGTCGAGGGGAGAATGGAAGAGAACATTACTTGATAATCTTTCATTCGGTTCTATCTCAATAAAAGCGGCAGAATCATAGGAAAAAAAAGGCCCCTCCAAAGGAGGAAATTGAGAGAGTAGTATCAGAATTGGGAGGTAACAAAGCCCCTGGATCGGATGGTTTCTGATGCAAGATATGAAAATTAACCATGATATGCAAGATCTCAGGCTTTAGATCAAACTAATTCAGAAACATTCACATAAAATTTTCACATCCCACACAAAAGTTCAAACATTCAAGCAAGGGGAATCTGTGCGGGTCCAGGCCTACACATGTTAGGGCTAGATCAATAAAAATTATGAGCCAAACGGTACTCAAAGGGAAGTAAAACTCATCCACACATGCACAACAACCAATCCCTAATCCAAAGGATTCACCAGTTTTAGTTCAGAGAACCCTAGGATTAGAAAAGGGGCAAATAAATTGAAAGTAATGCAATCAAGGGTTAGGGTTAGGGAAAATAGGTGTGAGAGGAGTAAAATAGGCAGGAAAGCTGAACCTGGAGACAATTTTCGTGCGCGGACAGCGGGACAGGCCTTTTACACATGCGCAAGGGCCTAGCCGCACGTTTAAGGGGGCGCCAAATGCGGAAAGTGCTTCCCTGGCTCTGGTCGGCCAGGGGAGAGCTTTAAAACCTCCGAGTTTCATGGCGATCCGATGTGCGGTTTGTGCGTGGTGCTCCGCTGAAGTTTTAGCCCTCCTGCAGGGCCAGAATTTGGAATTCTACTGTAAAGAGGAAAATTGCTGCAATAAAGAACAAATTTGAATTGTATATGATTATACAAGATGAGAAGTATGGATGATAGAAGATGGAGGCGAATCGGGATAGATGTGGCTTCGCAACATGGTAGTCAGCCCTTCGAAGAAGGGAGGGCTTCGCACCCAATTGGATTTCCACAACTCAAGAACCCAGAGGAGTAGAAAAACGTAGGATTTTTTTTTATTAATCTTCAATGAATAAAAAAGCTACAAGGGGTGCCTATTTATAAGAAAACTCTATACCCCAAAACTCGCGCCATGTGCGTAACCTATTACTTGGTGATGAAATAAACAAAAATAAAAACTAATCAAAGAAATCTAAACCATCCATGATATTCTAAATAACATTAATAAGTAAAACCTAAAATATGAGATTAATCGGACTAGTGGGCCACGACTATGAGATCCCATGATGGCCTTTACTTGACTATCGGGCCCACTCCAACGAACTAAAACTCTGTCTTCTAACTAGGAGGCCCTCCCTGGATGTCGTCATCGATCTAGATCGACGGTGGGGCCCTCCTCGCGTATGTGCGTAGGGGGGCGTCGTGTGTGTGCGTGCACACGTGATGTCCCCATCAACTCTCCTCGGCTGCGAAGATTTCGCCACTGGCAATACAAAACTCTTGAACCGCTCTAGAATGTCAGGATCAAGTCTCTGAAACTCCTCCTTAGTGAGTCACGTGGTGTCTGAAGCTGGGCGTGACTTCCATTTAACTAGGTACTTCTGAAACCCGCCGTTCGATGTTGATATTATCTGATGGTCCAAAATATCCTCTATTTCATCTCTGGGTGTGGGAAGGGTAGGTATGAGAGATAGAGGCTGGGAAGATGGGTCGGGACGGGTAGGTATGAGAGGTAGAGGCTGAGAAAATAGGTCGGCAAGGGTAGGTATGGGACGTACTAGCTGGGTAAATGGGTTAGGACGGGTAGGTATGGGAGGTAGAGGCTGGGAAGATGGGTCGTGTGGGGGCCATGGATCAAGGGAAAGGTCTGGGGAATCAGGATGGTTAGGTGATAGGCTGGACAATTTATCAGTGGTCCCCTGAAATGCAACTAGATCTTCCAAATTGAATGTGGAACTAATTCCCATGGAAGGTGGAACCAGTGTTCAAATTGTCGCCGATATTATTGAAATATCGCCGATAATTTCGGTGTCGCCAGTGCAGCGACACCGAAACCCCAATATTTCGTTTCGTTTCCAGATTTCGCCGAAATCTCACCGATATTATCGATATTTTCAAAATACGGCCGATATATCGCTGTTCCCACCAACCACGGGTGGGAACTGTAGCCAACAACCCACTTCTATCGATAAAAGGGGGGGTTGTCGGCGAGAAAATCACAAAAAAACATAAGAAATACCCGTTTTTTCGCCCGAATTTGGAGGAAGATGCGGATTCAGCTGCTGTCGAGTGCAGATCGGCATTTCTGGTAAGATTTAACCCCAAAAATATCTTTTTTTCCTGTCGAAGAATCCTCTGCAAGTTGCGGAAACCGCTTGCAGGCCGAGATTTCTTCGAAAATAGAGGTTTTTTTTTTAAAAAATTTGTGATGAGGAAGAGAGATTTGCTGTTGAAAACCTCGGAGAAATCGGTGGGAAGGAATGAATTTTTGAAAATTTCGAAAGGGGAGGGGGAATTTGGGGTTTTTATCCCAAATTGGGGATCGGGAGGGCCGCGGGGTGAATGGGAATGCGTACTGGGTTACTCTGTACGCTTTTATCGTACTGAGTACACTCTGTTGGGCCCACCGAGAATGCATCTGGTCCATCCATGCGGTCCATCCATTTTTCTATATTATTTTAGGGGTTGAGACAAAAATTTAAGGGTACCAAAAGATCAAGTGGACCACACCATTGAAAACAGTTTGAATAATGACTTCCACCGTTAAAACTTTTCTAGGGCCCACAGTGATGTTTATTTCTCATCCAACCTGTTCATAAGATCACATAGACATGGATGAAGGGAAAAAACAAATAGAAGTTTGATCCAAAACTTCTGTGGCCCCCAAGATGTTTTCAACGGTAAATGTTCAATTCATACTGGTTCCTATGGTGTGGTCCACTTGATGTTTCGATAAACTTAGTTTTTAGGCTCAAGACCTAAAATTATCTGTTAAAATGGATGGACGGAGTGGATAAATTACATAAATCATGGTGGACCCATAGGTGGGCTTTGACGATGCAAGCTGTTGCATCACTTTTACCGTGCAATCTCACCACCCCACCAAGGCTTGGGCTTTGGTGCAGGCCGGTGCTATATAGGCCCCACCATGATGCATCTGTTGTATCTATGCTGTTCATTAATTTTTAAATATTATTTTAGAGCTTTACTCAAAAAATGAGGTAGATCTAAAACTCAGGTGGACCACACCACGGGAAAACAGTAGTGATTGGATATACACCATTTAAATCCTCCTAGGGCCCACTGTACTGTTTAGTTGACATCCAATCTGTTAATTAGCTCATAAAGACTCAGATGAAGGGAAAAAACAAAGATTAGGTTGTTCCAAAATCTTTATGGCACCCAAAAAGTTTATAATGGTCAAAGTTCATTCAACACTGTTTCTTTTAATGTGGTCCAATTGAGATTGGGATATACATCCTTTTTTTTTTTTTTTTTTTTTTTTTGTTTTTCTTATCATAAAATAATTTATAAAAATAGATGGACGGCATGGATGAAATACATACCTCATGGTGGGGCCCACAGAGCACGACAGGGGAAAAGTGGGCCCAACTTAGAGCGTACTGATTAAATCAGTAGGTAAGCTGATTTCTGGATTGGCTACAGATAAAAGCCGTAGCCAAAGACACCCAGAACCACAGCTCAACTCGTAGACTGAGTGGAGATACCCATTTCAACACATGGTATCGATCCCTATGTGGACCCAACCATGATGCATGTGTTGTATCCATACCACCCATTAATTTGGAGAGATTTTTTTATGGCATGAGAAAAAGAATGAGATAGATCTAAAGTTCAAGTGGACCCCACCATAGAAAACAGTGGGGATAGTGACGTCCAACGTTCAAAACTTCTTAGGGGCCACTAAAGTTTCTGATCAAGCTTGTTTTAATTGGATCTTTTGCATGTCTTAATTGTTGTAAAAGCTTGCATTTGTATTATATAAACTAATTTTGGTTACTATTTGAGTGATTTCTTACGACAATGTATACTTTTTGGCCCCCATTAAATGGAAACTTCTAATTTAATGCATTCTTTTTGCAAAATTTTCATTCCTGAATATGTAAATATGTGTATTTAGGCATGTCCTGAAGTTTCACTGAAAAATTCCACCATTTTCTCCATTTTTTTTTTCCCTTTTTCCCTGCATTTTCGGTTATCGGCGATATTATCGGCGATAACGATATTATATCTTTATGTCCGGCCAGCAAAACTTGTAGCGATACCGACAACTCGAACACTGGGTGGAACTAATTCCCATGGAAGGTGGAAGATCTACCACATACGCATTGAGACCGTTTCGTCTTATAATTTTGAATGGTCCAGCGTTACGCGCGTGTAATTTACGAACGGCTCCCTGAGGGTATCGCTCTGGCCTGATGCGTACCATCACAGAGTCCCTTACATTGAATTCCTTGAAACGTTTATGTTGGTCTGTAGAAAGTGTGTAATGTTCATTACTAGTCATGATCTTCTACTTGATTTCTTAATGCCATGAATGAATGTGATGCGCAAAAGACTCTGCAGACTCTGACGGCCTATGGGGCAATGACATAGGGACAAGATCAATAGGTTTCCTAGGTTTATAACCAGTAACGACTTCACAAAGACTTAGACCTGTGGACTTATCGACAGAACTATTAAACGCAAACTCGGCTATAGGTAGTACGGTGTCCCATGTTCTGGTATGCTCTATATCCCTTCTAGGGGGAAACTCATCTGGTAGATCATCAAGAAAGACATCACGAAACTCATCCACTACTGGAATGACCTTAGTGGGTAACTCTACACTAGCCTCTGGTGCACTCTCTCTAGCCACAAGGCTGTACATGTTGTACCACTCAAAATAGTGGTCTTGATGTCCCTCACGGGGTGGGCGCACTGGTGCACGCGCATAACTGATTCCTTGGCCACCTCCATTCATTGGTCTATCCTCCTGGCCACTTGCCTGAGATTGGGCATCTTCCCCAATGGTGGGGTTTGTCCTGGCAGAGGTCTCTAGTTGGGTAATGCGCACATCAAGTTGTTCAAAGCATTGGTCCATATGTTGTTCCCAGCGCTTATCCAAAGACTTAAACTGTTTGGTCAGCTTGTTTATTGACTCTTGCAATTGCTCCATGTCTAGTGTAGGATGCAAGCCAAAACCATGACCCGAACGTGTGGGCATACAACTGCTAACTTCATCTAAGGACTTTCTACTACGACTATATGTAACTAAATGGGACTAAATGATCCTATGACTCTATATGAGGGAAACTACGCAGTGCTACTAAAATCTAGCAATATAGTTGTCAAAATAAGGGGATAACAGAAAGTTACAGCATTGTGAATTGCTAACTTCCTGATAACAGAAATTTCAGCAACTAATATCAGGAACTACGGACTTCTAAACAACTATATATGATGAAATTGGGTGCACGATGGACTTAAACAAACTAACCTTAAACATGTAATGCATTCCCCTATAAGAACCCTAAGCTCTGATACCAAATTTGATGCAGGACATGAAAATTAACTATGATATGCAAGATCTCAGGCTTTAGATCAAACTAATTCAGAAACATTCACATAAAATTTCCACATCCCATACAAAAGTTCAAACATTCAAGCAAGGGGAATCTGTGCGGGTCCAGGCCTACACATGTTAGGGCCGGATCAATAAAAATTATGAGCAAAACGGTACTCAAAGGGAAGTGAAACTCATCCACACATGCACATCAACCAGTCTCTAATCCAAGGGATTCACCAGTTTCAGTTCAGAGAACCTATGATTAGAAAATGGGCAAGTAAATTGAAAGTAATGCAATCTAGGTTTAGGGTTAGGGAAAATAGGTATGAGAGGGGTAAAATAGGTAGGAAAGCTGAACCTGGAGACAATTTCTGCGCGCGGACAGTGGGCCAGGCCTGTCACACGTGCGCAGGGGCCTGGACGCACGTGCGAGGGGGCGCCGAATGCGGAAAGCGCTTCCTTGGCTCTGGTCGGCTAGGGGAGAGCTTCAAAACCTCCGAGTTTCGTGGCGATTCGATGTGCGGTCTGTGCGTGGTGCTCCGCCGAAGTTTCAGCCCTCCCACAGAGTCAGAATCTGGAATTCTGCTATAAAGAGGAGAACTGCTGCAATAAAGAACGGATTTGAATCGTAGATGATTATACAAGATAAGAAGTATGGATGATAGAAGATGGAGGCGAATCAGGATGGATGTGGCTTTGCACCACGGTAGTCAGCCCTTCGAAGAAGGGAAGGCTTCGCACCCAATTGGATTTCCACAACTCAAGAACTCAGAGTAAAAAATCGCAGGATTTTTTTTATTAATCTTCAATGAATAAAAAAGTTACAAGGGGTGCCTATTTATAAGAAAACCCTATACCCTAAAACTAGCGCCATGTGCGCAACCTATTACTTGGTGATGAAGTAAATAAAAATAAAAACTAATCAAAGAAATCTAAACCGTCTATGATATTCTAAATAACATTAATAAGCAAAACCTAAAATATGAGATTAATCAGACTAGTGGGCCACGATCATGAGATCCCATGATGGGCTTTACTTGACTCTCGGGCCCACTCCAATGAACCAAAACTCTGTCTTCTAACCAGGAGACCCTCCCTGGACGTCGTCATCGATCCAGATCGACGGTGGGGCCCTCCTTCTCCTTGCGTACGTGCGTAGGGGGGCAGCGTGTGTGTGCGTGCGCGTGTGATGTCCCCATCAGTTTCCCAATAACATTTTACCATAAATTCTAGAAGCTAGTAAAGAGGGATGTGTTTGGTTTTATTAATGAATTCTATAAGAAAGGAGGGATATATTGCGTTGAAGCTAGAGGCCGCATTTATTGTGGTGATTCCTATAAAAGAAGGTGATGTGTATCTTAAGGACTGTAGAGTATAGACCCATCAATCTTTTGGGAGGACCATACAAGATTTTGGCTAAAGCTCTTGTAAAAAGTTATTTTAGCATCACTAGGGGCCTTTGTCGAATGAAGATAGATAATGGATAGTGCTTTGGTGACAAATCGATGTATCAATTCTTGTAATAGAATAGGCTTGAAAGGGGTATTATGTAAGTTGGATATAGAAAAAGCGTACTGCAATGCCCTGAAAATCGGGGGTCGAGCAGGAGCTCAACTCCCGAGTTCCAACGCATCACTTATGCAACATAGATAATGATGATTAAATGTTGTTCGTGTTAGGGCATTAAACATGAATGAGATTAAGCTAAATCAGCATATCATACTCCAGAGACGATTAGATTACGCAAGCGGAAGACTATAATAGATGTATAAGATATATGAACTGTAGTAAGTCTCCGAAGTGTGATCATGTTACCAGGTTAAATATATACATGTATACTCCCAAAATGTACAAAATGAATATACATGTGTGCTCCAAAATACAATCATAACGTAATGATATTTAGTCAGCATCCCTGTAAGCCCCGCCGATCAGAACACGGTCTACATAGACCCGCCCGATAACTGCATGTAGGAGAATTCATCCTCGTCATCATAAAAGTCCAGCTCCGCTTCGTAAGCATCGCCATCATCTGTAACTATAACAGGGTTTGGTTGGTGTTTAAAACACCGTCCTAGAACGTGAGAGTGAGTGATCAACTCAGTGGAGCTATAAGGCAAAGGTTAACATGTTATCAATTCAATCAAGCAGTAATGATAAAACAATACAATCAAACATTCCTAAGTACTTTGGTGTTAATGCAAACATGATATGTATTAATGATGTATGCCCTCGCCTGCACTCCCTCTGCGATCTTCCTCTTACGGTCGCGGCATGCATCGCTTCCTCTGTGCTCAACACCAACGCCAAAGGCATATGCAATGCGGTGCATGAGCGTGATTACCGAGTTCTTATTAGACCTTTTCATACAGCAGGATTGGGAAGCTAAGGTACCTCCCTTTATATCATTTACTGTAACGCCCTAGATTTTTGCCAACCTGGAGTTAGATGTCCTTAGGCAAGGGGTAGATCCTAACCCCTTTTGAACCTCTCAAACCTCAAATCCTTTAGAAATTAGACAAGTTTAACTAAGTGCTAAACTAGATTAGCTGTGAAATCCGCTTGAATCATTTTAAATACGATCTGCAAGACCCAAAACTTGTAGAATCATCGACGCTAGGTTACCTTGAAATCTAGGATCAATCTCATTACCCAATTGCTCTCGGGAGTACATTGAAACTCCGTATCGGATCTGGACCGCACGACGAAAGTCCGAATAATACGAAGTTATATAATTAGGACCGCCTTGCTGGGCTTGACAACCATCTCGGAAATCAACTCCAGATAGTGTCCCGGGGCTATTCGTTTGAGCTCGGAGCGAAGAGTGTGAGAAAATGTGGTTTTCTTTATAAATTAAATCTAATTTAAGTAATCTGAGACTTGTCGCTTGCGGGCCTGATATAAGCAATCAGACTGTCAGAATCTGACCCAAATACACTCTCGAATCAGGAGAAATTTCATACATAGGTTAGTGTACTTGTGGCCCTGATTGAGTTTCGGTGACCGTTGAACTGAAATTGGTCCGCCACATGCGATCTGGAAACCCGACTGGAACGAAAACTTAACTTGGACCTAGATCCATGGTCAGGGAGCTTAAGTCCGACCTTTGGCTCAAGGGGGGGCTCCGGAAATGCTCCGTTGAGCTGAAACAAATGCTCTTTGGACATAACCTAAGTATACCTTGGCCCTGGGGCCATTCCCATCAGTTTTGGGCCTATATAAGGGCCTTAAGCCCTCACTCTCTCATCCCATACGAATTTGGGAAACCCTAGGAGAGAGAAGAGAGGAAAGAGAGAGAGAGAGAGAGAGAGAGAGAGAGAGAGAGAGAGAGAGAGAGAGTTGGAGTTCATCCGTGGGATTCAATCCCATCATTCCACGGGCTGAATCAGCTCTTCCGTACCGCTCTACCGGCGATACCGATCCCGTTCTTAGGTAAGAAAACCTAACCCTAATATGTTTTCAGGTTTCAGGTAGTGTAGGTTATGAAATAACTAACCCAACTCATGCTATAGGTTGATATACCCTCGTTGACGAAGCCTTAGAGTTTCTAGCGAATTCGTTACGCTTCTACGGCGTAAGGTGCGGACTTTAAACGTATAGGTTATGGTTTTCAAGGCTTTCAATGTTAGTTAATGATATATTACTGACGTGGATGCTATTGCACATGTACAAAGTGCTATCCGTTTCGTTTTTCAGATATACGTTAACTATGTTGAATGTACTGTATTCCTCGTATTTGTAGAAAATACCGTATACGTATGAAATTTGGATTTGTGCCTAACATGATTATTTACCGTGACTATATGCTTGTTATGTATGCGACAACTCCCTAGCGAAAGGACTTGCCCTAAATCACGCCACGGCCAAATATACGATATATGCGATAAAGTGTGTAGCCCAAGTGTTTGTGGAAATGAATGAATGAATATGGAACTTGGATTCATGCTTGCCATGACTATCCGTCGTGGGTGCACGCGTGTTATAAATGGGGCAATTCCCTAGTGAAAGGATTTGGCCTAATACCTATGTGATCAACATACGTCATGTATGTTGATGTATGTAGTCTAAAGTGTTTGTTGAAATGTCTGAATGAGTAAGTAGTTAGTCAATTGTAATGTGTAAGGGTGTTGAGATATGATTCTCAACTCCTTTAACTATGTGTATGCTTTCCTCCATGTACCGTATATTATAGTGTCTATTTCCCTATGTAATGCATATGTATAAATCCATGTTTAGGTTGTATTCCAACAAAGCCGTGAAGGGTGATGGGGGAGTGGTGTAACGATTCCGTGCAACAGCCCTGGCAGCCCTAAAGCGGACAATATCGGACCTTTGATTGTATGATTTGAAATCTTGATCCATTACTGCTTTAACTATCTTTTAGGATATTCTGTTGTAATTGAATGTGATTGGGGCTATTGTATAGTCCGGACAATCGGTAACCGATCCCAGATTGGTGGATGATGTTGTTTCGCCACACAGGATGTGTTCGACGAATCCGAGCCGTACTTTGGTTATCGACAGTGGTTAGGCCACACGGAGTGCTTACGCACTTCATGTCGATCAACTCGATGTGCGCTCGTGCTAGTCGAGCTCGTCAAGTAACCCGATTGACCCGATGTATGTTCACCATGTTTGGATGCTACTGCTTGAACCTAAGGTACTAAACTCACCAGTGGACACCCCGTTAACCTTGGTACCTCAATCCGCTAAGACTCATGAGCCGGGCATGGTGGTATGGGACACCGTGGTCGAGCTGTCGGCCTACGCTGGGGCGACGAGCCTCCCCGTAGTGACCAGTGAGCAACCTAGACTCGTGAGCCGAATACGGTGGTATGGGACACTATATTTGAACTGTCGGCGTATAATGTTTTGATGACGAAGCCGTGATGGGTGATGGGGGAGTGGTGTAATGATTCCGTGTAACAGCCTGACAGCCCTAGACGTGCCCTTTGTAGTGACCTCAAGCATACACTGAACCTGCGTTGAGGCGACGAGCCTTTCCGTGTAATCAGAGTATAAGCTAGGCCTACCCCATCGCAGCCTGGCTGTGGTCCCCAGTCGGGTCGGTGACGTGCCTTCGAAAATAGACTGCCAGTTGGTAGGGCGTTGGTGGTAGTGACCTAGAACCGCAACTTCGTATGAGATTTACTAGGATTGACGACCTTAGAATGGGTCATTGTTTGGGTATTGATATAAGGGAGGTACCTTAGTTTCCCAACCCTGCTGTATGAAAAGGACTAATAAGAACTTGGTAATCATATGCATGCACCGCATTACGCGTGCGTTCAGGCGTAGCAGGTCAAGCACTGAGGCAGTGTTGTTCATGCGCGAACGTGAGATGAAGTCGCTGAGGGAGCGTAGGCGAGGGCATGCAGCATACATTCATACCATTCTTGCATTGACAAGAGTACTTAGGGATGTGTGATTTACTGCTTTATCATTACTGCTTGATTGAATTGATAACATGCTAACCATTGCTTTATTGTTCCATTGAGTTGATCACTCACTCCCACGTTACGGGACGGTGTTTTAAACACCAGCCAGACCCTGTTTGAGTTTCAGATGATGGCGATGCTTGCGAAGCGGAGCCGGACTTTTATGATGATGAGGAGGGTTTCTCTTTTATGCAGCTATCAAGCGGGTCGATGTAGACCATCTTCTGATCGACGGGGTTACAGGGTTGCTGATTAGCGGCCATTACACTTTAGTTGCTCTTTTGGAACACCCTTGTATATTCATTTTGTCCATTTTTTTGAGTATACATGGATATATTTAACCTGGTAACATGTTCACACTTTGGAGACTTACAACAGTTTATATATGTTACATATCTATCATAGTCTTCCGCTGACGTAATTTAACTGTCTCTGGAGTATGATATGTTGTTTTGGCTTAATCCCATTCATCCTTAATGTACTAGCACGGACAACATTCAATCATCATTATTTATGTTGCATAAGTGATGCATTGGAACTCGGGAGTTGAGTTTATGCATGACCCCCGATTTTCAGGGCGTTATATTTACCCAAACAATGATCTATCTAGGGTCGTCAATCCTAGTTTATCACATACGATAGGCAAGTTCGCGAGTTTATACTGTAGGTTGCTACGAGAGGCTCGTCACCGTCAGCGTAGGCTTAATTCACACTCGAGGTCACTTCCACTAACGCCCTATCAACTGACAGTCTATTTTCGAAGGCTCGTCACCAACCCGACTGGGGACCACAGCTAGGCTGCGCCAGGGTAGGCCTATTTCATACTCGTGGTCACTCTACCAACGCCCTACCAACTGACAGTCTATTTTAGAAGGCTCGTCACCGACCCGACTGGGGACCATAGCCAGGTTACGCCAGTGTAGGCCGACAACTCGAATACAGTGTCCCATACCACCGTATTCGGCTCACGAGTTTGGGTTGCTCATTGGTCACTACGGGGAGACTCGTCGCCCCAGCGTAGGCCGACAGCTCGACCACGGTGTCCCATACCACCATGCCCGGCTCATGAGTCTTATCGGATCGTGGTACCATGGTTGAACGGGCTTCGCACTGGTAAGTTGGTACCTTAGATTCAAGCTGTAGTGTCCATACATGGTAAACACACAATAGACCAATCGGGTTACTTGACAAGTTCGATTGGTACGAGTGTACACTGAATTAGTCGACATGGTACCACTGTCGACAATCATCGTACGACTCGGATTCATCGAACTTATCTAATGTGGCGAGACTAGTTCGGCCACTCAAGCAGGAATCGTTACCGATTGCCTGGACTACGTAGTAGTCCCAACTACACTCAATTGTAATAGGCATTCAGATGTGACAGTCAAACAACATGCAACAACCAAATCGCAAACAAATCTCATTTGAGCATATTAACGAACACATAGTGCACATGTTATTCTACATAGGCATGTTATACATAAATCACAAAGTAGTAATGCACATTATATGAAGGAATCTATTTATATAGCTAAGGTAATTGAGAATCCTATCTCAACACGTTTATTAAGTGACATTCATCAAACAATTTCACGTTCAGACATTTTATCAAACACATAGAACATATCATTATACATATGAGTTTTATACATAAATCACATAGTAGCGAGATAGGTTACATAAAGGGAACTGTAACTATGGATAAGGGAATTGAGAATTCTATCTCAACACCCTCATTAAATACATTCCAACAAGCATTTCCTCATTCAGACATTTTATCAAACACTTAAGACTACACATTTTAACATACATGTATTAGACTAGTTATAACATATATCCTGGCAAGCCCTTTTACAAAGGAGTTGCCACATACACAACAAGCGTATATTCATAGTTAATAATCATGGCAAGCACAGATCCAAATTCCATAATCATTCAGACATTTTTACAAGCACTTAGACTTCACACTTCAACATATGTGACGTATGTTGGTTAGAACCGGTGTTAGGGCAAATCCTTTTACCAAGGAGTTGTCACACGTATAACAACCATATATTCACGATGAATAATCATGGCAAGTACGAATCCAAATTCCATACTCATTCGATCGTATCAACAAACACACGGAATACACTATATTCAACATATTTCATATATATGTGTAAAGCGCAGGAAACATCGTATCTAAGCATGTGATAGCAATCAAGTCAGTCATAAATCATTAACTGACATTGACAGCCTTGAAAACCATAACCTACACGTTTATAGTCCGCACCTTTCGCCGGTAGACTCGTATCGAACTCAGTTTGTACACTAAGTCTTCGTCTATGGCACAACGGCTACCTATTGCATGAAATAGGTTAGCTATTTCATCACATACTCTATTTGGATCTCTAGAACAGATTAGGGTTAGGATTTCTTACCCAAGTACGGAGTTAGAATCACCGGAATAGCGATACGATAATGGTGGTTAAGCACGTGGAATAGCGGGATTGAATCCCAGGAACAAATTCCAACTCTCTCTCTCTCTCCTTCTCTTTTCTCTCTTCTCTCTTAGGGTTTTCCAAATTCGTATGGAATGAGAGAGAGAGGGTTTAAGGGGCTTATATAGGCCCAGAACTGATGAGAATGGCCCCATGGCCATGGTATACTTAGGTTATAGCCAAATAATGACTGTTTTAGTCCAACGGAGCACTTCTGGTGGCCCCTTTTCTGCGTGCGGTCGGACTTAAGCTCCCTAACATTGGATCTAGGTTGAGTTAAGTTTTCGGTCCGATCGGATTTACGGATTGACCGTGACGGACCAGTTTTAGTTCAACGATCACCGGCACTCGATCAGGGCCACAAGTATACTGACATGTGTTGGAAATTTTCCCTGATCCGAGGGTGTAATTGGGTCAGATGCTGATGGTCTGAATCCTTATATTTGGCCTGCAAGCGAACGACTCAATTCACTTAAATTTGAGTTCATTTTCGAAAGGTATTCGCGTTTCTCACACGCTTCGCTCCGGGCTCAAGTTGTGCGCTTCTGGATACTATTTGGATTTGATTTCCGAGATGGTTGTCAAGCCCAGTAAGGCGGTCATAAGTATATAGCTTCGTGGTCAATGGACTTTCGACGTGTGGTCCAGGTCCGATACGAAGTTTCAAGGTGCTCTCGAGCAGTGTTCGAAATATCGGTATCGCTGTATGTATCGCACCCTTGAGATACAGATACGTATCGGTTATCGCATGGGATATATCGTTTGTATCGCATAATTTATCGCACTTTTTGGGAAACATGGGGAAACATTAAGAAAATGTTTGAAATTTTTAATGAAACTTTTAATGAGGATTGTTAAAAAAGCCATTAATACAAAATTTTAAATCATAACATTTCAAAAAAAATATGCACATAATAATTTTCCTTTGTATAGGGTCCTAAGCTATGCGATGTTTAACTAAACTAATGCAAGTATATTTAAATTGGATGCATGATATTTATAAATATATCATAGTCATGTATGAAAATACAACTATTTGGAGATATCATTTTAGGCCATGAGAAAAAAAAATGAGTCAAATCTAAAGCTCGAGTGAACCCCACCACAGAAAATAGTGGAGAGAGTGATGCCCACTATTAAAAATTTCTAAGGGCCACAAAAGTTTTCAATCAAGCTGAAATTTGTTTTTTCCCTTCTTTCATGTCTGTCTTAACTTATAAATGGGTTGGATTTCAGATAAACATCATAGTGGACCTTTGGAAGGTTTCAACGGTGGGCGTCCCTCTCCTCACTGTTTTCTGTGGTGGGGTCCACTCCAGATTTGGATCTGACTCATTTTTTGTCTCATGCCTTAAAATAATATAAACAAATGTATGGACGGTGTAGATACACCGCATACATCATGGTGGGCCCCCAGAACTTGGTGCGTCACTTCGGTAGCCAGTCAGGCTACCCGTGTCTGGACGCGGATTGCGTACTACCCCCGCCCGTCCTTAGCTTCGAATGGGCGGTTCTGTGGGCGGGCCCACCATGATGTATCTATACATCCAAGTCGTCAATCCCTTTTCTCATATTATTTTAAGGCATGAGCACAAAAATGAGGCAGATCCAACGTTCAAGTGGACCACACCAAATAATAAGCTTAGTTGCATTAAAATGCACAAAGCATTAAGTTTTAATGCTACTGGTCGGTGCTTTGTGGGCCCCACAATAATGTATTTGTTTCATGCATTCCGTTCATCCATTTTTACGGATCATTTTAGGGATTGATAAAAAAAATTATAGGGATATAAATCGTAGGTGGATCACACCACAGGAAAACAATAATGATTGGATATCCACCATTAAAATCCTCATAAGGCCCACTGTACTGTTTATTTGACATCCAATCTGTTGATTGGGTCCTAAAGACCCAGATGAAGGGAAGAAATAAATATCAGGTTGATCCAAAGCTTTTATGGCTCCAAAAACATTTTTAATGGTCAACGCTCATTCAACACTTTTTCCTGTAATGTGGTCTACTTGAGTTGTGTATATGGTTTAATTTTGGGCTCAACATCTGAAATGATCATTAAAAACGGATGGACGGCGTGGATGGACCAGATACATTCAATGTGGGCCCAAGTGAGTTTATTGAGTACCATAAGAGCGTACTGAGTAACGCACACGTACAGATTGCATTTTCACGGAAGCGGATTGCGTACTGAGTAACTCAGCGTACTGAGTAAACTCTGTGGGGCCCACCATCATTCATGCGCTTTATCAACTCCGTACATAAGCTTTATAATATAATTTTAGGGCTTTAAACCAAAATTTAATCATATCCAGAGTTTAAGTGGACCACACCACCTGAAATAGTGAATTGAAGTCTACCGTTGAAAAGTTCTCGGGGCCCACAAAAGTTTTAGATCAAGATGATATTTGTGTTTTCCATTCATCCATGTCTGCGTGATCTTATGAACAGTTTGGATGACAAATAAACATCACCGGGGGCCTTAGAAATGTTTCAACGGTGGAAATCAATACTTCCACTGTTTCCTTTGGTATGGTGTACTTGAGCTTTTGATATAGTTCAGTTTTGGGCTCAACCCCTAAAATGACTTGGAAAAATGTATGGACGGTGTGGATAAATCACATGAATTCACAGTGGGCCCAACAGAGTTTACTCAGTACGATGAGAGTGTACGAGTAGCTCAGTAGGCGTCTCGATTTCGTTAACCCATCCGCGCGACCCCTTTCACCCATCGGTGCCCCTCTCCTTCACGAACGCATGCCTTTCGGAGCAACATTCGCGGCGAGGTTTCCTCAATCCGGCGTGATT
Organism: Magnolia officinalis; assembly: GCA_021015155.1. Taxonomy (NCBI): domain Eukaryota; kingdom Viridiplantae; phylum Streptophyta; class Magnoliopsida; order Magnoliales; family Magnoliaceae; genus Magnolia; species Magnolia officinalis. The sequence goes on from JAJHSJ010000012.1 coordinate 45,003,973, forward strand.
TCTCGCCGGAATCTCGGAAAAATTCCCACGGACGCTCTCCAATCAGCGAATGGCCCACCTCCGATCACTGATCTTCGCTGCAGCCTACAGGTACTCTTCGATTTCTCTCTCTTTTTTTTTTCTAATTCAATTTTTTTTTCCGCGCGATATCACCGATATATCAAGCGATATCGCCGATATATCAAGTGATATCGCCGATATATTGGCCGATATCTGGATTTTGGGTTTTTTGGTATCTTCCGGGGGTTATTGCGAGGGTTTCGTCTCGCAGGGGTGCGATAACGATAATATCGGCCGATATATCGACCGATAGTATCGATATTTCGAACACTGCTCCTGAGAGTAACCGAGTTTAGAGATTGATTCTAGATTTCAGGGTAAAGTAGCGTCAATGATTCTGCACGTTTTGGGTCTTGCAGATCATATTTAAAGTGATTAGTGCTAATTTCACAGGTACTCCAGTTTAGCACTAGCTAATTCTCATCTAATTTCTAAAGGATTTGGTCATGAGTGATTTCTGCCTGAGGTGATACTCGGGTCTTTGTACGGATTTTTTTCGGGACGTTACACGTACGATTATATGCATTGAGATTTTTTAGATTAAATGTTTGGTAGGATGGGTTGTGGGATGAAATGGCGTTCTTGGATATGGGAATGTGCGAGCAGTGTTCGAGTTGTAGGTATCGCTACAAGTTTCGCTGGCCGGAGATAAAGATATAATATCGTTATCGCCGATAACTGGAAATGCAAGGAAAGGGGGAAATATGGAGAAAATGGTGGAATTTTTCAGTGAAACTTCAGGACATACCTAAATACATATATTTACATATTCAGGAATGAAAAAATTGCAAAAAGAATGCATTGAATAATAAGTTTCCATTTAATGGGGGCCAAAAGGCATGCGTTGTCGTAAGAAATGACTCAAATAGTAACCAAAATGAGTTTATATAATATAAGTATAGCTAAAATATAATAATTAAAACATGTAAAAGTAAATGAATTAAAAAAGTTTCTGGATAGCTTTGAGACAATGCTGCTTTTCACTTCCCTCGTCCGGATGGCTTGGATAGTACAATTGTTGTTGTTAAACAACCAACATCAAATGGGCCACTGCCATGAAAAAAGGAAAAAAAAAAACTAATCCAAAACTTCTGTGGCCCCATGAATGTTTCAATGGTGGAGGTTTAATTTGCATTATTTCCGGTCATGTGACCCACTTGAGTTTTGGATATGCCTCATTTTTGGGCCCATGTCCTAACATGATCTAGAAAATAGATGGGATCACAAATATCAGGGTGGGTCCACCTACCATTCACGGCAAGCCCTTCTTTGAAGGCTGTGTAGGAGGTGGATTGCAGACTAAGCAACTCTTAACATACTGAGTAAACTCCATGGGGTCCACCGTGATTTATGTATTTTATCCACTCCGTCCATCCATTTTACCAAACAATTTTAGGGCTTTATTCCAAAAATGAAGCATATCCAAAGCTCAAGTGGACCACACCATAGGAAACAGTGTGAATCAAACGTCTATCATTAAAACATTCTTGATGGTCATAGAAGTTTTAAATGAAGCTGATATTTGTATTTTCCATTCATCTGTGTCTTTGTGATCTTATGAATAGGTTGGATAACAAATAAACATCACTGTGGGCCCTAAAAAGGTTTCAACGTTGGAAATCATCATTCTCACGATTTCCTGAGGTGTGGCCCAATTGAGCTTTGATATGCTTCAATTTTCGGCTCAACCCCTAAAATGAGCCCGAAAAATGGATGGACGACGTGGATAAAGCACATACATTCACGGTGGGCCCAACATAGTTTACCCAGTACATTCAAACCGCATGATAACCTGGTACCGGTGGGATTTCTTTACGGTCCATTATTGGGTGTGTAACGCCCTGAAAATCGGGGGTCAAGCAGGAGCCCAACTCCTGAGTTCCAAAACATCACTTATGCAACATATATGATGATGATTGAATGTTGTCTGTATTAGTACATTAAACATGAGTGGGATTATACCAAAACAGTATATCATACTCCAGAGGCAGTTAAATAGCGCAAGCGGAAGACTGAGAGATGTATATAAGCATATATGGAACGTATAGACCATTGCCGTCTCCAGAGTATGAATACATTGCCAGGTCAAATAATTACATGTATATTCCCAAAGTGATTAAAATGAATATATAGGTGTGTTCCAAAATTTTAAAATAACTATGTAGGAGCATGTAGTCAGTATTCCTGTAGCCTCGACAATCAGGACACGACTCACATGAACCCGCCTGATAACTGCATATAGGAGAACGCCTCCTCATCGTCCTCGAAATCTGGCTCCGCCTCGTAGGCATCGCCATCACCTGCAGCTAAGACAGAGTCTGGTTGGTGTTTAAAACATTGTCCCAGAACGTGGGAGTGAGTGATCAACTCAGTGGAGCTATAAAGCAAAGGTTAGCATGTTATCAATTCAGTCACGCAGTAATGATAAAACAATACAATCAAGCATTCCTAAGTACTCTGGTTAATGCAAGGATAATATGTATTAATGATGTATGCCCTCGCTTGCACTCCCTGCGAGCTTCATCTCAAGGTCACGGCATGCACCCCTTCCACAGTGCTCAACTCCAACGCCAAAGGCACATGCAATGCGGTACATGAACGTGATTACCGAGTTCTTATTAGACCTTTTCATACAGCAGGATTGGGAAGCTAAGGTACTTCCCTTATATCATTTCCCAAACAATGATCCATTCTAGGGTTGTCAGTCCTAGTAAATATCATACGATGTTGGGGTTGTAGGTCACTACAAAGGGCTCGTCACCTGATCAGTGTAGGCCTAGTTTATACTCTAGTCGCTACAGAAAGGCTCGTCGCCTCAACGCAGTCTCAGAGTATGCTCGAGGTCACTACAAAGGGCTCGTCACCTGGTCAGTGTAGGCTGACAGCTCGAATACAGTGTCCCATACCACCGTATTCGGCTCACGAGGCAGTGTTGCTCACTGGTCACTACGAAGAGTCTCGTTGCCCCAGCGTAGGCTGACAGCTCGACCACGGTGTCCCATACCACCATGTCCGGCTCATGAGTCTTAGCGGATCGAGGTACTAAGGTTAACGGGGTTTCCACTGGTGAGTTTGGTACCTTAGGTTCAAGCAGTAGCGTCCATACATGGTGAATTTACACCGGGCCAAACGGGTTACTTGACAAGCTCGACTAGTACGAGCATACGTCAAGTCGATCGACATGGAGCGCGTAAGCACTCCGCGTGGCCTAACCACTGCCGACAAGCAGCGTACGACTTGGATTCATCAGGCGTGTCTGTTGTGGTTAAGCAGTTCAACCACCGTTCTCAGACGATTACCGATTGCCTGGACTACATCGTAGCCCCAATCACATTCCAAACAACAACATTCACATATAGTAATCCAAATTAGCATGTGACAACTGAAATCAGATATAAATCTTACTTGAGCAATTTAACAAGCACGTACTAACATATTATCATACACAGACATTTCATTCATACAACACATAACAGTAAGATAGGTTATAAAGGATACTATAACCATAGTAAGGGAATTGAGAATCCTATCTCAACACCCTTATCACATGCATTTAAACAAGCATTTTCACATTCAGGCATTTTATCAAACACTTAGACTACACATATTACATACATGTAATAAATTAGTTTAAAATGCATTTTATGACAAGTCCTTTCACAAAGGAGTTGTCACACATACAACCATCATATATTTACATTCAATAAGCATGGCATGCACAAATCCAAATTCCACATTCATTCAGGCATTTCAACAAACACATGGAATGCATTTTAAAATCAACATAGTTACGTGTATGTGTATATACGGAAACATCGTATCTAAGCGTGTGAGATAGCAATCAAGTCAGACATAAATCATTGCTGACATTGAAAGCCTTGAAAACCATAACCTAAACATTTATAGTCCGTACCTTTCGCCAGTAGACTCGTATCCAACTCAGTTTGTATGTCAGGTCTTTGTCTACGGCACGACGACCACCTAAAACATGAAATAGGTTAGCTATTTCATCACTTACACTATTTGAAACCCTAAAACAGATTAGGGTTAGGTTTTCTTACCTAAGAACGGCGTCGGATTCGCTGGAATAGCGATACGGAAGTGGCAGTTAGGTACGTGGAGTGACGGGATCGAATCCCAGGAACAAGCTCCAACACTCTCTCTCACCTTCTCTCTCTTTCCTTCTCTTTCTTCTCTTTTCTTCACCTAGGGTTAAAAATTCGTATGTGAAGGATGAGAGAGGGTTTAAGGCCCTTATATAGGCCAAGAACTGATGGGAATGGCCCCAGGGTCATGGTATACTTAGGTTATAGCCAAATAGGGGCTATTTCGGTCCAACGGAGCACATCTGGAGGCCCCTTTTCTGTGTGCGGTCGGACTTAAGTTCCCTGACATTAGATTTAGGTTGAGTTAAGTTTTCGGTCCGATCGGATTTACAGATTGACTGCGGAGGACCAGTTTCAGTTCAATGGTCATCGTCGCTCGATCAGGGCCACGAGTACATGGATTAGTGCTGAGGAATTTCCCTGATCCGAGGGTGTATTTGGGTCAGATTCCGATGGTCTGAAAGCTTAGATTTGGCCTGCAAACGAACGTCCCAAATCACTTAAATCTGAGTTCAATTTCTAAAGGTATTCGTGTTTCTCACACACTTTGCTCTGGGCTCAAGTTGTGCGCTTCTGGATACTATCTGGATTTGATTTCCGAGATGGTTGTCAAGCCCAGTAAGGCGGTCATAAGTGTATAGTTTTGTGGTCAACGGACTTTTGACGCGCGGTCCAAGTCCGATACGAAGTTTCAATGCGCTCCCGAGAGCAACTGGGTTTAGAGATTGATCCTAGGTTTCAGGGTAATGTAGCGTTAACGATTTTACAAGTTTTGGGTCTTGCAGTTCGTATTGAAAGTGATTCAAGGTAATTTTGCAGATTATTTAGTTTAGTACTTAACTAAATCATGCCCTAATTACGACAAAATAAGGTCTTAGGGCAGTTCTACGTCCCTGTTTGGCATTTTTAATTAGTATATTATTTTAATTATTTTTGTAGTAGTTCATCATTAAGTTTACTTCATCTCCACCAAATTTCATTAGATGTCGTGTTGTAGAAAAATTCTAAAAATTCTAGAAGTAACAGTTATTCAAACTAATAACTTTTGCACAGTTGTCAGATCGGCCTGGATTAAACTATATTAAGAATTTTATTATATTTTTCACTTATTTTTATATGAAACTAGACTTATCAAGCTTCAATCTGGCTTTTGAATCACCTAAATCGGAGTTATAACGAGGGAGATATGACTTTTCAAAGTCGGACGAAAATTTGTAGAAAACGGGGCAGCAAACGGGCCACCCCGCCTGCTGTGGCCCGCTTGGATGCATCTCCGATTCGGGGATGCCATCCTCAGTCGTTGGATAGTTGGGGATGCCTCCCCAATTCGGAGATGCTATCCCCCCCCCCCGGGGACATCGGATGTGCGCAGGACCCACCTCGGATCCCTCCGATTTGCGTCGTTTGGGCCCCCAAGTCTATTTGATGTGGTTTCGCCACCTGATATTTGAAATGGGTGTATTTTTCAATCTGGAATGAGTTACGTGACGTGCAATATATGATTTTGGGGTAGGAGAAGCTGCTCTATCCAAATAACTTATTTATTTCGTGAGATTTCAAAAGGTTAATGGTCAAAAGACTTTTATTTATGTATTTACCATTTATAGTAAGTTTTAGTTTAAGTCTTGTTCTTCATCATTTAAACTTTAGGATTAGTGTCTAATGTGAAAGTACTTAGAAAAATTTGAAGGACAAGGTGGTGAAAGGTGAGATTTTTAAGGAAATGGGTCGAAAAGGGGATTTGAGACTTTGGGATTTGAGTTCTAAGGAGTTAATAAGGGGTTAGGATCGACCCATTGCCTAAGGACGTCTAACTCCAGGTTGGTAAAAATCCAGGGCATTACAGGGTGGGACCCTGGCCATGGGGCTACATCAATAATATAAGATATATATCTACACCGTCCATTCATTCTGGCAGATTATTTTAGGGCATAGGCCGCAAAATCAGTCAGATCCAATTCTGAGGTGGACCACACCATAGAAAATAGTGGTCATTGAATGGCCACCATTAAAAACTTCTTGGGGCCCAAAAGTTTTGATCATCAGCCTGATATTTGTGTTTTCCCTTCATTCAGGTCTGTGAACCTAATGAAGTGGTTGGGTGGAAAATAAAAAGTACGATGGGCCTTAAAATTTTTTTAAATGCCAAGCGTTCAATCACATTGTTTCCCGTGGTGTGGTCCACCTGAAATGTGGATCTAACTCATTTTTTAGCTCATTTCATAAAATGAGTGTCCAAAATAGATGGACGGAGCAGATAAAATACGTTACATCATAGTGGGCCAACAATACCGTAAGTAGCTACGACTCACGACTGCAACATGAGCATCATCAGCGTCCGAAAAGAAGGGACGCAGATTAGATACTGACAGGTTGAGTAGCGAGTGGGCTATTGAAGTGACGTCACTAAGTTCTGTGGGCCCCACTATGATGTATGTGTTGTATCCACACTATCCATCCATTTTGAGATATCATTTTAGGGCATGAACCAAAGAATGAGGCAGATAAAAAGTTGTAGTGAACCCCACCACTGAAAACAATAGGGAAAGTGATTCCCACCGTTGAAACTATCCTAAGGCCCACCATAATGTTTATTTGAAATCCAACCTGTTCAAAAGTTCCAAAAGACATGAAATAAGGGAAAACACAAATATCAGTTGATCTAAAACTTTTGTGGCCTTCAGAAGTTTTTAATGGTGGGCGTCACTGTCCCCACTGTTTTCTGTGCTGGGGTCCACTGGAGCTTTGGATTTAACTCATTCTTTGGATATTGTCCTAAAATGATATCTACAAATGGATGGAAGGTGTGGATACAAAACATACATCATGGTGGGGCCCACGGAACTTGGTGACGTCACTTCAATAGCGAGTCTAGCTACTCAAACTATCAGTAGCTAATCTACGCTTGAAAAAAAGGGGTTTGATGCCATTTTCGAAAGGGGAATAGGGTTTCCCGTTTCTATTTGGAACCCAAATCCCAATCTAAGGGTTTCCATTTCGAACCCAAATCTCCAAATCGAACCAAAATTCCCAAGAGATCGCAGATTATTCGCCGGAATTCTCGTTGATTTTGAAAATTTTCATCCATTCGAAGAAAAAAAGGAAAAGGGGAGGTTTTTTCGTACCTGCGGAAGACCGAAACACAACTGTTGTCGATCGATTGATTAGCCCACCAAATTCTTCTTCCGATAACGCGTACCTCTTCTACTGGTACCGAAATCACCTTCTTACAAATTTTAATATTTTTTATTTTATTTTTTCTCATTTACGATGCTCTCCCCAAAATTTCTAATACTGCCTTTTTATTAGCGAAATGGAGTTAGGTAGCTACAACGAATTTGTCGCCCGACAACTCTTATTATTGCGAAAACTCTAAAAAATCGTTGATAATTTGCCGAAAACTGGTAGAGAAACGAAAAAAGGGGTTTTCAGTGTCGCAACGCTGGTGACATCAATATTATCGTCGATATTATCGACTTTTCGCCGATAACTTAAACACTGTGTGCGAGCTCCACAAAATACTTAGTCTTGGTCAATGGATTTTCGAATGACTTTTTCTCTACTACTAGGGGATTGTAGCAAGGGGGACCCCCTTTCCCTATATCTGTTTGTGGTAGTTATGGAGGCTTTGAGTAGGATGTTGGATAAAGGGTAGAGGTGGGTTTAGTGAAAGGATTTGGGGTGAATAGCTCGAAATTCCAAATTTCTTACTTGCAGCATGCAGATGATGCACTTATATTTTGTGAGGCAGATGCTTGAAAAGTGAAAAACTTTGTTCGATAATAACTACTTTTGAGGCAGTATTGGGGCTTAAGGTGAACATTAGAATGAGCGAGATTTTTGGGGTGAATATTTCTAAGGAAGAGGTGGGGGATTGTGCTAAGATATTTGGATGTAGGGAGGGATCTTTCCCATCTACATACCTTGGTCTTCCTTTATGTATTGGAAGACCGGCGAAACATTTACGAGACAAAGTGATTGAAAGATTTGAGAGGAAGTTGACTTAATGGAAATCTTGACACTTACCTTTGGGTGGAAGAATAACTCTGATAATGGCCGTAATGTTGAATCTTGCAGTCTACTATATGTCGCTGTTCAAATGTCCAAGGTTGGTATTGAAAAAATTGGAAAAAATTAGACGGGATTTTCTGTGGAAGGGAGCAGAAGATAAGCACAAGTTTCATTCTCATGAAGTGGGAAGATGTTTGTAAACCTTGGGATCAAGGGGGAGCCAGATTAAGATGTTTGGAGGTCATGAATTTAGCTTTGCTAGGAAAACGGGTTTTGAGGTTAGGGTTGGAAGAGGGTCTTAATGCAGAAAGGTGGTAGGTAGAAAATATGGGGTGTAAGAAAGGGGTAGGTGGATGAGGTAGTCATTGTTATATAGGTCATCATATATCTGGAAATTTGTGGCATTGATAAAAAGTAAAGTTTGGGAAGGGTTAGGTTTCTGTTTGGGAGTTGGGAAGCAAATTAGGTTTGGGGATAAAAAAATAAGCGAACTTTTCCCTCATTTAGCGAGGATTGCGGTCAAGGCAAATCTGACGGTAGATAGATGCTTTTCCATCCAAGGAGAAATATTTTTGTGGGCGTCGCTATACAAAAGGAATTTAGAGTATGAATAAATTAGAGAATTTGCCAGTCTTATTGTGTTCTTATCCAGGATAAGTCGATGTTATTAGAAGCAGATTCGATGAAATGGATGAAAGATAAATCTGGTAAGTTTTCAGTGAAATTCTTCTACAAGTTGTTAAGTGGGATTGGAAGAAACATTAAATAGCATAAATACCTTAACATTTGCAATTACACAAGAATGATGAATCAATTCCATAATAACTTTTGGTATGATCCTTTTTGTAAGTATTCCAGGGTAGAGCACTTGTGTGTGCTGATCCTTTTAAGGGATGACCTAAGGCAGAGCACCTGTGTTCATCCTTCTAGGGGATAAGCCTTGCCATCGGTGTTGATCCTTTCAGGGAATGACCTTGGGTGAAGCACCCATGAATGAACTTTTAGGGTAAAACCAAGTCGGAGCACCCGTGTGTATGTATCTTTAGGGAATCACCCAGGGTAGAGCACCCGTGCTAATCCTTTTGAGAATGACCCTAGGTAGAGCATCGGTGCAGTGGTGACCATTTTTGGGAATGACCTTGGGCAGAGCACTCGTGCAACAAGGTATTCTGTAACAGTAATGGTGGCCGTAATAGTGACCACTGCTACCTTTACGATATGGGTCATAATGGTTGTTATGGCCCTGTAACGACTGTTACTGTTTCTTTTTTTTTTTTTTTTAATTGAAAAATAAAATTGAAAAACCTTTATTTACTTCGTAACGTTGAAAAACCTATATTAGCCTCATAACAGACCATTACGGGGTTGTTATGACCTTTACATGGGACGTAACGGGTCATTAACCGTAGTTACGGGTCATTTTTTTCCATAACGGCTGTTATGGCCGTTACGATCCTATAATGTGTAACGGTTGCCAAGTTATCTTTACGTCCCCATAACGGCCTTACGGCACATCATGCTGTGCAACGCTGATCCTTTTGGGAATTACCCTGGGCAGAGCACCCGTGCTTTCAGTTTCCGTTCTTATTTACTTACAACAAAGAAATAATGAAATCACAGTTTTACCATCACACGATCTATCATCGATTCCACACAACTTTAAGTGTGTACATAAAAGTAAGATCATATCTATATTCGAATCCATGATTAATACAAAATTCAAACGGCAAAAATAAAAGATTCAATGTAAAATGACAGCATGTTTAAGTATAGACTAAAATCAAGGCAACTCAATTCATTACAAGTAAAAATGAAGGACCATGCACCATAGTTGTATAAACATGGAATTGACAAAATAAGGAAGGATCACCCACCTGGATACATGTGCAAGGGATTGAGCTGTGGTTGGAAATACGTGCGCAGGCTCAGGGTTCGGTTCCAAATACACAGTTGGATTCAGTTACACAAAATCTGATTCGTTAGGTGTTTTAATGCAAATAGGTGGAGACCTCTACATGTAATTACATGTTGATTTGTCAGATTCTAGTCTAGGGTTTCTGGTTCTCAGGACCAAAATACAACAAAAACATGTTGACTCAGTGAGTCAACTCAATGAGTCCTAGGTTAAACTACATTTCATGATCTTTTTTTTTTCGAATCGAAACAACTAGAATTGGGGCTTACCTATTGAAGATTGCATATGGGGCTTCACTTAGCCCTGATTTCAACTCGGTTACAAAGACTTAGCGGGTCAACTCACTGAGTCGACTCGATCGGTTCTTCTTTTCCTCCTCTTTCTTTTCTTTCTTTTCTTCTTCTTTTCTCTTCCTTCTCCTCTCATTTCCTCTAACTTAGAACGTCCAACAACTAGACTGACTCAACGACACAGCGAGTCACGACTTGCTAGGTCTGCTCTCTCTTCTCATCTCTTTCTTATTTTATTTTATTTTTTCCCCTCTCTCTCTCTCTCTCTCTCTCTCTCTCTCTCTTCCGTTTTCTTCTAGTTTCTACTACTTTTTTTCCCTCCAAATCACATCCAACCCTGGCACTGGAAGGGCTTCGATGCTCGACTCGAGCCACCCTGATCTCTCGGTTAAGATCTCTATTTGCTGTGTTTTCTGTTGTGAGATAGCTCTCGTTGGGAGGGGTTTTATAAGGTTATTGGTTCCGGAATCTGAGTTAAGGAGTTTTTCATCGAGTTTGCACATGGTGTGTTTGCGAACGAAGTTGTTGGTAACGATCTGGTTTTTAAGTTTTACACATTAGTGTGAGTCATTCTTACTGACCGTTGATTGGTAGTGTTTAGATGGGCCTTAAAATGATGGTTTTTCAATCTTGACACAAGGTTTATACAATATTCATGCGATGGGTTCTTGATCTGGAAGATGGAGCGTTGATGGTGGATCTTGACCTGGTACAAATCTCGACATTCTAAAGCTTCTGGATGGCTCAAATTTGTCCAAGGGAACTTAGGGAATCATGGAATTGAAGGTTGGGATTAGTTTTCTCGGTGGGTTTTGGACCTGAAGAGTGTGGTTGAAAACGTTCAATAACCGAAGACACTGAGAAGAACATGGGAAAGAGGGAGATTTGATTGGCTCACAACGAAGGGAGTGAGTTCGTGTAATGTAAACCGTTAGATGAAGATCGAAATCTTAGAATTTGAATGGCTTAGATTAAGAGCTGGTGCGTTTGAGGAGGTTGTGTTGCTCATAGACACGGAAAGAAATCCCGTTTTGAATGGGTTTCCACAGTTGGCGTCGAGGATGTGAATGCGTTTGGAATTTGTAAGAGATAGGTGGGGTCCACTGGGATATTTGATGAAATCCATTCTGTTCATTTGGTTCCGCAGATCTTGTTAAGATAGGAGTCGAAAGATGGAACAAATGAGAAGCTCAAGTAGACCGCACGATAGAAAATTTTGAGGATGGGATACCATTTGTTAGAGGCTGATGATGAACGGTCCAGATCAATAAGGTGGGCGCTACAAATGGACGGTTGTGAGTTAGGGTTTACCGCACTTGCACGAAAGGAAAGAGAGACGTCGTCTCCTAGCTAATAGGGTAACGTGCACATGGCAACGTACGTTGCTGAATTTTATTATTATTAATATTTTCTTACATGGATGAAGTTGTGGGCTCCACTAAAGTGCTCGTGTAGAATCTAAACCGTCCACTAGGTTAGGCAGGTCCCAATAGGACATGGGCTCAGAAATAAGGTAGATCCAACTTAGATGGGCCGCACCGAAAGAGCTGATTAAAGATTTGGGATGAGTGGTCGTGTGTATAACTAAACAAACATGTGAATTGAGTATTGATAACAACATCGATGATAGCTTAGACTTGGTGTCAGTGTTGAGAATTTTAATGGGTTAGATTTGCGAATGGATTTGAATATGAACGGATGTGAAGGTTTTAAGTTGGTTTGTTATGATCAGATGATTCGCATGCAAAGTGAATGGTCGGGAAATCCTTGGTGGTGAGTAGTTGATCCTACGGCTGGATTGGTTGTTGGTTGTGTATGCGAGGTTGTATTGGGTTTCGAAGGTCGTGATGAGGTGTACGGGAGTCTAAGTGTACGTTCGTGAGCTTAAATCCATGTGTCATTCTCCTAAAGGTACGAGTTTAATGTGGAATGTGTACTAGGATACGCACTTGCGTACCTACACGAGCACACGAATTTTCGGGGTATTACATTTTACTCACCTTAACAAATTTCGTCCTTGAAATCTAATCTACCTATGACTATGTTCGAGTTGAGTGGCCTAGCGAGTATAGGTGTCGAGAGTGCAGTTGTACATATGCATATATGCATATGGACTGAAATCATATAATTATTAACTGCGTACATCATTGGTTCACACTAAACGGGTAAATCACACATGTGAATTGCCACTACTTGCATAGATTGATGGATGTATGTATGCATGGATGGATGCATGAATGCTTTGATGAATGGAAGTAAACATGTGTGTACATGTATGCATGTGCACTAAAATCTCAGGTCGTTACAGTTTTGCACAAAATTAGACTTACTAATGATGTAATATCATGATATTTGGTGCAATCAAACACAACCTTAAATATTTTATTATTTATTTTTACACTCTTATTCCTTGATATGCCTTTAGGCTTATGCAACCTCACAAAACTCGATCGCCTCTACTACCCTCTCTTCTTTAAAACCTTGCTCTTGACCCATTCATGTAGTATGTTTTCAGAACAATAATTTTTGGTGAAGGTGGCAGAGGAAACTCCTCTTCTCAGCAGCTCAAGTTGTCACTTGTAACAAATGTTTACCGTATCGTTATTGCATTATGTATTGCACCCGTGGGATACAGATACATGTTGGTTATCGCATGGGATATATTAGTTGTATAACGTAATTTATCGCACTCTATGGGAACATTAGGAAATTGGTTGATTTTTTCATTGAAACTTCAGGGATTATTAAAAAAAAAGACATTAATACACATTTTAAAATCATAACATCACAAAAAACAAATGCACATAATAGGTTTTCTTTATATAGAGTCTTAAGCTATGCGCTGTCTGACCGAATTATGCAACTGTATTCAAAGTCAATTCATAAAACTTAAAAATGTAAGAAGATATTTATGTAAACACAACTAATATATTCAAAAGCAAAAGAAGTAGAAAATTAGAAATATACCTATGAATGATGTGTGTGGCTGTGGCTCAGACCCACATAGAGCTATGCGATGGCTCTCAAAATCATCATCTCCATCTCGACGGGGCTAAGAATCGTATTGTTGCTCCACAAATCGACAATATTGTGCTCATGTCATAGTAGAATGGTACTAGTGAAGATATATCCATACTGCTGGGGTGCTGGCCATATCTAGACTTTGGATATCCTTACCCATATGTGGAAGTGAACTCCTGACTGTAGTCGAAAAACGATGTGTCATAATTGCTGGAGTTGCTTGCTGCATATCAACTAGGTCCGTATCCATATCCATATTGTGGCACAAAACTCTAGCTACCCTCGTGTCCGTGATCCATATCCATACCGTGGCATAAAACTCGAGCTACCCTCCCTTGTCCGTGATCCAAAAGTAGAGCTACCCCACTTCTCACCAACGCTTGTGTCCCTCAAACACTGCCAATAATTGCTCTAAATCTGTTAGCTTCTGGGTTTGCTTCTTCTTTAGTAGCTTCTTATGTGTGTATGCTTTATTAATGACAAGGCGGGGGTGTGGTTCTCCTGGGCGAGACTCATGTTTAGTGTCCTGGGTGGCATGATCAAATTCCCTCCCTAGTGAATGGGCTAAGAAGGCTCTAAAATTGACTCCTAGAATGAATCTTGTTGTCGCTGCCCCCATTCTCGTCGCTATGTCGCCATTGTCATCATCGTCACCATCATCACCATCATCACCATCGTCGCCATCATCAACGCTATACCCACCACCTGCATTGCTCTCTGTCTTGCTCTGAGTGTCGGACAAGGTCTCGCCATCACCATACCCACCACCTGCATTGCTCTCTGTCTTGCTCTGAGTGTCGGATAAGGTCTCGCCACCACATGTCCCATGTGATAGTGAGTGCTGTGGGCTGCCCTTTGATAGTCAATTGGTCAAAAGTTTCGGGAGGAGATCTAGCTTGCTTTACATGAGCTTCAACATTAATCCCACGTGATGTTGCTTCCTCCGCTAGATGCAGCTCTGGTCATCCATCTAAAGTGTACAAGTCATCTGACTCAACCCACTCTTAAAGTGGGTCCTCTATATCCTCTTCAACATATGCATGCTCACAGATCATCATCAAGTCCAATGGGTCCTGTGCTTTTCTTCTTTCTTCTATGATTAGCAACCTTTCTCATAGCTTCATGTTGTAGTGACAATATATTAGTTTCTGAAGCCTTTTGTATCCCAATCTGTTGTGCTTGTTCGTGTTAATGAGAAAGGTGTACCAATTCCTTTCACAGGGTGAGGAGGACAATGTTTGTGCGAGCACACCGACAGTTAGTGGCTGCAAAATCTCGCAATCACTCCCATATATGGCCCACCATTCGCCTACGAAATATATAATTTTTTCCCATTTGTTTCAAATTTACTACTAAAATATGAAAACTAACTTTAAGTTGTAAGAGGTAAGTAATGTAGCAATTCACATGCCATCATTTGGCTCCTCGCCCTTTGTACGGCCTCACATCCAAACATTCCAACAACATTAGGGAATTGAACAATCTGTTGATGTCATTTAACATTAAGTATGAGTTTGAAAGTTTTGATGAAGTTAAAGAGTGAAGAACATGAAGAGGAACACATTATCCATTCTGGTATTTGCACGTCGGACCAGCCAGATCGCCGTATATGGCCACTCGATTGGACCGGTTGTTACTTAGTTAAGTCAGGTTGGACGGTATGCAGATCTGTTGGGTAGGTTTTTGACTGGGCCAAGCAACTCTGGCATCAGAATCTCCCCAAAAAAATCTCTATTTTCACTTGGAGGTTATTTCACCGGGCCGTCCCCACGGATGATAGGATTCAGGCAAGGGTATCTCCCTGGCTTCTAAGTGCTTGTGCTGCGTCGGTGAGACAAATTTCTCTCCTCAGCCGGAGACGTTGGACCATCTTTTCTACTCTGGGGCGATTGCCACCACCGTTTGGATAGAGTTCATGAATATTTTCGATATCCACCTGTCTTCCCCTTTTTCAACTGCAGATCTCTTCTTTTCATGGTGGAATTCCTCTCAGTCTGGTAGAAAATCTCATCTTATTTATCGCTTAACTCCGTGCATCATTGTTTGGGAACTATGGAAGATGAGAAATTCAGCCAAGTTTGATGGGACTGTCCCTTCTAGCAATAAGGTTATCAGCAATGTCAAATGGCTGCTACGAAGGATGTTCCAGGGTACCCATGTTCCGAACCAGATCGCTCTTCACCTTCGTCTTTGTCACAGACCCACTGCGCCTCCTTCAAGTTTTGCTGTTAAGTGGTCTAGACCACAAGTAGACCGGGTGAAAGTTAACATTGATGGGGCTGCAGCTGGTAATCCCGACCCGAGTGGGGGAGGGGGCATTTCCAGAAATGCCAACGGAAACCTTATTTTTGCGTTTTACTCGGGCTACGGACAAGCTTCAAATAACAGAGCCGAACTTCGTGCTCTCCATGATGCGATGCAACTTAGTATAGAACGGGGTCTGCAGGATGTGCTCATTGAGTCAGATTCTTCCTTTGTGGTGGATGCCTTCAAGGGAAAGTCGGTCCTTCACTGGAAGTGGGATTATTGGATATCGAGAATAAATAATCTGAAAAAGGAAGGTCATTTCTATATTTCTCATATTCCCCGGGAAATCAATGGGCCGGCTGATGGGCTTGCTCGATTGGGAGCGGCCAATTAGGGATTTTTCAGGGCGGATAGGTGGTCGGACCTCCCTAGGCTGATCAGGGGGCTCTGTTTCCTCGATAGAGCGGGTATTGGAGCTTTAAGGGAGATTTAATTTCTGACTTATCTTTCTTCGTTCTTTGTATAGCCACACGATAGGCGATACAGGGCATCTTTTTGTTTGCCCGTGTGCGCCCGAAAGCCTTTTCCTGTAACTTTGTTGATGATTATGAATGGATGATTTTCTTTAAAAATAAAAATAAAAAAATGAAGTGGCCTTTCCCCGGACAGTTGGGAAGTTACTTATCACATACCTCATGCACAACCCTCTTCAAGGTATTGTCTTTATAGAGTCGATAGTTGTAGTGGTACTTGGGATTCATGAAGTATGCTGAAACTTAACACTGCAAATATTCACATATCAGTACAATAAAATAGCCATACATGCTATGCGAAGAACTGAGTACTAAAGCATATAGGCAACAAAAAATAAATCATGTAAGACTACTTGCTAGTTTGATGAAGTGGGTTCAAAAGGGTTCTTTCCCAACGGTCATCGATTATTGCATGCACCCACTCATATGCTTTGGGGGCTTTAGCCTGGATGGCTTCTTTCATTAGCTGCATGGATGCATACGAGGATCCCATCGACGAATATGTCTCATTTTGCATTGCCCTTGGCACTACATATATGGGCTCCAAAATACCCACAACATCGTGCACGTGATCCTAGAATACGCTTCTCAATTCTCCAAGCTACTCTCTTCCCACTCTGATTCCAATTCGCATACTATCCAGAGCTAAAAAGTTCTTGCAGAGTCCCTGCCTATGTTTTAGGAGGCTATTTAGGGCGATGTAATTTGTGGAAAACCTTGTTGCTGCGGGCCACGCTATATCCGTACCACACCTCGTGTACATCTCGGATGGTAACCTAATGTGGTTGTAGATGAAAGTTGTGATCAACCGTGAATCAGTAATAATAGCCTTAACTGAAGGCCTATCCTTTATCGCCTCCAACATGAGATCTATGTAATGGGCTGTACAAGGGCTCCGGTACATATAGTACTTTATTATCTCCTTCCTCGCCTTCACAAATGCACTCTCATTGTTCGTAACAAATTGCATGATGTTCTTACAACGTCTTTTATGACATCATTCACTCTCATTATTCTTAACAAATTGCATGATTTTTTGGTCACAGCAAATTTACCTATATGGTTCGGGACCGAGGTGACTTGCCAGCTTTTAGGTGCTAAACATTCAAATTTCATATGGCCGACATCCCCACATGCATGGCACATGGGAGAGGCTCTAGGTCTACTACTAGAGGCTGATGAGTCCTTTTGGATTATCACGGGGATAGAGGTTGTAACATGAATATTCCTATTATTTCTAAGACCTCTTTTGTCCCCATAAGGTTTGCCTAAAGATGTTCTTAGTAGATATTGTTCTCGGGCAACCTTAACATCAACAAGATAAGGTTCAAGTTGGCTAACTTAAAGTTTCAGGTCTTGATTTTCGGATTTTACCGTATTGATTTCTAATTCAAGACCCGAATCCCTAAAGTCTCATCAAGGCCAAACTTAAGATTTTCTTGTATTTGAATCGGAGAGAGATTTTAAGATTCAACTTATTTTAATCGGTTAGCCAATTGAATCTTTTCATCCTTTACCAAACCCAACGTTTTTATCATTTTCATGCTTTTCTTGAAAAGTTGGTCGTAGGCATCTTGCAAATCGACTTCTCCATCCTTATCATTGATGAAACTTCCATTCCAGTCTCGCACCGTTTTCATGTCCCGCATCAATCATCTTCTTAACCATTGGAGGAGGATGTCTCTTCTTCATCCTAGGTGTTATGGTCAGATACTTCTCCCATGTCTTTAGTCATAGGGAGATTAGAGGTGTTGGAGATCATTAAGTTTTGCATTGATCCAAGGTCTCCACCACTATGGGATTTTTTGGAATTTGATTTAAAATCCTCGGACTTATCCCATTTTGCTGCCATATTCTTTCCTTTGATTTTTAAAACGTTCGGACATGAAGAAGCAACATGACCATAACCCTTGCAAATGTGACAACGGGTTTCTTTTGATGTTTTGAAAGATTTACTTATATGTATAGAGTCAAAAGATGTACCCTCCATGTCACAACAACCTCTATTGTTAGACATGATTCTAAAGCTCTTTTTTTGGATCTTACTTTAAATGGTTTGATGGGGATATCTCGCGCACACGCATGCCCCCCTTACGTATGTACGTAAGGAGGAGGGCCCCACTTTCGATCTGAATTGATGACGACATTCATAGAGGGCCTCCTAGTTAGAGGACCGTGTTTTGGTTCCTTGGGGTGGACCCGATCATCATGTGGATCCTATCATTGGATCTCATGATCGTGGCCCACTACCCTAGGTGACCTATGACTTTGAGTTTTGCTTATTACCGTTATTAGGAACATCATGAACGGTTTAGATTGCATTGATTGCATTGATTAGTCGTGCGAAGCCACACCCATCCCAAATCGCCCCCATCTCCTACCTCTCCATATTCCTCAGCTCCTACAACCATCCCCTCATCAAATCCACCCACGTTTGCAGCTAATATTTCCCTACAGCAGATTTCTAGAATCTGGCCCTACAGGAGGGCTGAAACTTCGGCGGAACACCGTGTTCAAACCGATCATTCGTTTGGCCAGAAATTTGGAGGGAAGGTGGCCCATCCCTGGCCGACCAGGCCCTAGCTGGCCGATTCCAAATTCGTGGGCCCCACACACGTGCGGGCCGCCATCCACACGTGCGTTAGGCCGGTTTGCTGTCCACACGTGCAGGCGGATCACAGGTTCCCTCTCGTCTCTATTTCACTCCTCTTTCACCTTGTTTCCATAACCCTAACCCTAGATCATCTCAATTCCCAAGTTCTATTCCACTTTTGAAACCCTAGGTTTTTTCGAATTGAATCGTGAGAATCCCTTGGATTGGGAAATAATCCTTTGCATGTGTGGATGAATCTACTATCCTTTGAGCATTGTTTGGTTTATAATTTTTAATTGATTCAGCCCTAAGATGTGTAGGCTTGGACCCTCGTAGATTCCCCTTGTTGAATGTTCGACTTTATGTGGGATGTGGAATTATTGTGATTGTTTCTAAATTGATCTAAAGCTTAAAATCTTGCACATGATATCTTATTTTCATGTCCTGCATCAAATTTGGTATCAAAGCTTGGGTTCTTATAGGGGAATGCATTGCATGTTTAGGGTTTAGTCTACTCGCGTTTATTTTGCATTTAATTTCATTATGTAGGGTTGTTTAGGACCCATCATTCACAACATAGACTGTTGAATTTTCTATCGTGAGAAATGTCCCAATTTTCATTGCTGAATTTTCTGTTAACAAACTGTTTGGACAGTTATGTTGCTGGAATTTTAGGAGCGTTGCGTGGTTTCCCTCATATAGAGTCCTATTGTAGCATTTAGTCACATTTAGACGCATATAGTTGCATTAGAGGACCTTTGAGTTGAGTGGGTAGTTGTATGCCCACACGTACTGGTCCCGGTTTTGTGTTGCACCCTACACTAAACATGGAGCAATTATAAGAGTCAATGGACAACATAACCCAGCAGTTTGAGTCTTTGGGTAGGCGCTTGGAACAACATATTGACCAATGCTGGGATCAACTTAATGTGTGCGTTGCCCAACTAGAGACCTCTGCTTAGGCAAACCCCGCCATTAGGGAAGATGCCCAATCTCAAGCAGGTGGTCAGGAGGATAGACAAGGGAATGAGGGTGGCCAAAGAAACAGACATGGGCGCGCACCCGTGCACCCACTCCGCGAGAGGCATCATGATCATTATGACCCAGATGCGCAACTCCTCAAGGGAGTTAGAGTAGAGGCCCCTACGTTTAATGGCCACTTGGGCTCTAAAGCTTTTCTATATTGGTTGGCGGATATGGACCACTATTTTGAGCGGTACGACATGTCGGACGCTCATTGTAACGCCCTAAAAATCGGGGGTTGAGCTTAGGCCTAACTCCTGAGTTCTAACGCTTCACTTATGCAACAAAGATAATGATGATTGAATGTTGACTGTATTAGCACATTAAACATGAATGAGATCAAGCCAAACAACATATCATACTCTAGAGACGATAAATTTAAGCAAGCGGAAGACTGTGGTAGATATGTAAAACGTATAAGTAATCGTATGTCTCCAGAGTCTGATCATGTTACCAGGTCAATATATTACATATAAAATTCCAAAATGTACAAAATGGGCAGGGTTATCTAATCAGCATCCCTGTAACCCCCGCCGATCAGGGCACGGCTCACATGAACCCGCCTGACAACTGCATGTAGGAGAACGCATCCTCATCGACCTCGAATTGGGCTCCGCCTCGTAGGCATCGCCATGACCTGTAACTAAGATAGAGTCTGGTTGGTGTTTAAAAACACCGTCCCAGAACGTGGGAGTGAGTGATCAACTCAGTGGGGCTATAAAGCAAAGGTTAACATGTTATCAATTCAGTCAAGCAGTAATGATAAAGCAGTATAACACTCATATCCTGAGTACTCTTGTTAATGCAAGAATTATATGAAATAATGATGCATGCCCTCACCTACGCTCCCTCAGCGACTTCATCTCACGATCGCGGCATGCAACCCTTCCTCAGTGCTTGACCTGCTACGTCAAAGGCACACGTAATGCGGTGCATGCACATGATTAGCCAGGTTCTTACTTAGGTTTATTCATACAGCAGGATTGAGAAGCTAAAGTACCTCCCTTATATCATTTCCCAAACAATGATCCATTCTAGGGTCGTCAGTCCTAGTGAATATCATACGATGTTGCGGTTCTAAGTCACTACAAAGGGCTCGTCACCTGATCAATGTAGGCCTAGTTTATACTCTAGTCGTTACGGGAAGGCTCGTCGCCTCAACGCAGTCTCAGAGTATGCTCGAGGTCACTACAAAGGGCTCGTCACCTGATCAGTGTAGGCTGACAGCTCGAATACAGTGTCCCATACCACCGTATTCGGCTCACGAGGCAGTGTTGCTCACTGGTCACTATGGGGAGGCTCGTCGCCCCAACGTAGGCCGACAGCTCAACCACGGTGTGCCATACCACCATGTCCGGCTCATGAGTCTTAGCGGATCGAGGTACCAAGGTTAACGGGGTTTCCACTGGTAAGTTGGTACCTTAGATTCAAGCAGTAGCGTCCATACATGGTGAACATACATCGGGTCAATCGGGTTACTTGACGAGCTCGACTAGTACGAGCGCACATCGAGTTGATCGACATGAAGTGTGTAAGCACTCCGTGTGACCTAACCACTGTCGACAACCAAAGTACGGCTCAGATTCATCGAATGCGTCTTGTGTGGCGAAACAACCTCAACCACCAAACCAGAACCTGTTACCGATTGCCTGGACTATTTCATAGTCCCAAACACACTCTAGATCAATAGCATTCAAATGTAACAGCCAAGACAACATGTAACACGCAATTAAATATAGATCCCATATCAACATTTCAACGAACACATAGAATACATGTTAACATACATGAGCATTTAATTCACAAATCACCTAGTAGTAAAATAGATTACATGAAAGAAAACTGTATCCCTAGATAAGGGGATTGAGAGTCCTATCTCAACACCCTCATTACGCACATTACATTAAGCATTTTCCCACTCAGGCATTTTATCAAACACTTAGACTACACATATTGCATAAACGTAATAAGTTAGTTAAAAACACATATAGTAGCAAATCCTATTACGAAGGAGTTGCCACATATACAACGATCATGCATTAGCAACCAATAATCATGGTAAGCATAAATCATAGTTCTATATTCATTCGAACATTTTTACAAACACTTAGACTACATACTTCAACATACATGACGTATGTTGGTCCTAACATGTATTTGGGCAAATCCTTTCACTAAGGAGTTGTTGCACATACAACAATCACATCTCCATGATGGATAATCATGGCAAGCGCGAATCCAAATTCCATATTCATCCAAACATTTCAACAAACACATGAAATACAATATATTCAACATAGTTCATATATATCTGTAAAGCGGAGGAAACATTGCATTTAGCATGTGAAATGACACCCAAATCAGTTATAAATCATTAACCAACATTGAAAGCCTTGAAAACTATAACCTAAACATCTATAGTCTGCACCTTTCGCCGATAAACAAGTATCGAACTCAGTTTGTATACCGAGTCTGTGTCTACGGTACAACGACAACCTATATCATGAAGTAGGTTAGCTATTTCATCACTTACGCTATTTGAAACCTGAAAACAGATTAGAGTTAGGTTTTCCTTACCTAAGAACGGCGTCGGAATCGCTGGAATAGTGATACGGAAGTGATAGTTAAGCACGTGGAGCGGCAGGGATGAATCCCTACAACAAACTCCAACTCTCTCCCTCACTTTCTCTCTCTTTCCTTCTCTCTTTTCTCTTCTCTCTCTCTTAGGGTTGGAAATTCGTATGGCATGAGTGAGAGAGGGTTTAAGGCCCTTATATAGGCCCAGAACTGATGGTAATAGCCCCAGGGTCATTGTATACTTAGGTTATAGCCAAATAGGGGCTGTTTTGATCCAACGGAGCACTTCTGGGGCCCCTTTTCTGCATGTGGTTGGACTTAAGCTCCATGACATTGGATCTAGGTCGAGTAAGTTTTCGGTCCGATCGGATTTACAGATCGACTGTGGCGGACCAGTTTCAGTTCAACGGTTACCGACACTCGATCAGGGCCACAAATATGCTGACATGTGTTGGAAATTTTCCCTGATCCGAGGGTGTAATTGGGTCAGATTCCGATGGTCTAAAAGCTTAAATTTTGGCCCGCAACCGAACGACCCAGTTTACTTAAATCTGAGTTCATTTCCTAAAGATATTCGCGTTTCTCACACACTTCGCTCCGAGCTCAAGTTGTGCGTTTCTGGATACTATTTGGATTTGATTTCCGAGATGGTTATCAAGCCCAGTAAGGCGGTCATCATCGTTTAGTTTCGCGGTCATCGGATCTTAGATGTGCGGTCTAAGTTCGATACGGAGTTTCGGTGTGCTCCCGAGAGCAACTGGGTTTAGAGATTGATCCTAGATTTTAGGGTAATGTAGCGTTAATGATTCTGTAAGTTTTGAGTCTTACAGTCCGTATTTAAAGTGGTTCAAGCTAATTTCACAGCCAACATTGTGAATGTTGTTTTTTTTTTTTGGGTGTGTGTGTGTGTGTAGTTGGCTAGCTCTATTTCTATTGTGCTTTACGTACAAAGGCAAAAGAACTTGTAATTTGGGGCTTTAGGTTTGTAAAGATGTGTCGACCATATCTACAAGTGCAGAAATGCTTAGCATATTGGTGGAGCAATTAGTGCTTGTCTCAAAGTGAAAAGAACATGAATAAACAACTACATTCACAAATCCTTATTAAAAAATAATTTTTTTTATTTTTATTTTTATTTTATTTTATTTTTATTTTATTTTAAAAAAACAACATTCACAATGTAGATTTCTGCAAAAGATACTCTTTTTCTGATTTGGGGGAAAAATCATTTGGGTGAAGTGGTGGTAACTGTTTGTACTTGAAAATCTATTGTTTTTGTAAGATTCATGATGACGACATCCTACCATTTAGAGTGTACCAGAGGAGGAGGAGGTCGGCCCATCCTTCACTTTGGCTTGATCATTTGTATATGGGCTCGGGGGGCCGCACTGAGGCCTTGAAGACTCCACATGCATGATTGTGCATTTTCGAAGACCCTACACTAGGAAGATGCATGTGGGTTGCTTCGTTGGGAGATTTGGACCATTAGATTGCGGCGATATGATGATCGGAATGTTGGATTGTATAGACAACTTGATCAGACTGTTGATCGTGGGCCATTAGTGTCACTTGACATCATCGAATTTTATTTAATGTAGGATTTTATTTTATTTTTAGCTTAGATTAGGTGTTTTCACAATTTATTTCATATTCGGTGCATTTATGTAATGTTTTGTGAGGTTTGGGACATGGTGGGAACAAAAAGAAATGAAAGGGCATTTTTATAATTTGGCAGTCCAAAGCCTATTTAGGCTTGGACTTCCTGCTGTTAGGGTTTTATTTATTTAATGCATGAAGTTTTGAAAAAAGGAAAAAAAGAAAAAAAAAAAAAAAAGAAACAAGAATTCTCTCTTCCCATGTGCAATGCGTGGAATTCTCTTGTGAAAAGAGACAATTTTGGTATGAATCCAAGGGTTTGAAGCCCATTGTCCTCTTTTTTCTCCCTTATTCTCTACATCCAAGGTATCATATTCACTTTCTCTTTCTCCATCTCTCTCAACCCCTCTTTATTTCTCTCCGTCTCTTCTTTTCCCTTTTGCTTTCACCCAAAACCCATTCTAATCACATCTTAAACCCACCTAAGCTCAACCCAATTCCAGCCGTACAACCATATGGATCAACCCAAGACCGTATGTCTATATGGGAGTGCCGTACGGCCATCCGGACAGCCAAGCCCTCCCTTCTCTCTTTACCTCTTGACTCTTATTCCTTTTCCCCTTTAAAACTCATAGCCCTAAGCCTAAAACCTTAAATCAAACTATAGCTCTCAAAACCCTATTTCCCTACAAACCCTAATTCCCAAATCCTCAAATTTCCTAACCGACCCTAATTCCTAAATTCCCAAATTTCCTACCCTAAAAGTGTGCCAAATCTGCCCATTGATTTAGAACCTTGCCTATGCTAATGTGGGGGGTTCCAATCTCTGATTAGGCCTTGGGTTTTCATGTTTATATGATTCTTACTCATGTGGGATTGTGATGTTCTCATAAATCTGAATTTTATTGCCTCTTTGGTACTCTTTAGATCATTGTTGGATAAAATGTTATTATATTTGCTTTGTTGTGGTTAATCTGTTAATAATCTCCCGCATTCAAGTAGTCATCACACATCCTGCATCAATTCATATATCGGGAAGATTTTTATTTGGAAGATGTTTTAGATCAGAACACAGGCTCTTGCATGAAGGATGTTATCTCAAGAGAGTACATTGAGAAATTAGCTATTTTGTGGACTAACTGGTTTTGCAAGGAGAAATTTGGACTGGGCAGGACAAAGTAATCTGTATGCTAAACATATTCGAGTGGAGTGCCTTTCTTTCTTTCTTCATTTTTTGTAGGAAAGCGAAGTTTTGTTAACCTTGGTGTCAGAAGATCTAAGGTGATAAGAATCTTTTAGTTCCTCTATGATCTTTATTTTGAGGATTGTTGTTTCAACTCAAGCTCGTAATATCCAAATGCCTTTTTGAGGAGCAATAGTCAGATTGCAGATGTTTCTACCAAAGCCTTGGTGTAGACGAGTTTTGGCTTTTCTTAATCGAAGAATGACCAACAAACCAGTTTAAGGGTGCTTTGAAGATAACAATTTTCCCATCATTTTTCATATATTTATCATGTATACACTTGTGTTTGGGCGTTCTTATAATAAAAGAAATCTAATCATTCACTCGTATTCTTATTATTTTACGTAACTGCCTGTTTCCAAGTACTTGTGCTTTGCTTCCAATGTTCAGTATCGGCATCATTACATGTAATGGTGTGCAACTGACTGGTGATTTGCAAATATGTATCAATATCGACGTTATTATTGTCAATACTCGTAAAAATATCACTAACCGAGGGAAACATTGGGAAAAAGGTAGAATTTTTCAGTGAAACTTTAGGAGATGTTAAAAGACATAGATTTAGACATTTAGAAATTAAAGTATTGCAAAAAATAATTATATATAATTGGTTTCCATCTAATAGGGGCCTAAACCATGCGTTGTCCGAAGAAAGCACCGCAATTATATCCAAAATGAGTTTATATCATTCATATACCATATTATCCAAGTAATAAAACATCCATTCTCAATTTCTGGGTTGAAAACGGTGGAAATTAGGATTTCCTCCATTCACCCACCCAAATGTTGATTTATTTGCCACAAAAATCTATGGCGATGCATGAGAATCATGCATAGACATTCTAATCCATGCTAACGAAGATAATATGGATTTTTTCTCTAGCCTATCTCCGTTTTGAGTTGCAAATCTAAGCATTGATTCAACAAAAATTAAAAGGAATGGTTGAAATCACATAAGGAACGAAATCCCCCAAAATGATTATTTATGGATTTTCCTGATTTTTTTTTTTTTTGGCAAATTTCTTGCTTTTTATGGGAGTATCCCTGGTATTGCCAATACAAGGGATACTCTTAGACACAAAATATTGCTGGTATTGCCAAATATCGCTGATAGTATCATAATTATTGGCAATATTTGGAATTTTCTATATTACTTGAGGTTTCGGTATTGCCAACCCAGAAATATTATCGATATGCAGATATTCGGAGCTCTAATTGACTGACTCTAATATGTCTTAGTTTTAGGTCCACTTGTAATGGGTCTTAGTGACCTGCAAGTAGTTGAATTTTTGTATTCAAGTGATTTTTCACCACTCTAGTTGCAATGTGCTCTTATAAGCAAAGCTTATCAGTTCAATAATATTTGAAGTCCCGCTTCTTGTTGGTTCACTTGCTTTAAAAGCTATACTTATCATTTTACTGACATTTGAAATCCTATTATTTATTGGGTCACTGATTGGTATTTTTCTTCACTAACGTAATTCTATAAGGGCCCGTTAAAGAGCTTCTGCAACTTGCAGTCTTTGGGGAGCTACATGCACTATTTCCTGGTCTTCAAGTACACATTGAATTTGTTGGACCAGAAGTTCCACAAATAAGGTCGGTTTTATGCATGCTTTACAATGGGTTTGTAGAGCATATTTGAAGTCATTGTATCCCATGATCTTGTCTTTATTTCATTTTATTTAGGGCTCGTTTGGGAGCTTGCAAATGGAGGTAAATGGGAAATGGAATTGGAGGTAAATGAATTGGGAGTAAATGGCTTACTCAATTGTGTTTGTATGGGATTAAATGAAATGTATTTGAAATCAAAATGTTCTGTTTGGATGGAAGTAAATGGGAGGAATTTGAATGCTTTGGAATTTTTTAATATATTCATGGGAACATGTGTGATATTCCAAATAATCTTTAATACCCAAATTAATGTACATATGTGATATTTAACAGAATGATTGTAATAGGCCCATTAAAATATATACTTTGGCAACAACGAGAAAATTTTGAGCCTCGGGTGGGCAACAAATGTCAGGATCACAAACAAGCAACTTGCTTACTTTTTAAATTGTCCATTTAGATGGCCAACCTTTGGACGGTTTGGATCATTCTATTGGTGTGATTTTAGTGATGTAGTCAATAATTGAATTATTTTGGAGTATCATGAATGTGCCATGTGTATGGTGGACATGTGCGCGGCTACACATTTGTTTACTCGTGCAACTCCCTAAGGGAGATTAAAAAGGCATTTCATTCCATTTACTTCCAAATCCCCTCTGAGAAAGGGGATTTCATTTACTGGGCCATTTACTCCCATTTCATTCCATTTACATGCATTTACTCTCATCCAAACACACCTCAAATGTCATTTACCTCCATTTACTCCCAATTCCCCCCATTTACCTCCACTTATTCCCATCCAAATGGCCCATTAGTGTGAAGGTTGTACCGCTAGACATCAGTGATTAATCTAATATGGTCTTATGATTTCATTATTATTATCAATCATCAACATGTGGCATTATTTATTACTTTCATCCAATATGAATTTGCCTTCTTGGATTCTGCTAGCCTCAACATTATGCATAGCATTCGATCTCTTTATTGTGGAAAATTCAAATGAAATTAGATAATAGCAGTGCCCTCAACAAATCTATCCCCCCCCCCCCCCCCCCCCCCCCCCCCCTAAGAAAGAAAGAAAAAAAGGACAAAAGATGTCCAAAGCTATTACGGATGTAACTGGGAAGATAGAAAAACTTAGAGACACCTACTAATTTCTAAAAGAAATGGTTTTGACTTTAGAAATAGGCAATTAGCAGTGTGGTTAAAGGCGATCTAGGTGCCCTCCATAGGCATTTGGGTAATATGCAATTTTCTTGGGCCCTAGGCAAGTTAACAATCATAGGAATGCATGTAGGGATGCCTGGCTCATAGGCACATATTTCCCTAGCATGCACTTGGGTGCAACCCGACAAAACATGGGACATACACCATATGTGCACCGCAAATAAAGGGATATTTTAGACATGTTAATAACAACCATTAAGGGTGGAAAAGCTTAAGGGAATCAAATAAGCCCACTTTAAAAACTTTCTTGCTTTATTTTGGACCAAAGCAAGTGTTTATGGAAAAAAATACGCTTCTTTCTTTTTCCCCCAAATTTCTTTAATTTTCATAAACTAGTGAAATCCTTTTCATCTTGATTTCTCATCCATTAGGGTTTGCTTGGTTTGATAAACAATTCAATGATTGTTCCATGTGTAACTAGTTTGATAAACAGTTCATCTTGATTTCTCATCCATTAGGGTTTGTGCAATATTTGAATGGCTATGGAACATGATTTGTTTTATCCGAATGGTCATATACACCATTGTTGTCATGGGTGATCGCATAAGCGATTATGCGATCGCAGAATCGCATATTATGGCCCATATGGCATATGCGATTGTTGCATATGCCATGTGGACCATATGCAATCGCATATGGCATTATGCCATGCATATGTGAGCACGGCGTAATGCAAATCATATGTGATCGCATGTCTTCCAACGGTCAGAAATCCAATCGCTGGACTTTTTTTTTTTCCGCTGAAATTTGGGGCTTTTGCCTATAAAAAGGCACTTCTCCCTCCCCATTTGCAATATTGGTTTCCTATTTTCTCTAATATTCTCCCTCTCTCACTGTAAATGCCTAATCACTCACTCTCTCTCCCACAATCTCTCTTCTTTTGGTTAAGACTTAAGTCTCTTGACTCACTTAATGTACTTGAAGATCAAGAAGCAAGAAGCAAAGAGGCAACTAGCAAGCCTCATTCAAGAAACAAAGATTCAAGGCTTCAACACTCATTCTAATCTCCTATTCTCTCACTCTCACTCTCTAATCTATATCTCTCATTCTCTCCTCTTCTTTTTCTCTCTCTCAATCTCATTTTCCCATCTCTATCTATTGTCTTTCACTTTCTTTCTGTCATAGTCTCATCTCATTCTCTAATCTCTAGTTTTTCTTTTTCTTTCTTTCTTTCATTAGCATTCTAAGTTTCCAACATTCTTTTTTTTTTTTTTTTTTTTTCCATTTCAATAGTTAAGAGTCAAGACTCAAAGACTCCAAACTCAAGTTAAGATAATGCTATTGGTTTGTTTTATCTAGAAAGATTCAAGACATTTCAATAGTCAAGACTCAACACTAGATATTGATATTGGTTTGTTTTATTGTATTCGTTTGTATTGTGTTTTGTACGCTTGTATTATTGTTATTTATTTCTTTAATCAAGACATTCAACACTAGAGTTTAGGACTTCAAGAGATCAAGATTCAATAATTGAAGACCCAACTCTCAAGATAGATTCAATAATAGGGTTCAAGACTTCAAGGATTCAAGATTCTTCTCTAATGAAGACTTAAGCCTCACATTCAACTCTCAATTCTCAAGTCTCAGGACTCAAGTGTCATGAGTCAAGACTTTTTTTTTTCTTTCTCATATTCTATTGTCACCACTATCCTCTCTCTCTCTCTCTCTCTCTCTCACACACACACACACACACACACACACACAACACACACACACACACACAACTTTTGTAATTGTAACTCCACTCTCTTGAAGTTTCCTACAAATATAGTAATAGATTAATAGTAGACTAATATTACATTACTTAACTAATAGCTATAGTTGATAATTCTTATTTGTTTGTCTTACTCATACACTACTTAGTAGTTACTAGTAGTTACTAGTTACTGGTACTGCCTAGTTTTGTTATCTCTACTTTGTTGACTACTTGAGTCAACTCATCAAGTCTCATCATCATCAAGTCTTCTTCTCAGTGTTCGAAGTATCGGTATCGCTACAAGTTTTGCTGGTCGGGGATACGGAAACAATATCGATATCGCCGATAACCAGAAATGCGGGGAAACATGGGAAAAACGGTGGAATTTTTAGCGAAACTTCCGAAGATGTTAAAATGTACATACTTGCATATTTAGAAATAAGAAAATTGCAAAAAGGGCCTTAAAAGCATGTATTGTTGTAAGAAATTAGTCCAACCATCCCATCCAACCTATTTAACCATCCAACCTTTCATTCAAACATCCATTGATATTGCAAAATATCTACAACACATGATATTTCACCAAGAAATCATCAACAATTGGAAAGGAAACGAAATATCGCGGTCTCAATATCGCGCATGTTGCAATATCGAAGATATCGAGATATTATCAACGACAAATTGAACACTACATACAACCATGTGCCGATGAAAAAAATTGAAATAAATTTTTTTTTTTTCTAATAAACAAAATTTTGATGATATCAATACGTTGGCGATATTATTGAAATATCGTTGATACACTTATGTTACAAGCATTACCTAGAATTTACATAGTTGAAAATATTGGCGATACATTGGCAATATTGATGCATACAAGCAACACTTAGAATTTACATAGATGAACATATTAGCGATTACATTAGCGATATTAATACGTTGGCATACTTAGCGATACATTGCTAATACCTGCAATTTTTGATACTACCAGCGTTATCGGTATCGCTGAGCTAGAGATAAAGATATAATATCAGAGATAATTTGAACACTACTTCCCAATCTTCTTATTTGAAACCCAAGTGAAATGACCCGGGTTGGAAGTGCAAGACCCGTACTCCGATTAATCGACCGTACTCTTCCATTTCAGTGTCGGCATGTCCCGGACGGAGATTGACGAGTTTTGATCGTGACCCTATTTTAGTACCGTAACAACTAGGGACTTTTACTCTAACGACCCCGTGGGCGCTGCGATTCCAACGCCGCACAACACACCCAATTGCGATATCCAGTGTAAGAGATGCCCTTGTGCGCGTAAATTGAGGCAGGCTGCGCTGTGTACGTGTGGCGTGGGGCCATCTAGAGAATCTAGCAAGGAATCTTTAAAAGTGACATTCCTAATTCCTAAAACCCTAAACTACCCTCACACCGTCACCCATGCCCTCACAACCACCCCTTGCCTAATTACCAAGAAGCCCCTACCAAAGTACCGTACACCCCCTACCCATGCCCAAAATACCCCTACTCACATCCCTCGCTCTCCCCATTAGTCAACACAACCCATCCCCCTCTCCCCTCAAAGGGATGATATTGAGAGCCCATGCTAAGCCACTCTCCTCTTTCTTTCCCTCTCCCCATCCTACCCTCCTTCTTTTCTTTCTTCCCTCTCTATCATAAAATTTCTACCATATCCTAAGCCCCAAACCTTCCCACATCTCCATAATTCTCTAACAAGTGAAAGAAGAAGAAAAGAGAGAGAATAGATTAGAGAGAAGAAAGAAAGGATTAAAAAAGATTAGGGGGGATAGGTAGTGAAAGAAAGGAAGATTAGAGAGAAATTTGAGTAAGTGGGAGAGATTAGAGAGATGGTTTGAGAGAAGAGAGAGATTGAGAGGGAATTAGAGAGGGAGCTTAGGGAGAAGTATGAGAGCTTGGTGGACCATCCGATCGTCGATTCGGCTCAATTCGACTGTCCATCCGTCATTGTGAGTGCAAGGGAGGATGAAGCCTCCCATTTTTCTTGTTTTTCTTTCTTTTGTGTTGATGTGGTTAGATTTGTATGGTGGACCCCATAGTGGCGGGGGGCCCACCCAATGGCCGGATCCCATCTCCATTGCTTCTTTCCTTCTCTTCTTTCTCTCTCGTCCTGTGTTATTTATTTCTATCCAACTTGTTGATTAGGGTCACACAGATCCAGGTGATGGAAAAATACAAAGATCAGATCGATCCAAAGCTCCTTGGGCCCACCTTGAGTTGGCCAGCTTAATGGACAGTTCGGATCTCCCACGTGGACCCATGTACAGGGAAAAAAGAGAAACAAAAACAACATATATATATATATATATATATATATATATATATATATATATATATATATATATATATATATATATATATATATATATATATATATATGTATGTAAATTGTCTAGACGCTGCATGCATTGAGCATGGAGTGGGGTCTCCGCTCGTGGGACCTACCATGATGTATATGTTTCATCCGTGTCTGTCCATCCATTTTGCCAACTTATTTTAGGCCATAGACCCAAACATCAAGAAGATCTAGATCTCAGGTGGGTTGTATCGCAGGGAACAATGCCTGACATTGAAAACTTCTTAAAGCCCATTGTGGTGTTTCTATGGCATCTAAACCTGCCAAAAGTAGGACTGATTGGGCCCGCTATGAGCTAGGGAACCTGATAGACGGAGTGGATCATCCTCATGTGGGCCCCACTTGCTGAAAACACAAAAATATTACAAAAAAAATAATAATAATAATCAAAGGACGCTGGTGCGGTCCTACCCAATGTCCATGGGCACTGCTGAGGGACACTGTGTTCACTCCCCAAGTATAGGGTTGTGATGTAGTAATAAACTCGGTGAGACCGAGGTCGAATCCACAGAGACTGAAACCTGTACGTAATTTGAAAGTAACCAGAATTAGAACTAGACTAAGATAAAATCTAAATCGAATGAATTTGATGGAATAATGATAAAATATTAATCTAAAACTTAGAAAATTCAAAGGTAGGAACTAGGGATTCAAAGGATTCACTTGTAGAGATCAGGGAGATCTACGGTTAATTCATGAACTCAACTGGACTTCGCTTCACCTCTTAGCCCTTGCTAAGAGGTTCAGCCCAACATGAATGGGTTGAAGCCCTTAAACAAAACAAAATAAAAATAAAAATAAAAATAAAAATAAAACTATCTTTCTCTCTCTCACGTCCACCCCAAGCTGTCGATGATGATTCTTCACTCTTGTGCTCTTTCCTTTTATAGCATACTAGGGCCGTGGAGAGATGTTTCCTTTTCTGTTAAAGTCGGTGGAAAACCGGAACGTGTATAATCATAGTTTACGCACTCCTCTTGCGCTGAGATATTGGTGGGGCCTACTTCAGCTGACGTTTCGGGAAATCCACTCCGTCTATTGTCTTATCCTCGATATTTCAGTCAGGAAAGTATATTTTTGATCTTCTGTTGATGAGGCCCGCAGAGCTTTTTACTTCACCGTCGGTTGTCTTGTTTAGATGGTTTAAAACCGATCTTCATTAAATTTGCCATTCTGTCACCTAGGTTTGGGTGAGAGGATCCTTGGATTCCTAATGGACGGTTCAGATTGGACCTTTGGTGCGTGATGGTGGCCCACAAGAGTTGACCGCAACTCCTCTTGCGAAACAGAGCCTTCGCCACGCGTCTTCTGTCGTGGTTGTTGGGGCATGATGATCATACATACGGAGAAATCCATTCCGTCCATTCGACTCCTTGTGAAAAACCATTCAGGAATGGATTATTTTGGCTCATATTAATGTGGCCCAGGATTTCGCTCGCTACCGTCCATCCTATGATTTACGGTGAAGATTGCCTGAGTGCATGCATGGGACCAAGAAGAAAGCTAGGCGAGGGTTTTTCCCCACCTCTGGAGGGTATGGACGGTCCTGATCATTGGTGTGATGGACGTCGTGGACCCACAAAGATCACATAGAGACCCCCTGTTCGTCCGTTTGCAGCAACAGAGAAGGAAATTGCTGTTTTTTTGAAGAAGAGACGGTCCAAGGTCGGTTTGACCATACTTAAGGTGCAATGCATGTGAGAACACTTGTACACGGTGCCCACATCATGCAAGGTGGGCTCCTCTGTGATGTTTATGAGCAATCCAATCCATCCATTCATTTAATCTCCCCATTTAATGCGTTGACTCCAAATTTGAGGCAGTTCCAGATATCAGGTGGGCCCAAAATCGGCGGTTTATGGGATGATCTGTCCGTTGGGCCACTTCTACAATGATCCAATGGCTGAAATTTGACATGTACGGTTAATTTATGGCCTTCAGACCATGTATGAAGTTTCGAGCCGAACGGATAGTGGAAACCCTGTAATCTTGCATTCCGGACGTCTTTCGGGCCATTTTTAACGTGAACGGCTTGATTTCCTCGGATCCCTGGCATGTGAATTCATTGATCTTGGTCCTCTGGAGTCTGTCCATTGCTCTGGTGACTTCGGAGCGTCAAATCCACGCTTTTAATACTCTTTTTCAGTCAACGCTCCTAATTACATCCTGCAACAAAAACATGATTAAAATATTTCATTAAGCAATGTCATGTTTGTAAATCCATGTAATAACTGGGGTCTAATATGCAATATTTGACTCTCAACACACTGTAGGGAATAGTGGGGGTTGGGAACCCCCTAGCGTCCCAGACGCTACCCATTGCAACGTGGGGAGTGGGTCCCCACTCCTGGGACCCACCATGACGTATGTATTTAATCCACACTGTCCATCCGATTTCCCAAATCATTTT
Source organism: Magnolia officinalis (assembly GCA_021015155.1). Classification (NCBI taxonomy): domain Eukaryota; kingdom Viridiplantae; phylum Streptophyta; class Magnoliopsida; order Magnoliales; family Magnoliaceae; genus Magnolia; species Magnolia officinalis. The sequence goes on from JAJHSJ010000012.1 coordinate 45,038,524, forward strand.
AGGCCATGGACCCAAAAAATGAAGTCGATCCAGGTCTTGAGTGGACCACATCAGAGGAAGCAGTGGAGACAAAGGAGCTTACTAGCTCCAACATCTTTGACACTGTAAATATTTTGGATTGAATCTCCTCATTGTGAGGTTCCTCTATTTATATAGAAACTCTAGGCTAATTATAAGGCTGAATTGCAGCCATTAACATCAATCTAGGCTAACAAACAAGGAAACAATAACTGTACAAGATATATACAATCAATAACTGTACAAGTTATATACAATCATGTCATAAATAGATGACCTAATTATGGCTAAATATATGCTGTATCGATTGACACAATCATGCCATAATTAGATGACCTAATTATGGCTAAATATATGTTATCCCGGCTAAATATATGCTGTCCTGATTGACAGACACTGCCCTTCTGGCAGCGTGTGGAGGTGGCCCCCTCGTGGGACCCATCATGATGTATATGTGCCATCTACGCCGTCTGTCTATTTCACCAGATCATTTTTATATATATATATATATATATATATATATATGTCTTGAGCTTGAATATGAGGCTGATCCAGATCTCAAGTGGGTCACGCCACAGGAAATAGTGAGGATAATGATGTCCACTATTGAAACCTTCCTAAGGCCACCATGTGGCTTATTTCCCATCCAACCTGTGGTAGGGCCACGTGCCCAGGATGAAGGGAAAACATAAATATCAGCTCAACCCAGAGCTTCTTGGGCCCATGAACACCATGCTGCCCAGCTGTGGCCAAGCTTGTGGGGCCCACCTTGATGTGTATGTTAATCCACACCGTTCATCCCTTTTTTCATATTATTTTAGGACTTGAATCCAAACAATGAGGCTGATTTGACCCTTAGGTGGGCTGTACTGCCTGAAACAGTTGGGACAATGACGTCCACCATTAAAACTTTCATTGGGCATGTAACCATCTGTGGGGCCCACCTTGGGGCCTCACCTTGATGGATGTGTTGTATACCCTGCCATCCTTCTCGGCAGGGGTGTGGGGCCATTTTTTGGGTGGACCACACTTACGGAATTATGGCGATTTAGTGCCTACCATTGAAACCTTCTCGAGGTCTACATAAATATCTTTTTGTTATTCATCCTGTAGGTGGGGCCAACGTTGGACCCCACCTAGGTGTATACATTTTAATCAGGCTTTCCCAAGTGGGACCCGCCTCGATGTACATATTTTATCCGTGCATTACATCACTCCGCTAGGATCATTTTTTTGTATGGGCTGCATAAGGTGCCTGTTCAAGTCTAACGTGGGCCACGCCACATAGACCTTTACATTGCTAATGGGGCCTGCCGTTCGGGTCCCATTCTCTGCATATACTGGGCCAATTAAGGTCGATTATCACATGAAATGTTTTGCTAACATGCTAGTGTACTTAGCATGGTGTGCCGTAAAGGCCATTATGGGGTTGTAAAGGCCATTACGTAAAGGTAACAGTGACAACCGTTACACATTATGGGGTCGTAACGGCCGTAACAGCCATTATGGAAAAAAATGACTCATAATTGCCGTTTACGCCACGTTACATCCCCTATAAAGGCCATAACAGCCCCGTAATTATCTGTTATGGGGCAAATACAGGTTTTCCATACTTTTTAATCAACATTACGGGGCAAATACATATTTTTTAGGATATTTTTTTTTTCAATAAAAAAAGAGATCGTAATAGCCGTTACGCGGGCCGTAACAGCCGTTATGACCGGTATCATAAACGTAACTGTGGTGGCCGTTACCGTTACAGAACACCTTGGTACTTAGCCTGATAGGACAACTGATAACATGCTTAGTGTATTGGTTATCATGCTCATTCATATGCCTATACGCATCATCTGTTTGCCTGTTATGGATGATGATATGATTATAATATACGTCTTTTAGATTGAGATACTTAGGGGACCCCATATGGGATAGGGTTGTCACACATGATTGCGTGGTATACGTAGGTTTGGTGCATGACTTGGATAGTATGACTCATGCATCTCGCATTATGTATGTCACGATCACCTTCACACCCTAGCCTTGTGGTACTAGTAGGTTCTGGTACTTGGGCGTTATGGATGTCTTTGGGAGAAAGTCCCTAAACCCTGTGGTACCAATAGGATGCACCAACGTCGAGACCAAGTGGATAACATGAGCGCCTGAATGCCAAGTACCAGTAGGCCGCATCTCCAACTGTGTCTAGGTCGATTATAAATGGGTGTGACCTTATCCGCCCGGGTGTATGGGGCTATTAGCTAGGTCGAGTCAGTAGAGAATGGTTTGATGATAATAATGTGAAGAAAAAATGTGAAGATTGAGAGAGAAGGAGGAGAGTTTGGGAAAGATGTTGTGTTAGGCTTGCTTGCTCTAACACACAATATTTTATTATAATAGAGCATATAGTACACCTCAGGAGGAGGAAAGTGTGCATATGCACTTACACTAAAAGGGCCACTAAGCACATATAGACACAATACACTAGCATTCTCTATACTCCGCCTCAAGTTGGAGCATAGATGTTGATCATGCCCAACTTGTCATAAACACGATGAAGAGCATCTCGACTCAAGGACTTTGTAAGAACATTAGCAAGTTGATCCCCAGATCGAACAAAAGGAGTGACGATTTCCTTGGAAGCTACTTTCTCCCAAATAAAGTGACAGTCGACCTCAATATGCTTGTTCGCTCGTGGAAAACCGGGTTACGAGCAATATAGATTGCCGCTTGGTTGTCACAGTAAAGAGGAACATGATCCGAAGGAGGATAGCTAAGTTCTTCAAGAAGGTTGCGAAGCAACACAAGCTCACACGTCGCATGACCCATAGCACGATATTCTGCTTCAGCCAAGGACCGAGCAACAACCGGTTGCTTTTTGCTCTTCCATGTTATAAGATTGCCACCTAGGAAGGTACAAAACCCGGATGTAGAGCGGCGATCATAAGTACTACCTGCACAATCAACATCGGAATAGCCAGAAAGATGAAGATGACCATAAAATTGAAAGCGGAGGCTAACACCCGACGCTGATTTTAGATACTGAATTATGCGGTAGACAACCGTGAGATGGGAAGTACGGGAAGCTTGCACGAATTGGTTAACAACGCCCATCGCAAATGAGGGATCTGGGCAAGTAATAGTCAGGTAAATAAGTCAGCCTATAAGTCGTCGATACATCCCGGGATCAGTAAGGAGAGTACCATCATCTGGTTGAAGCTTTTGTGAAGTATCCATGAGAGTGGTAGCGGGCTTGCACCTTAACATGCAGGTCTCCATGAGAAGATCGAGCGCATATTTTCGTTGTGACAAGACCAACCTGGATGATGAGCGACCAACTTCAATTCCGAGGAAGTAGCGAAGAGGACCAAAATCATTGATCTCAAACTTGGTCTTCAAAAATTCTTTGACCTCCCTCATTCCAACAGAATCACTACTGGACAGAACAATATCATCCACATAGACAATGAGAACCATGATGCTCGTCGATTGACGACATATAAAGAGAGAATGCTCGACATGACTACGAACAAAGCTGAACTCCAACAAGCCTGAATGAAATTTTTGAACCATGCACATGGGGATTGTTTGAGTCCATAAAGAGCCTTCTTCAACCGACATACAAGCGCAGGGTTGTGAGAAGCAACAAAGCCAGGAGGTTGATGTATGTAAACTTCCTCTGCAAGGTCCCCATGGAGAAATGCATTTTTAACATCAAGTTAAAACAAGGTCCATGATAAATTAACGACCAAGGAGATCACAACGCGAATCGAATTAAGCTTAGCCACTGGAGTGAATGTCTCGAAGTAATCCACACCATGAGTCTGTGTGTAACCCTTAACAACAAGATGGGCTTTATAGCGATCAATGGAGCCGTTTGGAAGAAACTTAATCTTATAAACCCATCGACATTCGACAGGTTTATGACCTAAAGGAAGTGGCACAAGGTCTCAAGTATGATTCTTCTCAAGAGCAGATATTTCTTCTATCATCGTCTTCATCCAGTCAGGACTTTGAAGAGCATGTGAGGGAGACCGATGAATAGTCTGTGATGAAAGGGAAGCTGCAAACGACTAAAAAGACGGTGAAAGATGATCATACGAAACGAAATTACTAATGGGGTGTTGAGTACAAGATTGTCACCCTTTGCACAAGGCAATGGGGAGATCTAAACTCGAGGTAGGAGAGTCACTTGAGGCAACATCCCAAGTGAGCAGAAGGGTGGATGGTTGAGCATGTGAGGATTTATTTCGACGATGATACACCCGCAGAGGCTTAGGCTCACCCAAATCACCAAAAGGATGCTGAATGGAGGGGAGAGGAGTTTCCCCATGATCACTAGTGGAAAGAGGAAGAGGATAACAGTTCTACTCCCCCTAACTCGCAAGAGAATCACAGGTGGATCGGCTTGGAGCTGAGAAAAAAGAAATATCCTCAAAGAAGGTTACATCGACAGAGACATATTTCTTGCGAGTCAATGGGTCAAAACATTTATACCCTTTCTAACTCCGAGTATACCCTAGAAAGACACATTTAATTGCCTTAGGGCAAGTTTATTATTACTTCCATCCAAAATTTGAACAAAGCATGTGCAACGAAAAACTTCTGGTGGTAGAGGAAATGGATTATCATGAGGATACAATATAGTAAATGAAGATTTGTAAGATAGGATATGTGAGGGAATACGATTAGTAAGAAAATTAGTAGTTAGAAGAGCATCACCTCGAAAATGTTTAGGCAGATGCATACCAAGCGGAAGGGTGCGAGCAACTTCAAGAAGATGACGATTCTTTCGTTCTACAATACCATTTTATTGAGGTGTGCGAGCACACGGCGTCCTAGACAAAATATCATATTCTTACAAGAAGGACAGAAAGGCAGTAGACATGTATTCCCCCCATTATCAGAATGGAGGGTTTTGATCGCACATTGAAATTGAGTGCACACTTCATGATAAAACACTTTAAATGCATCAAACACTTCACTTTTAGATTTTAAAAGATAAATCCAACTCATGCGTGAATAATCATCAATAAAGGTAACAAAATATCTAAATCCAAAAGTGGAGGTAACCGGAGCTGGTCCCCAGACATCCGAGTGAATCAGAACAAAAGGTTGAGATTTCCTCCTAGAAGAGCTAGGAGGAAACGTAGCATGATGATGTTTAGACAATTCACAAATATCACAACATAATGGTTTAGTGACGGATAAGGAGGGAAACAAAATTCTCAATCTAGCTATTGATGGGTGGCCTAAGCGGCAGTGCCACCGAGTCATGGACTCTTGATCTAGAGAAAGGGTACTAGAAGCGGCAACGGGTGTATCATCGAGAAGATAAACGCCTCCTTGCTCATGCCCCCCACCGATTACTCTCTTCGTCTGTAGGTCCTGAAACAAACAATAAGAAGGGAAGAAGGTAATGGAACAATTTAATGATTTAGTAAGAGAGCTAATAGACAATAAGTTTAATGGAAAACGAGGCACATGCAAGACTGAGGACAGAGACAAGGACGAAGAAAGAGGGAAGGAACCAATCCCAGAGACATACTGAGTATCGGGAGAAGGAGAATAAGAAGAAAGGAATTGAGACTTACCAGTCATATGAGAGGAAGCTTTAGAGTCTATGACCCAGGAGGTAGGAGAGGATGACGCAAGAAGAGCAGTACCTGACTCGGCCAAAGTTGCATGAGATAGCTCAGGAATATCACGAATGTGAAGCCACATAAGGAATGTGAAGCCACATAAGGGCATCATATGCAGCTCGAGAAATGATAAGAGACTCCCCTGAAGTAGACTGCTCAACTGTCGGGGTGGAAGAATCTGTCTCAGGAGCAACTATGGATGCAACAGAAGTAGCGGCATACGTAGGACGACCATGTATCTGCCAGCAATAATCATGTTAAAAGGAGGATTAAAGCTTAAAAGATTAATCAAGAGAAGACTTGGAGATTTTACAGTCATTAATGAAGAATTCATATGCCAAAGATCCATGAAAACTAAGTACAAAAGACGAAGGAAGGATTGAAAAATCACACAATTGAATAATAGAAATAACAAGTTGTTCAGTCCCACCTGAGGTTGGTTTGGTCCGGCCGAATGTGCATTGAACAGTTTAGCGAGAAACTGTGATTTTCAGTGAGAATTCGGCTCGACACTTGGGTTTGACCAAAGCCAGGTTCGGTGCCACTGAAGGAGAGTTCAGTGCGACCTAAGGGAGCGACCTAAGGGAGATAGATACTTTAGATAGATTTTTATGAATTTCGGCTACAACTGAGGGTATCTTCGGTTGGACTCGGTGCGACTTCAGTGCGACCAAAGGTGACTATCGGTGCAACCAAAGCGTAATAAAAGTGCGTAAATTCGAAGTAGGTTTCAAGTCAGTGCGAACTTTTTTTTTATTTAAAGGGGTATTCTAAGCCTTCCTAGGTACGAGTTAGGGTTTGGTAGAGAGACCTAGGAATTGTGGAGCTTTTTCGGAATCATCCTTCTCAATTCTTCAGTTCTAGTTGTTTTTCTAGTTTTTCTTTATGTTTTGTTTAAGATGTTAGTCATGCATGGCTAATGTCTTACCTATGGCTAAGGGATGAACCTTTTAATGAATATTTGATAGTTAATTCGTTTCTTCAATGAAAGTTAAGGTTTTTATGTTGAATTTTGATTGGATGTGATTGAATTCCTCGATTGGGGAAGGAATCAATCTGTAAAGTTGTTTGATCTATTGTCGCCTCTGGGTACATTAGCTGCTTTCAATTCCCTGCGATGTGATTACCTAGATCTTCATGAGAGATCAAGCCTATCAAGATTATAATCTTTGTTGGATCTTTTCTATTGATATTACCGTGTTATCTTTTGATTAGAACAGATTGGAATCCAGTTCTAGTTGAGTTATGAACTCGAGAAGACATATTAAATTCAAAGTCTATTAATTGGGGATTCCCAGATCCTTAGTCCTTTTTATAATTGTTTTTACAACTCTTCTATTTCGCTTGATTAAAAACCTAGACCAACCAATTTTCTTAGATTAAGTCCTTAGTATATTCTCACCAAATTCCCTGTGGATTGACCTCAGTCTTACCGAGTTATTACTACATCGCAACCCTATACTTGGGGTTGTCAACCCTTGGGTTCGATCAATCTACTCTCTTCAAAAGAATTGCTCGAGGACCTCTTCTGTTGTAGGGGAGGAAAATTTGCCTTTCTGGAGTAAAATTAGGCGAGTCTCTTCCGAAGTCAATTGTGAAGCTGGCATGTGTGGAAACAATTCTGCACGTGGGGTTTAAGTTGTCACATGAGACAACAGTCGTCACACCCTCCGTATTTACTCGAACAACCGAGTCAACAAGCCATATGTCATAAGGGGAGCCACTTCGAAGCTCCGATGGATGACATGTGGTGACGATATCACCTCATGTCCTCTCCCCACTCACCGCGCCTGACGACCCGGCCTGAGTCAAACCCGAATAGGTTTCTGGTCCTGTTGGGTTGTCCTGATCCGAAAAAGGCTCCCGATATGCGATCGAACACCTTCTCGAAGTGTCGGGAGTAGGAAGAATCTAGGCACAAGGGGAGAGAGAAACTCGTGTGAGGCTCTCCTGAAGCCACGACTCTATAGCATGCACATTGACTCGAACCTATACTCTAACAGAGCATTGAACTTCCTCCGGCGAACAAGAGTGTGCTAGTTGTGAACCTACCCCTTGAGACCCAATATGGGGGCTCCAACACATCATCCCTTTGCTTGGTATTCCGTTAGAGAACCAAAGTCATGCACCTTCATCGACACAACTCTCTCCTACCATATTAGGTCTCAGGAGATCCTCCTGCCGCTTCCTGGCTTCTCCACATTAGAGCAAGTGGTTGTTTGACATGTGGTTTAAGCCAAACCCTGACTTGAGATAACGTAGCCCCTTCTCTGTCGTAGCCACCAACAACCATCGAAACAACACCTTATCATTGTCTGCCTTCTTCGGGTCTACCCAGACCTCGTTGTTAGACTCTAAGGCATGCCTCCAGATTCGTCTCTCCATTGCAGGGGCAAAATTTGCACTGATAGTATCTCTACTCTATGCATCTCGACTATGAGAAGAGCCCTCTCCAATCACTACCTCCTTAAAGGATCTCGATTCCCCTTCGATCCCCTTTCTCTGCCCCGATTCCACCCTTTCCTTGAATCTTAGAAACAATAGTTGTTGTTTTACTGTTTTCCCTCTTGAGTGCCAACTTCATTTGTTCCTCCCGGTGTTTGAAGTATTGGTATCGCTATAAGTTTCGCTAGCCAGGGATACGGAAACAATATCGTAATCGTCGATAATATCGCCGATTCTCGAAAATGCAGGGAAACATAAGGAAAGCAGTGGAATTTTTCAGTGAAACTTCAAGAGATACCAGAATACACATTTGCATATTTAAAATCAAATGTAGGCAAGAAGACGCATATTTGCATATTTAGGAATCAAATAATAGGATTTCCTTTAATGGGGCCTAAAAGCATGTATAATTAATTCAGGGAAACATGGGGAAAATGTTGGATCCATCCATCCAACCAACCATCCATCCATGCATGCACATACATACATTCAAACACACGTGCATGATCCATCCATCCATGCGTTCATGCACGCATGCACACACACACATATACAGGGGGGGGGGGGGGGAGGCCTGGGGGGGAAGTTGTAGACACCTTCCATCCATCCAACCATCCATCCATCATGCATTTCATCATACAACCATATGCCCATAAAAAAAGTTGAATTGGAAATTTTTTAATAAACAATTTTATAGCAATATCGATACATAGGCGATGTTATCGAAATATCACAGATACACTGGTGAGACAAACGGCACCTAGAATTTACACAATAAAAAATATTAACAATATAATGGCGATACAAGCGACACTTGGAATTTACACAGTCGAAAATATTAGTGATATATTGGCGATATTGATACATTAGTGAAATTTAGCGATATATCATCGATACTTGGAATTTCTAATACTACCAATGTTATCGGCATCGCCAAGCTGGTGATACAGATAATATCGGGGATATTTCAATAATATTGGGGATACTTTGAACAATAGTTCCTCCCGATTTGCTCTTTCTGGTCCAAACTTGGCCTTTTGCACTAACAACTCCATGCTTGCGAAGTATTCACCATTCAACAACTTAATAGCTTCCTCAAGCTCTTCCTCTGTCCACATTCGAACAAATGCAAACACCTTAGGGATCCCAGTCTTTCTGAACCTAGGGATGACAACTTCCATAACTTCACCAACTCTTCCAAACACTCTCTCGAAGTTAACCGGCTACCATCTGCGAGGGAACCCATTAACGTACAGAGTGGGAAACACCTTTAACAAGCCATCGTGGGTCCCCTTACTCGTGACATTCACACCTCTCTTCCTATCTACTTGAGTCCACCACCCTCGTAACTCCAAATTTTCTCTCCCCATCTTTCGCCGATTCCTTCCCTTTAACGTTCTTCGAAAGGGTTGGTCACCCTCTTCCTCATCACCTGCTTTCGGATTCAGACCTCTTGTAGAAGGATGTTGAGACCCAAACTTTCTTATAGAGGAAATGGTGCCCCTTCTAGACACAGATCTGCCTATGCCTTTTTCTCGACAAGTTGCAACTGATATACTCCGAGATGGGCTCTTTTCCGATTGACAAACCTTCTTTAGCTTTCCCCTTCCATCCCAACCTTTGTTTTCCTTCTGTAATTGATGTCATATCAGTTGTGCAAGCTCCTAACAAATTGAAATTGGAAGCTTAAGCAGCTAACATTTCAGAGGTTGATGGATCATCTTCAAACAGATCTAATGCTTTCTCATAGAGCTGAGGATCTAAGAAAGACTATGAAAAGGAACAACATATAAATTGTTTGACTAGATCAATACAAAGAGAAAGGACCATTGTAGCTCCCTGGAGCCCCGCTGCTTGAGGCCTGGTCGTTGTAGTTCTCAGGCTTCTCGACACTCAAAGGGAAGTTTTCCAACAAACCATTCTTTCCCTATTATTTTGGAATCAAGTGATAAAGGCCTTAAAATCATCAGAACCCTTAGTATGTTGCGATTGGTGGATGATGATGAAAAGCCACCCATTGGCCATATCTACGATGTGATAGAGAGCACTATAAACAAAACCATGGACCACTTCAACTATAAAGAGCATAATTACAAGCCTATCCTAAATATTATAGATAATAGATGGAGCAACTAAATGTCGTCCCTATTGTATTCGACTAACTACATCCTTAATCTGGCTGTATTCTTTGCGTTCACCAGTGTTCAAGTTGTCAGTATCGCTACAAGTTTTGCTAGCTGGAGATAAAGATATAATATCGTTATCGCCGATAATATCGGAGATAACCGGAAATGCGAGGGAAATTAGGGAAATATGGGAAAAAGTGTATAATTTTTTAGTGAAACTTCAGGACATGCCAAAATGCACATATATGGATATTTAGGAATAAAAAATTGTAAAAAGAATACATTACATAAAAAGTTTTCATTTAACGGGACCCAAAAAGCATGCACTGCCCTAAGAAATCACTCCAACAATGACACCTTATCTAAGCAAAGAGAACATATTAGTAGTGGCCATGGCTTCACCCAACAGGATTTGGCCTTGATCAATGGTTTGTGACACCTTATTAAGGGTTTGGATGATCAATAAAATAATATGGTGGACCTTGGCAAATTTTCTAGGGATAGGAATGTGGGTGGCACCTGACCATGGGCCCACCTTAATGTATTCGTTGTATATCCACACGGTCCATCCTTTTTGCCAACTCATTTGAGCGCATAGGCCCAATAATGAAGCATATCCAGATCTCAAGTGGACCACACCGCAAGAAAAACATACATATCAATATCAGTTTGATCCATAACTTTTATAGCCCCAAGAGGTTTTCAATTGTACGCAGTCAGTCCTCACTGTTTCCTGTGTTGTGCTCCACTTAAGCATTTGATTTGTCTCACCAATACCAAGATATATGTGTTTTATCTACACTATTCATATGTTTTTAAAGATTAATTTATGGATTGGGCCAAAAGATAAGACTGATCCACATCTCAACTAGACCACACCATAAGAAACAGTGGTGATTGAAAGCCCACCATTAAATACTTCCCAAGGCCCACTGTAATGTTTATTTTCCATCCATCCCGTTGATAAGCTCATAAAGTCCTAGATGAAAGGAAAAAAACAAGTATCAGCTTCATCCAAAACTTTTGTGACCCCTAAATTTTTAAAAAAAAATGGTGGGCATTCAATCACCACTGATTTCTGTGGTGTGCTCCACATGAGATTTGGATCTGCCTAATTTTTTGGCTCATGTCCTAAAATGATCCGAAAAAATGAATGAACGGCATGGATAAACACAAACATCATGGTGGGTCCCACAAAGCACCTTCCACTAGCTACTGGCTATAAGTGTCAATAGGCAACGTGTCCTTCGTGGAATGGATTAGATGTTACCCGGATACATGTGGGTGTTATCCTTACCATTAGCCATTTATCCGTTTCACCATATCATTTTAGGACAGACTCAAAAATGAAATAGATCCAAATCTCAAGTGGAACACACCAAGGGAAACAATACTGATTGAATCATGCCATTAAAAACTTCTTAGGGGCCCACTAAAAGTTTTCAATCAAGCTGATAATTGTGTTTGCGCTTCATCCCAGTCCGTGTGACCTAAGCAATAGGTTGGATGGCAAAAAAACGTTACAATAGCTCTAGGAAGTTTATAATGGGCCCTACGAAGTTTTTAATGGTGGGCATTTAATCACCATTGTTTCCTTTGGTGTGGTACACCTAAGATGCGGATCTTTCTCACTTTTTTGGCCCATGCCCTAAAATTATATTTGGCAAATAAATGGACGGTATTGATAAAATGATCTGCATGTATATAATACATACATCATGGTGGGGCCACGGAACTTAGTGACGTCCAGACGCCACCGAGATTGCCCCGCACACCACACTACCAACTGGACGTGGATTAGATACTGATATGTTGAATAGCCAGACTCGCTACTGAAGTGACGTCACCAAGTTCTATGGGGCCCACCATGATGTATGTGGTGTATCCACACCGTCCATTCATTTGGATATATCATTTTATGGCATGAGACAAAGTATGAGTCATATCCAAAGCTCGAGTGGACCCCACCACAGAAAACAGTGGAGAGAGTGATGCCCACCATTAAAAATTTCTAAGGGCCACAAAAGTTTTCTATCAAGCTGAAATTTGTTTTTTCCCTTCTTTCATGTCTGTATTAAATTATAAATAGGTTGGATCTCAGATAAACATCATAGTGGACCTTAGGAAGGTTTCAACGGTGTGCGTCCCTCTCCCACTGTTTTCTATGATGGGGTCCACTCTAGATTTGTATCTGACTCATTCTTTGTCTCATCCCTTAAAATGGTCTCTCCAAATGGATGGACGGTGTAGATACAACACATACATCATGGTGGGCCCCACAAAACTCGATGGCGTCACTTTAGTTGCGAGTCTGGCTACTCAACTTGTTAGTATCTAATCCGCGTCCCTACCAACTAATCCACTCCCCGTTTTCTGAAAACAGAAGAGGGTTCCAGAAGGGAACCTCAAAACCCCAAAATCCCGAAAAGACCTTTCCAAGATCGCTGAGATTTTGCAGATTCTTCGCTAAAACTGTCATTCCATTTGAAATTTATGATCTATTTGAAAAAACGATCAGCAATCCTCTTGTACAGGTACGAATCCAAAATGTTTCCCCGTTTCTTCCTTTTTTTTTTTTTTTTTTTTTTTCTATTTTTGGGTATTTACACAGTCTCCCAATATTATCGGCATAAAAAAGGGGTTGTTTGCGATAGTTATCTCATGGCAGGGTAGGTAGCTACAACAATTTCTCACCGACAACTGTATTTTTCCCGATAAAACGATAAAATCACCGAAAGTTCGCCTATATTAGGAAGAGAAATGAAAGAAGCGAGTTTCGATGTCGCAACTTCGGCGACACCAATATTATCGATTTCTCGCCGATAATATGAACACTGGCGTCCACTGATTGGTTTGTGCCATTGATAACGCATAGGGTTAGATTTCTTGCCGCTTTGGAAAGAATGATTCTAGATAAAGAAGAATATGATAAGATTTCTCAAGAGTTGGACTTATACATGAAGAGTACATGGATTTTCTCAAGAGAGTTTTTAGGCATAGGGGTATGGAATTGCCTAGTATGTATGCACTTCTACGAAGTAGGAATACAATTGTTCGTACTTCTTACAAGTTACAACTTACAATGTAAGAAGTCTAAGTGTCTGACTTAAACTTATTTGCACAACTGACTAGTGGTTAATGTACGGAGTTGATCCGAACAGGAGGGATGACATTATAAAAGTTGGCCATGAGAATTCTAGTAGCAGTCAACGCCAAAGAAATGAGATTGCGAATGAAGTAGTATAAGAAGAAGATGATCGACCATTGGATGTGGATGAGCAACTTGAGCGAATAAATGATGAATAAATAAAAGAAGATGGAGTGTACATTGAAGAAGGAGATGACTTTGCTGATGATGATGGCAGTGATGTGCCACAATGGGAGAGGGATCAATGTATATAGTATTTTGTAAATTGTAAGTTTTATTGTAAATTTGTAATTTCTAAGTTGTAATGTATATAGTAAGTCTTCATTCTTCAAGATTTCATTTCTCAATACAAAAAATTAAAATTTTAAAGTTGTTAGACTTGTTGTTATTTGTTACTTGTTGGTTATTAACTTATTATAGCTTTAATAGTAAGTAGTTAAGTACCAACTACTAATTACACAAATTACAATGAAATAAATAAGAAAAGCAAATTGGATTAATTCTAGCAATTTTTCCATTTTTTCAGAAAATTTCCTAACAGCTTTCTTATTAGGAAAATTTTAGTAGAAGGTACTAGACTCCTACTAGTAGTACCTTCTACTAAAATAGTAGTTGTTAGGAACAACTACTATTTCTGAAACTGTGTGTGTGGTGTGTGTGTGTGTGTGTGTGTGTGTGTATTGGTTAGCTTGTTAGTACACCCATTGTCAGTTCACACTTCATTGTTAGCCACCCCCACTAGGGAATCGATAGTTGATACCAAGACCTCAGTGTTGAAACGAGGTATCTTTCACTCAGTCTACTACTTGAGCTATAGATTAGGGTGTGACAGTGTATATACATATGATTATGGTTTGATTGATTTGATTCCTTTTAATGTTTTGTAGAATATGAGTTGCTTAACTAGAATTATTGATTCATTCATTGATGTCAGTTTCAAGGAGCGATGTCTAACTATGTAAGCGCTAATATAAGGGATAACTTTAAAATTAGTTCTATTTCCTTGTGTTGAAAGTAGTTCTTGAGGTAAACTGATAAAAGAGATAATATATAGGAGTCTAGTACCTTCAACTACCCTGGTAATTTGAAGAATTGTAAATTTGGTAAAGTAAAACTATGAAGAATTTATAGATACGTTCTTTGTTTTTAGTATCGGTATCGACCCATGTATCGCATCTTTAGGATATGGAAACATATGAGGTATCGCATGAGAAATATCGTATGTATCACATAATGTATCACCCTTTTTGGGAAAGATTCCAAAACATTTGGAAATTAATTGAATTTCTCAATGAAACTTCATGGGATATTAAAAAAGACATCAATAGACATTTAGAACTTAAAAGTCAAAAGATCACAATAAAATAAAATAAAATATACATGATAAGTTTTCTTTGTATAGGGTCCTAAACTATATGCATTGTCTGACAGAAGTGATGCAACTATATTCGAAATCAGTTCATATAATTTAAATAATATAAGACATGTATGAAAACACAACCAATATATTCAAAAACTACATTTGTCCTACATTGTATAGGGCATTTATTTTAGATAAACTTTTAAAAAAATAAAATTATTTTTGAAAATAAATGAGTGTGGTTGATGTTAAGATCAGCATACACCCATAAATACATAAATAACATCTGCTCAATGTAATTTTTTTTTTAAAAATAATTATTATTTACTTATTTATTGATATTTTAAATTAAAAATAATAGTTTTTTTTTTTTTTTGAAAAAATCCAAACAGGTCCATCAATCTATAGATTAGCCTCCAAGAATCTCACATGATTTTTCCACAAAGTGCAAGTTAAATGGGTGAAATCGGAGAAATTTCACATGATTCCCCCATTTTCCCCAAGAATCTCACATGATTCCCCCATTTTCCCCAAGTTCGAAGATTGGAGATCAAAATCCATGACTGAGCATCCAAAACGTGCAATATAATGGAGTACTAACTTGATTCCATATATTCTAAGCAATTTAAAGAAGAGAACAATTTAAATTAGCAACAACTCACCGATTAGGTTTTTTAGTACCACATGTTGTCCAATCTTGATTTCTGCACTCAAATCCCTATGAAAATGATTGGTCGGAATCCCTTTAACAATAATCCCAACAATTATTTTTTAGAGAAAATAATTTTTTTTTCTCGTGGATTTTTGGTAGAATTTTGAAATTTTTCAGAAGGGGACCAATGCTAGTGTAATATCATTGATACATATCAATATGTTCGATATGTATTGGCGACATCGGGGACTAATAACAGTGATATTTTCAGAATTTTGTGATGTATCAATAATTAGCAACAGCTCATCGAATGGGTTTTTGGTACCACACGCTCTCCAATCTTGATTTTCGCACTCAAATCCCTATGAAAATGATTGGTCGGAATCCCTTTAACAATGTAATCCCAACAATTTTTTTAGAGAAAATCATTTTTTTTTCTCGTGGATTTTTGGTAGAATTTTGAAAATTTTCAGAAGGGGACCAACGCTAGTGTAATATCGTTGATACATATCGATATGTTCGATATGTATCGGCGACATCTGGGACTAATAACAGTGATATTTTCAGAATTTTGCGATGTATCA
Organism: Magnolia officinalis; assembly: GCA_021015155.1. Taxonomy (NCBI): domain Eukaryota; kingdom Viridiplantae; phylum Streptophyta; class Magnoliopsida; order Magnoliales; family Magnoliaceae; genus Magnolia; species Magnolia officinalis. Next base: position 45,054,493 of record JAJHSJ010000012.1, read on the forward strand.
ATGAATCATTGATATGTTGCAATATATTGACTGATGCTAGGAAGTTCAACTATAGCCCAGTTTCGTATAGACATTGTGTCATATCAGTAGTATCGGCCAATATAGAAGTTTTCCAACTATAGCCCTGCTTCGTATCGACACCGTGTAATATCAATAGTATTGGGTAATCACTGGATACATTATAGCTACTATCAAGGTGTCCCGTATCGGTATCGGTTGGCGTATACAGATACGGGAGCGTAACGGCCCGTAACGACGCAAATTTTTTTTGCCAAAAAAATATGAAAAAAATGGATTAAATCTGGAATATTCTAAGCATTTCAAATATGCATTCATTTATAAATTGGAACATGTTTATGGTGGTGTAACGGTCCACTCTTTGGTGAGAAGTTGTATCGGACTGTCTGATGAATTTATGAACCAGATAACTTGAATTTGACTACAAAATTCATATATTTAATTTTCTAAATATCTAATTTATATACTTAACAACTTGATATCATTTCTCCCAATAGTTCTTTAAAAAAATGAAATTAAATTCAGGTAGATGGCGTTGCCAATTTGGGGCTGACTTGGAGGACCAATCTATGCACCAAAT